>OY856412.1:282475443-283075443 GCA_963693085.1 Alisma plantago-aquatica | reverse complement strand
AAATGTAAAGTTCAGAAAACAATATGTATAATCATTCTTAGTGCATTGCAAGAGGAAAGAACTAGCTCATTCGACCAAGGAAAGAAAACCATATAACATGGAGCATCCCTATGACACTATAGATGGGTAAGGAAGTAAGCAAGACAAAGATGTTTCTCAAGAATTAGGTTCTGCGTAGCAAAGGAATATGTTACTGACTCTAGGGGTGGCAATGGCGAGCCCAAAGATGTCTTTAATTCTGGTGTTGGAATACCATCTTCAGACTGATATACTTAATTTAGTTGCAGTCTCACTATAATATAGTTGGACCTCCACTAATCATTTGTTTATAATTTTCTTAACAAAAGGGAAGACTAATAAAGATCCCATCCTCAAAGAACTTCCAGTCCCCCTCCCACTGGCCATCTTGGTACTGCAGTAAATAGTTGGCCCTCCACCAAACCACTCTCTTGGTCTATCATAGTGCTACAACTAGGGGCACCAGTGAACAATAGCTTTGAAGTTAACTGCTGCTTATACTAGCACAACAACGAGCATTCTAGAGGAGAGGAAGAATGGGATGGAATGATTGCAAGCAGTAATGTCCCAAAGTGACTGATGTTTCTAGTAAGTCGAATTCATATGATTAATCAATGTACCTCATGGTTTTATGATTCATCTGTATTCTTATAAAACTAGAACCACTCAAGTCGTGATCCGTTCAAGCTGACTCAACCAGCAACTGTAGCTAATCAAAAGATTTTACTCACTAATAGAAGAATGGTTGCCTTGCGTCACATCTTCACCACTCACTCATAGCAGTGATGGAGGTTTTTCCCATACTTTTGTTCAAATCAATATGCAATAAGATGAACATTCATAAAGTAGACAACAAAAATAAGCAAAAGAGCAGGACAATTTTGGATGACAAAAACAATTTAATACCCCAATAGAGCATACACTTGTATTGATAATTTCCTATCATCTTTTAACCTATTTTTCAATATAGTGTGATAGTAAAGTTTGATATTGGATTCCCCAACAAAGCAGAAAGAGAATATTTTTCAGGGGGGATAATTATTCATCATCAGTGTAGACATAAAACACACTGACCGCCATCCCTATTTATCTAGCAACATCTCTACGGAAGATCTACAGAACATTCAGGAGTTTACATGGGTTGGTTGTTGTGCATATTGGCAGAGTGATATAAAGCATCAAAGAGAATGGCCTTGGTGAGCAATATTTTCATTGGAGCTTGTTGGTGAGCAATATTTCAATGTGGTCAGTGGTTACTTAGACTATTTGATAAAAAGCCAAAGACATATTATCATTTTTATTAGGGGGGTTAAGGTACCACAAACAATTTAAAGAAGAGTTGGTGCATAGAAGACTTGCCAAAGCTTCATAAGAGTTAATACAGATTGGCTGAATCTAACATACCTGTGGCGCCACATCCCGCTATCACACAGACAACAAGATGCCACGCGAAAACGTGCGGAAACACCATAAACTACACATTACCGAAAACATGGGTTAATTAAAACCATTTACGGAAAGCAGATAAAAGAGAACTATTACATCCAGATCCTCATCCTGCAAGGAAACATATTATATAAACATTTACAAGCCTTGATATATGTCTACAACTTAAAGGAACCAGCTGTCCTGTCAGCACCATAGTTCATCACCTATTTATACATACATAACGGGCCACATCAGGCCAGCAACAGGATATACAAGTTACATCAGATATACATTGTAAAACATTATCAAAACACCTATGAGGACCTGAGAGTACAATGATGACTCTAGGACTCTACTACAAAACAACCAAAACGACAACATATCCATCTCTTGCCTCCTACTACTCTTCTTACTGCTCGGCCGCAACCTCATGACCACCACTACGTCTAGCACGATCACCTAAAAAGGTTGTAAACCAATAGGGTGAGACACACAATCCCAGCGAGAAACATAACTCCCCGCCAAAACTATAAAACTTCAGGTAAAGCGGGTAAAGCAAATAACTGATGTCAGCAGATCATAAGAGCAGCATCCCGAGCAGAACTTATTTTTTATGAACAATCTTACCAGATATCCAGGAGGCATATAACCAAGTATTTATTTATGGAACATGATTGATAAGATAAGCTTTATAAGAACTTATCACAAAATATAAGGATCATACACATAACTGCAAAGTATAACTAGATCAGTTATATAAGCAAGGCCCCAATCAATGTTCTGTGTTTTGCCTTAAGCAATATATTCTATACGGCTGGATTACGATTTATTATGCCATGAGGAAGTGAGCCATCCCGCTCAAATCCAACCTTTGGCTGCGAAGCCCAAAACCAGTGCCATACAAGGTCATCGGGAGAGCTAGACTCCATGACCTCACCTCTTCGTGTTTAGTGCATAAAAACCAAAGCAGGACCACAGTCTCTTGCTTGAGTGGCCTCAGCCATAGGGTCAGCTCCGTAGGCTACCCTTCTATAATACTGAGCCATGGGCCTATTCACCATGCTCTATAATCACTTAGCCATGGGCATGTTCACCATGCTCTATACATAACCGCAGTTGTACTCAAATCCTCCTACTTTAGGTTAGGAGAAAACCCCACATATTCAACAATATGCGCTCTAGGTAATCCCGTAGGATAAACCTGTTTCACCATCACCCATTACTGACAATGATGGATCTATGGCTAGGGAAAGCTACATGATATGTTCCACTATAATTGATTAGTATATTTTAAGTGGATTGTTGAGGAAACCAAGTTGTAAAACATAAACAACATTGAGTTACAATAATACTGTCATTATCACATTATCATGGGATCTCAATCCCTCATCACAGAATGCCACTGCCTCTCAAGGCTTACATCATCACCATGGGATAGCAATCCCTTATCTCAACATCAGAGGATAACACCTCAACTAATAACTCAGCCTTTACTAGGTCAACATACCTTTTCACATCATACTGGTGATACATGCTATCTCATCAACGAGGATTATCATCATTCAGTGTTATTCAAACACATAAACCTCATAGCTCCTACCTGGCTATGAATCCATCTGTTACACCCGCATGGTTAGTATGCATATCACGAGAGATAACATAAATCACAAACCATAGATCTTAATGATTATCATGCTATTAGGGTTGAAGGCACATAACTAGATCAACATCCATGATTATCACTACATGAAGCACAAAGCTGTATCTTGTACACAAATTACATTATTGTTATTAGACCATGAGCATCCACTATGTCCTTATCTCATGAGCATGACCATTATCAAGGAATACATCCTTAAGGATTATACAACCATAGCCTAGTCATACATCATTGGTCACAACCTTTCATCCATAACCCATCATCCACAAGGTACAAGAAAGTAACTACTAGGGTTTCCCGGGTTAAGCACAACCCTCACCAAAGGTACTGTCTTCCCTCATGAGAGATGTGGTGGGCAACACCATCCCTCACCCAAAGGGGTAGCGGGCATGATTATATATCTCACTAAAACTCTAACGGCTAGGGCACTTAGCCACACACATATCGACCATCCAAGACGTGCACCCATGCATCAAGGGTATCGTGCAACCATGGCTAGTGTTGTGCCGTGCAACTTGAACTAGAGGTGTGTATCGTGCACAAGCAGCTAGGGTATCATAACTTATCCTATCGACCAAGAACCCTATCGTTTACTAGGGTTAGGGTTTCTATCGGCCAAAGCTCTCAACACGGATCATATCGACCAGGAGCATGGCGCCCAAGACACCCTATCACCCAACCATCAAACCATGTCATCCAAGGGACCCTCATGTCGTCCAAGGCACTCTATCACCCAAAGCATCATGTCGTCCACGTGCATGGTGGCCACTGAGGCACCACAAGAAGGCATATCATCCAACTAGGTCAAGCACCTTATATCAGCCACCACTAAGGAACCTATTAGGGTTTTCACCATGCAAACACCATATCGGGCAACTCAAGACCAAACCATGTCACCCAAAACAGAGATAACTTACCAGCCACCATGTTGACCAAGGGGACATCCAAAGCAAGGTATCATTTCGGCCAAAGCATATTGTCCAAGGATACTAACAAGGTGAAAGGGGTCATATCGGGCACAAAGCCAATAAGGCTCAACTGAACATATCGGCCAAGCTAAAACCCACAAAAGGGTGTATCGTGCAAGGGCACAAGAACCTCACCAAGATGGTGATTTTCAACCTCAAACTCTTTAGCAACAAACCCTAATTGATCAAGATAGTTGGCTCACCTCTCAACAACCAAGTGAGAGGGGTTTTGCACAACCTCCATCACAAATCGGGCAACATGATGGGTCATCTCCAACTTAGGTCATCACTCATCCAAAGGCTCACCTCTCAAATCCGTGGTGAGAGGAGGGTGTTGCCCAAGCAACTAGAGCATAGACTCACCTCTCAATGACTAAGGAAGAGAGGGGTTTTGCCTACACCACTAGAGCTCAAACTCACTTCTCAAAACCAAGGAGAGAAAGGGGTATTTCCCCAAAGGAAACACTAATATATGGGTTCGTCCAACTAGCTAGGTCCAAAGGTACACAATAAGCAACAACATCATCAACAACATGATCACTATATCCACAAGATTAAAGGTACATGCTAGAGCAAGAAACATATCTAACAACATGCATGGACGATCATGATCATATATGAACATGCAACATAAAAGAAGGTAGTATGTTAGGGTTAGAAGTTATGTAACCTACCTTAAGCAAGCTCCTCAAGATCCAAAGCTCCAAGATTTAAGCTCCTAGCTCCAAGGCACACCACCTATGGTTTGGCCACCAAGCTAGAGGAAGAAGAAGAGAACTCCTTCAAAGGGATCGACCACCTAGCACACTAAGGGAAGGTGTATCGTGCACCAAGGAAGAGGGAGGCAATAAAGAACTAAAGGGATCCTAAGTAAGTGAAAGGGAAGGTATATATAGAAGAGGATGAAGGGGGAACCAAGGCAAGGTGTCATCCCACTTAGGGACACTTGCCCAATGTCTTGCCACCTTGCAAACCAGATGTACATGTCATGCCACCCACTATCAAAGGATAGCCACTTGTCCAAGGTATGGTGACACAACCAAAGCTAGGTCACATGGGTGACACACCCATACTAGACGATACACTCCTAGGTGACACAGCTCATGGATGACACACCATGGCCGACACAAGCACCCAACACACCCTTGCCCGATACAAGGCTCGTCAAGGCAAGACAAAGCCCAAACAAGGCAAAACAAGGCCCAAGGCTACTCAAGCAACGAGCCCAACCCATCCTCTCAACTTTAGAGGATGCAAGGAGGGAGAGAAACATATCTCAAGGTGACAAACTTGCTCATCAACCCTAAAACTTAGGTTATTTGCAAGTAGCACCTCCAACTCTCAACAAAGCACAAACAAACCCTAATAACCACTTGAGGTGATTAGCAAGCAACTAAACACCAGGGCTAGGCAAAGCAAACATGATAAGCCCAAAATGGAGGTCAGGGTCCTTACAATACCTGTCATATCTATGACCATAATCAGGGCCTCTCACTTGATTCACAATTATGAATAATGGCAACTATGCATTCCCCTTCATGGAAATGATTCTTTGAAATGATGGATCCCTCTCTATCTAACATTTACCATGCATGCCTACTAGCAACTAAAAATGATTCTGCTAGATGCCTACTAGCATTGGCACTGGTTTTTTGTTGAAACCCCTTTTGATCCATAGTTCATAATGACAAGATATCGAGCCTTAATAAAAACTCAAACCACAAAACCATACTGAAGATAATCATTGATCTCAGATGAATAACCAAGTAACCATAATAGTCTGACAAAATTCTTGAGTAGAGAGAAAAAGAAACATCTAAAGTCAGAGATGAGATGAGAGACTCCAAGTACACAATCATTGTTATGAAAATAGTAGATAGGGACACCATCACCCCTATAAAGCAAGGTGCACCAATGTTCATTTAGATGAGACCTAGAGGAGACACTAACCAATTGTTGTTTTGATTTTGTTGGACAATAGTTGGTTTCTGGTTTGGAACAAATTTAATTACATAACCATGAGAGGCATGTCAACACATTGAATTCATGTACATTAATGCTGGATGTGAATTCTTATATGGGAAGACTAGCTCGTTTTTAAGCTTCTAAGTAAGGAGGCAAAAAGTTATCCACTGCAATTAATTGAATAGCCACTTAGGGTAGTTCTACTG
The DNA here is from genome assembly GCA_963693085.1 of Alisma plantago-aquatica. Lineage (NCBI taxonomy): Eukaryota > Viridiplantae > Streptophyta > Magnoliopsida > Alismatales > Alismataceae > Alisma > Alisma plantago-aquatica. The sequence goes on along the minus strand of OY856412.1, from coordinate 283,069,198 downwards.
CCTAGTCTAGCTCTGGGTGATGAATTTCCAAAATTTCAAAATTATTATGAAAGCTTCTTACAAGTCAAAGATAGATTACTTAGTAAGAAATATAATCCACCCAATATTTTCTTATCAATAGACATAATGGAACGAGCATTCATACCCAAGTAAAATATAAGAACCAATTCTATGACTTAAACCCATTATCAAGTACAAATTGATCAATGATGGAATTTCGTGAAGATATTTGTAAGTTGGTCTTCAACTCATGACTTATTGTATACATCCTGGACACACCACCTATGGAAACCCAACCCATTAATGGTATCCTACATATAGTGAAGGTGATACATGCACTATTCAAATGTACACGCTTCTCCATATATATGGAAAACTTGATGTCATCATCAGAAATGAGGTTAGGGAGATAACTTACAATAAAACTAGTCTTAAATCAAGCTCCCATCATCAATGCATCCTCTCTCCATACAAGGTGGAACCAGCATTAGACAACATCAAAACTTCTTGACATTAGTAAAGTAATGCTTTGTGCTTTGAACTCAAATCATAAATATAATGTTTACTTATTACATAAATGATTCTATAAACTGAAAAGAATTGGATGTCATACATTTTTTATGAATACTTGTACCCATCCCTATTTTGTGTTAGAAGTTTATGATCACCAAATAAAAATAGGAAACTACATCACTAGTTTAATTGTTAAACAACACCTAATTCTTATAAGACTAAATACCCAAGCTTTGAAATTATGTACTTGTAGTTTGACTCAGACTGCCATCTGACCTCTAATGACTTTGCACAACGACTTAAATAAATAAATAATTTACAAGAGGGAAACAAAAGAAACAAAGTATTCATTTTATTCAGTAGGATAGTGTGGACATCCACACATTGTTTTATAATTGGAGTGTATATTGATAGTATGGATTTGGTTCTTGTGAACATGTCTTCTAAATGGGTGTAGGGAGAGTGTAAGGTCACTATAGATGATTATATGAATTAGTATATTGTAGGAGTTGAATGGTGTAGAGGTGTAAGGGAGGTTAGTTTTGTTTAGTGAGACAAAAATGTGAAGATACATATGGGTCGTTGGGTTTTAGAGAAATGAGGATGGGTTGTGCTGTCATGACTAAGAAGAAGACATTCAATAGTTGGGGGTGCTATACCTTAAGGTCAAAACTTCTAATTTTTTTATTTATACTGTAATTCTTCAGGACTGGAGGAGCAATGTCAATAGAAATATTACAAAATAAAGCATGTTTGCATGCAATGAAAATATAAGGCACTCACTACATTTTTTATGTACCACTTATATACATAAGTAGGCATAGGAGGGCCAAAGGTAGGTGGCACATTTTCATGATTTATGAAGAGGGGTACACAAATTTAGGTAGCCCCAAAAAAAGGAGGTTTACCTCCTTTTCAGAACCTGTAGTAGTGAATAGACAATGTTGATGAATGAAACCCTTAAAATGTACCTATGGAGCAGAGTGAACTTCATATGAACATATATATACATGAATAATATCCAAATATGATGCAAGTTTTAATGTATCTATGATATAAAATTAAAATTATGATGATATGATGGTTCACATGTATGAATTTCAAGTTAGCAACATACCTCATTTGAATATGCTATTGCAATATAGCTTCTAAGAATTATTCATATAATGCACATCTCCTTATACTATTACAGCTGGTTATAAATCAATTTCCCAAAGCAATGAGTGCCACCCATGGCAAATAGAGAGTTGCAGAATCTTCATATACACCAACTGGGTAATAGGACAGGAAACTACTCCTACACAAGAAACTCAAAACGGAGATGGGGACATAATGAGGGTGAGTAACATAACTGATAGAGACCAACATTTCTGAAGCAATGAGGTCATCCAAACTATTTCATAACTATAAGTCACTAACAAGAAATTACCAGGTCCCATCGATTTGAATTTTCCATAGGATTGTCTGTCTTGAGTGTACATAATGGTGTGCATTCACTTTGATCATTTTATTGGCTAGCAATGTTGGGGAGCACACCATATTGGTCACCATACTAACCACATGAAAACACTAAATATGGAGTATGGAGAAAAAAAATAGAAGGAGATTGGCCACTAAAAGTTTGTTATATTTTGAGTAGAGGATGCATAGTGAAAGGTGCCTATTTCAGGGACACTGAGTGGAAGAATCATCATGCACTATTTGCTCAGATCAGCAAAAATTATAAAACATTATATTTTGTATTAAAAATATTCTAATGCATCCTTGACCATTGCTCATTGAAGGATATTATACTAGACATTCTAGATCAGTACTTTGCATTGACATTTCAACAACTTATCTGATAGATTGCAAAGACTAGACTATTTGATTTGTGACCCACTAGTGGACAATCTGGAGGTTCCGCAATGACACTATGTTCATTGAAAAGGAACCAACAGTTGAGTATAAATTAAATGGGATAATAACCTGATTATTGACTACAAAAACCATAACTATCCAACTGGAAACATAAATAGATCAAAATAGGGAGAAGATAATGACCATTAGCAATGTCCTAAAGAAGGAATGATGGAAGTATACTGTGACTCCATGATTCATGTTGGGAAGTGTGAAGGAAAGGGAGTCATGGCCAGAGATGAAATAGGGAAGATTGTGGCAACCATCCAAGTGAAGATTGTAGCAAGACCATGCCTAAGCAGGACCTGATGTTCATCATCTTAAAATATATAGATGTGATAGTTCAATAGGAGATATCAGAAATGAACACAATAAATCATCTCAAGGTAGATGAAGAATAGGCAAATCCCAAGACACTATAGTTGTAGAGAAAAATATAAGAACAAATAGAAACGAATGCCAAGCTCACAGTTTGGTTATAATTTCATAATTTGTCAAACATTTATTGGTTCAAAACATTAGAAGTAACTAAGAGAACCAGAAAAAACATGAAAATGAGAAGAAAAATCTCAAATTTTCAAGATGAGAAAGATTGGCAGCAATAGTAGAATGCAACTGTATGGATATCTACAAAAGATGAATAGAAGGTTTCACCTTCTTTGTTATCTTGGAAACAGACTCCTACAAAAAAACTCTCAAATGAAAAGCCAAAATCAAAATTCTACTCTTTAACGATCTTAGGAGCTACATGCTACATGTGTGGCATTCCCCTTGGATCATTAATTCGTCTTACCTTGCCATGATTGTTGTTAAGGAAGTTGTCATGAATTTGCGGGCATGGCCATTTTGTCATAGGGCTCTGTTATGTTAAAATGTCCTCTCTGTTAATCTGCGAGGTGATGATAGATGGGCAGATGATACACGCGTGACCCTCCATATAGCTGGGACCAAACATGCTCCACCCACACTACTTGTGGCAGGGATGACAAACGACACAGTAGGTGGCCCTTGTGGCTAATCATTAAAGGAATCAAGCCATTGGGCCTTATAATCGTGAGCATTTGTGTAGTAGTTAGTGTGATCTATAGAGGGGGCACCTTGTATATAAATCAACTTAGACAGCAAAAATGGGACTGAATTGATTGCCTTGTTTTCATTGAGAATAGTGTCTTCTCCCTTACTTTATGTGAGACCCGATTCATTCAGAAGATCACCGCCCCCATAGGTTGTCGTCGTCGCTGTGCCTCACTCCGACTACCTGCCGGTATTAGAGGCTGGGATAGGAGGGAGGATAATAGGGTGAGAGGTAAAGAGAGAAATCATATTGAGGGTTGTTTGGTGGGGTGGTGACTGTGAGAAGATGGGGGTGGGGGTTTGGGGAAGGGGGGAGACGGAGCACATGTGCCATTCGGAGCTGATTGGGGAGAAGCGAGTACTAACCGTGGTAATAGGGGGAGGAGGGATTCACGCGTAGTAAAGTTAGAATTTTTGGAGCGTATGGTTTATTTGGAATTGGTAGGGGGCGGGAGGAGGAGAGGATTAAAAGACAATTTTGTATGTAATGGATATATGTAGTTAATTTTGTAGTCATTAGAGTTAGCTATATTTATTTTATTTATAGTTATATAATATGTAAATAAAAAAGGTTTTGACTACAAATATAGTATATGTAGATAGAATAAATGTAGCTAAATTGACTATTTTTTGTAGGTTCCAAATTTCTCTATTTAGGATTTCTTAAGCTCCTCCTTGGTGATTTTGACCAAAACTAGTAAGAATCCTCCTTTCCTTCCATGTTTTCATACTGTTAATATTCCTCCCACCTTCTTCCAGGTTGGAACCATGACCTTCCATGGTAAAACTCCACCTAGAACCCTAAAACATCTAATCTTCGTGCTCTTTTACTAGGGTTTGCACCTCTAAAGCGGAGAAGGTGATCTTTGCTCAAGAAATGAGCTTGGCTTGGAGCAACGAGTCCTTCTAATATCGAGATCCTTTTGGTTTGGACCTTCTTACCTCCTAGAGGCAAAAAAATTTAACCCCCTTCTCATATATTGCATAGTACATGCTTAAAACTCATGCTTCTACGTTTAAAATCGATGATTTCCATCTCTTTTTACCATGTTCTTCTAGGATTTTGGTTTCTTGCTATTTTACCTTCTCTAGAAGCTCTATTTTGGTTACCTATGCAACTTCAAACCTGATCTTGGGTCAAATGGTGTTTTCTCCCTCTCCCTCTCTCTTCAATTATCTCGATCGGTTTGATGGTGGCAATTCCTCTTGGCCAATATTGAAAAAAAATCATATCTTCTAATCCGCTTATCCAAATTTGACAAATAAATATGTTTTGGAATTGGAAAATTAATATCTATCTAATAAAAATATTTTCAAGGTATGATTTCATGGTTTTATGAAGGGTGATTTTTGTAAAATGAATTTAATGCATAAAATCCATAATAATTACATCTTAATCATCATAACTCTAAAATTAACATAAAAATATGTTTTCTTCATCAAGAGAACCTAATAAGTTCATTGGTGATATTTTCAAAATCTAAATCTGAGTTTTGCTAAAAAGTTTTGAAATCAGGGTTTCTATACATTAGTGTGCACTATGTACTCTAATACATATTAATACATTGAAAATAGGCAAAGTAGAACTTGGACTCAATTAAAGTGGTGAAAATTAGTAATTGAGAGGTATGTAACTTCCTTACACCATATGTTGGGATAATTGCAGACAAATCCTATATTTCCCTAATGAGGCTTAAATGAACCCTAAATCTTCTATTCTTGAATCCTAATGTTGTTCATGCCTCAAATCAGTTTATAATATCTTCTTGTTTGGGTCTTATACCCCACAGCCATGCTTATTGAATATTATGACTACTCTTTCCATGACTACTTTTCTATCATGTAGATTTATGGTCTATTTAATTTAAAGTAGCGATACTTATGTACAGCCGCCCATAGAGGGCATGTATTTAATCACCCTGGGGAATGTTTTTATTCTCCCCTATATAATTGTGTAGGTGATTGGGAATGTCTTATTCTCCCCTCACCTATAGGTTATAGGTCTGGTAGGTACCTCAACCCTACTTAGTTAGGTAGACATAATTATATTACATGCAAATCCTTTTTAATATAATTGTTAATGGCAAGTTTATTTTGAATATAGCCTCATACTCTTGTTATCTTCATCTTATGATGAACCCTATCATGTTCTTATTTTCTTTACTTATCTTGTTATCCTAGACTAGTTTTGTGACACATACCTTGTTTTCCGTCCCCTTTTTCTGAGTGCTTTCCCAACCACCCAAGTGCTGGTGGTGAGCAAGGAGAAGGACAAGTTTGAAGGAAGTCATCTCAAGAGTAGATCTCAAGCTATCTGAAAGGGTGTCTAGGTTGCTATAGCTAGATCATTTTCTCTTATCTTTTTCTTTTGGGAAGAATCATGTAATGAACAATGAAAGCCATGTAATAGGCTTAGTACTTTTATTTCCATTTCTATTGACATTTTATAATGTATCTGGTGCATGCTTATTTACTTGGAATATTATACATGCATCCCTCAATATCTTTTGTCTTTCTAAATAGATGGATGTTTTGTACTTCCTTTAAATTTTAGTAAGGAGGTGATCTCGCCTCTTTACAACCTTCACTGTCTATGCCACTGATATGGAGTCATAATCTCCAGTTGCGCCTTCTTCAGTAGCCGCTCTGAGGAAGCTAGTGGTGACCCCATAATGCCTTCAACCCTGACTTGACCACCTATAATAACACATTGACACCCTAAAGCCATGGCTTCCCTGGGCGTCACCACACACCTTTGAGGAGCCGTGATGGTTGGAGCCGTCTGCCTGGATCCAACAACCAAGTCCTAGGATGGCCACAATCCCTTCTTGAGGCGGTGCTCGAGATCAGACAAGAAGAAGGTAGAGGAAGGGGCTAGATATGATTGGGGTTTTGAGGGCTGATGCGGCTGGAGAAGATCTTCCTAGAGTCTAAGGGTGGTCGGGTGGCCACCGGTTTTCTTTCTTCCATATCCGATCATATGTCCCATGTTCAACATGGGAAATAGAGGAGGCACAATCCCCCAGCGAGCCGCTGAGAACGGGGAGATCGCTGGTCAAGCGGATCGTGCCCAGATCCATTTAAACCCAACAAAAGGTAATTAGTTGTTTAAATCATATCTTATGATCCATAGGTTCATTTTGAATGTATAAGATACCTATGTGAAGCTATTGGAGTATAGAATACCACAAAAATGTTATACATAAGATTTGATGCTTATAATGGACGAGTTAACATATTAGAAGCAATACATGTCACTTGTTGTAGATCGGGAAGTATTAGTGGCATATATCAGAGTATAATTATTAAAGTGCCTATTTGACCCCTGATGATGTCTACTATTGATATTATGTATATGATCATAAATCATGGTGCAATATATCATAGTGTATGCTTGACCACCTGATTAAGGGTAGTAACCCTAATCTAAGTCAAGAAAACGACATGGTGATAAGTAACTGCCCTAAACATCACCATATGATTAGTTGAACATATGAAACATGTTTATACCCTATTAGACAATATACATATGTAAGTAGAATGAGGCTACGTATGCACATATATACATCTAAGATGAAACATGAACCCTAACTTGATCTAGGAGGTATTGGTTTTGAGTTTATTAGATATTCATGAAATGTTCATGACTTTTTCAGAAATTAGGATTTTAACTCAAGGATTCAAGACCTTATATTTTTGTTTTCTCCATCTAAGGTAAGTGGTTCATGCCCATGAGTGTTCATATTTATGAACTCATCACACTTATATATTTCTTAGAGAGTACTTTCATGATACAATGTTCTTAAGATTTTGAAGTTAAGATATGCAAGCAAGATAACCTATACTTTTGATGATTATGAAAGTTGATACGCTCAATATCTCAAGTGGAGTTATGTCATGGAACAATTTGAGATTATGAATTAGAATTATAAGAATAAGAAAAAAATATATTCCTAACATTTTGTTCATAATAATACTTCATATGATGCTCCAGACTACAAGATATGAAATGCAAGTAAGATTTCCAAACTGCCATGGTTATGTGATATAATCGTGTAGTGAGATTTTCAGTACAAACATTATATTATGATTTCTCATAGTTATAGATATAACCATGTGTTAAGATTTCAAGTATCAATATGTTAACAAGATTTCTTATATATGTATAGATCTAAGAACTAAGAAGTTAATTAGATTCCTTATAATGAGTATATTTAAAAGTTAAGTACAATGTGGGTATGTGGGTTTTGAATATATTAAGACATGCTCCAGTTTTCAAGATAGAGTTACTATTGAGATTAGAATGTGTTTCAAATTGAGGTCATGATAATAATATAAGATTTTGATACAGTAAGTTATGATTGAGTTGCAATATAAGATTTTTATAATTAAGGTTTGAGATGTAAGCTCATACAAATACATTAAGATTCATGTTAAGGTAAGACTTTGTGACACTTTCAAGAGGTTGAGTTATCATGCCAGAAATCATATTTTAGGTATTTACTACTTAAATTACTTTTATATGCTTATTATTCCTATATTCAATTCAAAGTATTTTCCTAATCCTTTATTCTTAAATGTCTTGAATCTTATATCAAATTTAATTAAGTCATTTGATCAAACAAGAGTTTTAAATTCAGATTCATCCAAATAATAAGAATATCAAATTTTGATTCAGATCTTATATTACTCAATATGTGGGTAGCCAGATATTTGATTAAGATGCATGATAAGGGTTTTAGAACCAATCTCAATTTTGTAATTGAGATTATTCATATTTCGATGTAGATTCAGATCCAGATTCAAAGTTCAGTACATGTTCAATACACAATATTCAGTTTCAGATTAGTCCAAATTCAAAATTTAATAAGCTTAGACTTAAGATAACTAATTCAGAACCTTCACATAATAAATTATATGATAAGTCCTCATTTAGATAGCTTGAACAACAAACTACATGATCTAGCAATAGCAACCTAGTCATGATGGCAGCTCTATTCTTGTCCTGGTACTCCTTGCCCTTGATCTAGTCCTTGCCCTGGTCTTGGGTGGTTGGGGTCACCTAGCAAGAGAGAGATGAAAGTATGTGTCAAAACATGGCTAAGGACAAGTACATTTGTAACATATGGCAAAGTAAAGATTCACTACGCTAAGATTTTTCAAGAGTATGAGGCATGTTAACAATTTAGATTTCTTCCAAGAAAATAATAAGTAAAGAGCAAGCATGATACATTATAACTAAATTAAACCAATATAGGGTTGAGGCACCTACCAATCTCAACCAAGAGGAGAGGGGAAAATGCACATCCCAAACCTCAAATATATATAAAGTGGCAGGGGGACTAAAACCCTAGTGCCTGGCAGGATGACTAAAATCTAAGTGCCCAATGGGTGGTTTGTAATCATGTACACTACATTAGTTAACTAGTCATTTACATCATTACCATGCTTAAATAATCAAATGGTAGATAAAAGATGTTTGCAACATTGCAGGTGGGGTCCAAGACCCAATAATCATCAAAGTATTCAAAATAAGCAAGATATAGTGTAACAATCATAACGACTCAATTCTCAATAAGCAAGATATAGTGTAACAAGCATATGGGCTCAATTCTCAATAAGCAATTCATGGTTCAACAGATAAATGGCTCATGCCTCAAATGGAAATTAGGTTGGATTAAATAGATGCCCAACTGAGGTGCTAGAATGCACATACCTGACTTAGATCCCTAGATGTGATTTTTCCACCAAAAGATTAATTCCAAGTCTCTTTAATCCCTAGGTACAAGGTTCATTACATGTATTAGATATTTGAAAGGGATTAAGTGTAAAGTGTCCAAGATTAGGACCTTCAAAATAAACCATCGATTTTGGGCTTGAAAACTTGACCAATCGATTCCTAATATTTTTCTAGTTAAGAAAACATATTTATTTATCAAATCGGACTTAGGATGCATTGGTTATCATTTTTAGAATATTTAATATGATTAAGATGGTACACACATCAAATATCCAAATAAAACTGAGATTTAGTAATCAAAAATTCCAAATTCGAATTTTACTCGAAATTAGATTTCCAACAAGTATTTATTCGCATTTTTCTGATACATCATCAATTTTCTACAAATTAAACGATTTGGACCAATCAGAAAAATAGAAAATGTCATGTGGGCCTCATAGCCAGTGAGGGAGCAGATGACCGAAATGCCCCTCACGTTAAAGAAGAAAGGGATGGGCACACGGGGGTAAAATTGTAAAAAGTCATGAGTCTTCTTCTACCTCTCACGCGAGCCATGACCGCGGAGGAGAAGCTTGCCCGATTGGGCATTTCCTCATTTCTTGACCAAATTGGACGTATAGGTACTCAAAATGAAGAGGAAAGAGAGACGAACTCACCGGAAGGCTCAATTTTTCTACTGATATCACCAAGGAGGTAGGAAGATGGCTTCAAGGTAGGGAGGAAGTTGAGGTTTCGGGGCTAAGCGATGGAGCTTCGAGCCAAATTAGCGCTAGGGAGAAGTTGCTAGGGGACCGACGGAGGTGTGTTAGGTGGTATTTATAGGCGAGGAATCGTGAAGCACCAGGATGATGGTGGGGGTGAGAAGACACGGCCGACACCTTTGGGTGTTTCAGCCACAGTGCACGGGAGCCGACGAGCCATGGCTCAAACTGAGCGGCTCGAGGAGACGAAGCCAACGCGACTTAAATCTCATGAAATGGTGGAGAGGAGAGGGAGAACGAGGTAGAGGAGTCTAGGCATCATCTTGGTTGGTGAGATGGAGGTTGAAGATGACAACTGATCCGTTAGATCAAGATCCAATGGGGGTCGTGTGTGTGACACATGAAATGAATGGAATAAATACAAGTCGATTGATATCCTATAGTTACACTAATGAGAACTTGTAAAATCCATTTGAATGGTCAAACGAAGTCTAATAGACCTCAAATTTTAACCATAGGTTTATGACAACACCTAGAATGATGTTATGCATTTAATTTTTCATTTTACCTAATATAAGGCCCCTAATAAATTTATTTCCCATAAACATATATATTAGTGTATAAATTGAGTAAATTAATGTGAAGAGGCATTATGATAATTTTTCTCATTGTATTTTCAAGATAGGCCAACCAAGAGGCTTTCCCCTCTCTATTAATTACATTTCATAATTTTATTCACTCATAAGGATAGAGAAGAATAAAGGGGGTTATTAATTCCTTAACATTAATTATTTTTATACATGATATTTGTATAATAACATTATCCATTGATAAAATCTTATTTATGTAACAATGATTTTGTTTTTGGGAACATTTGCATCATTGCCCTTACTAAAAATATTAATAGAGGTAATTTGTGCACCAAATCTTGTGTTGGCATGTATATGTTATCCAGACCATTAAATTTCCATTAATTCAATATTAAGGACAAAGCAAAGGAAAAAATGAGATAGCACAAAGTATGGGGTGGAAATTGTAAATATTATTTGAAACTGAGTTCGTTACAATCTTCTTCTTGAAGACCCACTGCATCCCATGGGTTTTACCCTTTCAGGTGGATCAACCAAGGTTCATACCTTGTAGGTGTACATAGAGTCCATCTGAGATTCATGTCTTCAAGCCATTTGTCAGAATCTGGTCCCTCAACAACATCATTGTAGGTTTTTGGTTGATCATAATTGTAACATACTCAAATATGACATAAAGCTGAATTTCCCTTTTTCTTAGATTCACCTTTTAGGAGTAATAAATTCTTTTGCCTTAAATTAGACAAATTAAGAGTATTTAAATAAAAAATAATATTCAATTATATCACCTTTTATATAAAGTTGAATGTAAAATAATTAATTAAGTCTCCAATTGGGAATCAATTATTTTAATTCATCAATTAATTGGTCTTGACTCTAGTGTGACCATATAGAATCCTCCTAGTCTAAGAGGAAAATTAAAGAGTCAATAAATGTAAAATAATGGATCCAATTGATGAACAAACACATTAAATTCATTATTTGAGTAGTTAACTCCCAAGTAATAAAATAAAATACCAAACATCTTTCAAATAAAAATTTAACTTCAAAATTGAACTCCTCACACTTAAGTTAGTACAACCCTCTATTTTCATGTCAATTGAAACTTAACTGCTCCTCCAATTCATTAAGGAGAAGAGAGGCAATAATTGATCTAATCGATAAAACATATCTATGTAAATCCCATTGACAAAATTCTTGTAACGAATCCTTCCCCTAGAGTATGAGCGCATCCTCCTTCTGTGGACAACAGACCTGGCTGTAACCTACGGCCGTTTCCCCTCCATCTTGTCTCCTCTTTCTCCTCGCTTCTTCTTTCTTTTCCACTTCAACTCCTCTCCGCTGCCCTCTCTATATCTTCCATTCTCACATCTCCTCGTTACCCATGAACCCTAGCCACCCACCAAACTCCATGAGGATCATATATATTTATAGACCTCCAGTCTACAAACATCGGTCTGGCCAGTATCCAGGCCACTGATGAGCTCCGAGCATCACCAAGATTGCTGCCTCCCTGTGATCCCTCACATGTCATTGCCTCCAGCAGACCTACATCTACAAGGCACTACCGAGTCCTCCAACCAGAGACCTAAAAAACCACCACCTATGCTCCTCTACTCCAACCTCACCAAGCCACAAGCTGACTCAACAACCACATCCATGATCATCCACCTTATCAGACCTGCAACCATCATTGAAGGGCCTCGACCCCTTGTCATCCCATACTACATGAACCTTGAACCAAGAAGAACCAACGTCCATATCATCAATTAGTGCTACTGATCTCGTAGCCCATCCACACCATAGACCTCTGGTCCAGTCTTCTCCCACTTTTCAGCAACAATCCGCAACACGCCACCTACTCCTGCTTCCCCAACCTGACCTGCTGCATGCACTAACGACATGTGCTGCTACAGGCCACGACCACCACGACATCACACGATGTCACCATCATCAACAAACCATGCCCAATCACCTCTGCTAATCCCTATCCTACAGACCTGCAACTAGCATTCCTCATCCTAGACCCTAGTACCCTCCTCTACTTCTCCAACACCTTAATTGCCATGGACTCCCTGACCTCCTCGACACAGTCCCCACTCACATCCATTTGAAAGTGTTGTGGATGTATCACCTTCGCAAAAACATGGTTGACTCCAATCTGGTCGAATTTGAAATAGAGAAGACATCTACAGTTGGGTTGTAGCAAGCATTGCACACCTTTGACTAATCCTCCGGTATCATCAGTAGGGCTGTCAATGGGGAGGGTATGGGGAGGATAAGGGCTTACCCTTACCCTTACCCACCAAGTGTGGCGGGTAAGGGTATGGGTAATTCCCCACTCCACCGATATCCTTACCCTTACCCTCTTACCCACAGGGTAAATGGGGAGGGTAAGGGTGAAGCAGGGAATTTTTATGTCTTCCAAAAGTTTGTTCTTATATTATCAATAATGGTTTGCCTAATATATTTATACATTTTATTGACATGTCAAGATGATCTATAATGTATATTAACTACTCAACATGATTCTATTCACAAGGAAAGGATTGTTCATGTACAAAAAGTAGTACTCCTAATATTAATGTATGAACAAATAACTCACACCCAAAAGAAAAAGATGATATACAAAAATGATATTATATGACAATATAATATAAAAGTTGTTGTAAATGGTGTTGTATACACAATCAAGTTAGCTACATAAGAGATAGATAAAAGTATCATGCATTGTATCAAATGATGACCACATAATATTAAATAATACATAGACTTAAACATTACAATGACTATATATTTAACATATTTTACATAAGTCTTGGCGGGTAGCGGGTTAGAGGGTATGTGTAATGGCTTACCCTTACCCGTACCCACTAAGGTAGCGGGTAGGTGGGTAAAGGGTAAGAAAATCATTTACCCTTACCCTTCCCCTACATGGTATGGGTAAAGGGTAAACAGGTTAACCCTTACCCATTGACATCCCTAATCATCAGGCCATTCAAAAGTGGAGTGGAGTCATTATAAGACTATCATGTGAAACCACGAGGTGTTTAGATCTTCATCTTGCCCCAAGGAACTAAGGACTAAATCATGAAATATCAGTTCAATTGAGCACATTTGGGTCAGTTAATATTCTTGTAATTTTAATTTATATCATTAATCTGTAGCGACAGTAATCAGAGACTTAAGAGTTGGGTATACTAGGAAAGTATATCAACTAATGTAGCACCCTTATTAGCATGAATGTGACTTATTAGCAATTGCAAACATAGCCAAGTATTCTTAGTCAACTATAAATATAGGATTCAGTTAATATCTAGTTAAGACGATTACTAGAGTTTTTAGAGATAAACTTTCCTATAATAGTATACAAGATTAAGTTAACCTTTCATGGATATTGGTTCCGCACTAATGTAAATATTGTTGGCTAAACTGGACATTAATATATCCTTTATTTTGATGATGACAAACATTTCATTCTTGTGGATCTAATGTGCTACTTGAGTATTTCAGGGTGCAAAGGAATAAGGAAATCCTACTTAATGGGAAGATGAAGATCAATGCAAATTGAAGATAAAAAATGCTTAATTGTATAAATGTTCATGATTGTACTCAAATGTAAACACTTATAAAAAATATAATGTACAAGTACTTAGACATCATGTAAATCAAGCGTTAGATCTTCCCCACCCACCTATAACCCTTAGATAGTTTTCCCCCAAAGTTAGAGTCACCCACACACATTGAAACACACACTTAGTAGGTGATTCAAAAGTCTAGAACATGGACACCCTCAGTCGAAGAAATTGTCGATCGAGATACTCTCAGTCGAAGTTCTTGTCGACCGAGAACTACCTCATTCAAAACTGTGAACACTATTCAACAACTTACACAATTGTGCTCTAAAATAGTCTTTGGTCAAAAATAACCTCGAACGAGTAAGCAACAGTCTAAAGCTTGTGACCGTTAGACTGAGTAGTTGGTAGTTGGGAGATGGAAATAGACGATGCAACACTTTTGATCCAAACCCCTCTTCGGTTGAAGAAAAGTTTGACTGAGACACATCTCGATTGACAAGTTCCTCGAACGAGATAGTTTCTAGATTCTTCTTTTCAGCTCGAAACAATTATCCATTGTAAGTCAATTAATAAATACCCAACGGCTAGTTAAGTACTAAGAACACTCTAGACATCCCTAAGTACTTGCACACCATTACTATAAATAGGAGAGGCCTTAGGACACCTAAAGCACACAACTACACTTGAGAATACATTCTAGTGAGCAACTAAGCAAGAGCTACACTTGCCATCTTATTTTACTTGCTTCAATTTTGTGTCCTATAGGTACAATCGCCTAGCCAACACATATAGCCTTGTCCATCTTAAGTGGATAGGAGATTCATACATTTGATATAGGATCAAAGTGATGTACTCAATTGGATAAGTATTTTCTTTCTTCCAATCTTTTTCTTCTATATTGTATATTGTTCTCCTTGTCTACTACTAGATTTGGAGGCTGTTGAAAGGAGGTTGCTTGGAACTACTTCTTGGTGGAGAAGGATGCTTTGAGGTATGCTTGAGATTACTTCAAGGAAGGCTATTGTGAGAACCCATTATACTAAATGAGATTACTCAAACCATAAAACACAATCAATCACCAATTAACCATATACTAAAAAATATGGGTAATTTAAAAATCAATTTCAACGTCAGCACCCGCTCAGAAACATTTGCATAAGAGCCCAACATCTTTATTATATCCACATTATGACAAGAATTTGATACAAACTATTCTATCTCCTTAGCCACAACATATATACACAGGACAACAATATTTGTATATGCCACACAACAAACATTAACATGCTAACAAAATTTTAATTCGTTTCAAACACCATATACAAACTTTTCTTACTTGGAATTGAGAGTACATGGACGACTCTAGGACACACTAGACATCTAATCAACTTTTCTCACAGATTCATTACTATAGCTCCTCTTTGCTGCCACATGTTTGTTTTTGTCACTTCCGATTACCTAAAAAAATGTAGCAAACCACAAGGGTGAGACCCATGTCCCATCAAGAGATATAACCTCCAAAAACGCTTATTGATTACACTATTTTAAATGATTAAATAATTTTAAGCAGTTTAATCAGATATAAAAAATAGGCTCAACAACACTGATGATTAACAAAATACATGAAGGAGCTGATAACAATTATCATCATCAAGCTGACTATCATCATTTACCTTATTAACTGTATAAGAGATTCAACATCATATGCATAACTAGCATAAGCAAGTCTAGTAGCATATTATCTCTATTAACATGAATAAGTCTAGCATTATAAGCATATCTAACAACATTAGCATGTCTAACAGTTTGAACATATCAATATCATAAGCAGAGCTATCAACATAAGCACGAGTATTTGCATAAGCATGATTAGCAGTATAGGCATTTCTAATTACAAAGGCATGGATAGCATGCTAACATAACTAACAACATGATATAGCTAGCATCATAATTATAATCAATAGTAGCAGTATAGATATCAACATAAGCATGACTACTGTATGTACACATTTACAATCTTAAGCATATCCACAACATAAGTATATCTACTATCTCTTAATTGCACTAAGCATCATCTTCATGTAAAGAGAACAAATAAGGGTTATCATCCAATGTGAAACATTGTGTATAACCGTAAATAGATATGCTATACGGATGTATTATATCTTTTATTATGCCCTGGGGAGTTTGAGTCGTACCACCCAAAGTCCAACCGACCCCTACAAAGGGATATTTGGTTCTGTACAAGATCTAGGAGTGCTGGTATCCTAAGATCTCTTCCCCTCGGTCAGTATGAGTAAAAAGGCAGTGATATATAAGTAAAAGCTGCCACTACAATGACATATAGTCAAGCTGCTAACCACTAGTCCACCCTTGGTACAGGTAATGACACTAGAAACTAGGGTATAAAGCCCTCTAATACGAGGTACAACTATAGGTGTCCTCAATTACATCAAATGTCTGAGGCATGACCATAGCCATCCTCCATAACATGCATTGTGGATGATAAGGATATATCCTCAACTTGCCACCCCCACATACTCAACAGTATGTGCTCCGATTTTCCCTTAGGAAGACTCATTTCACCATCCGACAAGTTCTGACACTGAAGATGGCTCTACGGCACAAGGCACTACATGATTAGAGTTGCTCTTGATTAGTTATGCCAATTGGGTGAATTAAGGCTGCATCAAACAAGTGGTCATACAAACCCTGATTCACTTCTAGCAAGCATATAAGTATCACAAAATTCAAAGGATATAAAATGTGTGAACATAATTGCACATTTCATCATCACATGGCACTATTCACTTGGTATTCATGGGACCACACTAGTCATCATACTATCACAAGATATAAATCCTTTTCACAGTATCACTGGGTATCAACCCTTATCAACACAAGAGGATTACACATCATTCATGGCTTAACATGCCCAAAGATCATTAAGACCATCATACTATTCCCTACAAGATCATTGTTATCTTTGCATGCCTTATAACAAGGCTCAATAATATCACTTACATATAATACACTGCATCAACACAATATTACATTAATGAGCTAGGAGATATTCGTAAAAAATCATAGAAGGGTTGTATTAACATTAAGAACATTCCTTTATTACATTAACATGCAAGGAATCTAGATATGATTAACCCCCATCATATTCATAATGCACATGTTTAGCATAAGAAAGTATCAACCATGTGGCTACGTTAACCACCAATTAACACGTTAAGGTTATGATCGTATTAAGGAGGTTATTTCACCATAATTCCATCATATAAGAAGGTTAAACATGAATACTCATCTTTATCTATTTGCATTAGAGTTAGGTTCAACAAGATAAATTATATTAATGTTACTAATCAGCACTCATACCCAAACCCTAACTCACGGCATCCCCATTGGATCATGGATGCATAAGGGAAAGCATGACCATCACATTCCATTCTATTCTCAAGTATGAACCCACACATAGTTCAAGGTGTAACCATCGGGTTATAGCATACTAGGGTTTCAACAATAATAAGAGAGTACTCCATGATTGCATTATTCATTCAAGGACTATTCATACCCAATTACCATCATTTAGTTATATTAAAGCTAGGTATAACAAGCTATACCTCATTAGGGTTGCCCATTAATTCATTATGGTGATTATAAATCATAATCATACAAGGGAAAGGGTAAGACTACAAGTTTACGGCATTGAACCATCATATTCTCATCATCAGAATCATAAGATTAACTACAAACTTCACCTAAAACAATGGGAATATTGAGGCATCTACTTCTAACCATTAAATGTTGAAAAGGTAAAACCGTTGGTTGTTTACATAAGTAATCATCTTGAACAAACCACCTATGAATTCATTAAGTTATGATCTAGAAAGAGTCACCATCTAACCGTAGACATCCCTTGATTAACAACATAAAAAGTTCCATTAAGAGTAGGGTAAAACCCACAAGCGATTGTTTATTTACAATAAGCCATCAGTAAATGAGATTCTTGAGTTGATCTCATAGAGGAAACCATTTAAATGACTTTATTAGGACCAACATATTAAATTTAGGCATCATTCCAATTTAGTGGATGAAGAAACATTAGATCTTAACCATTAGGTCAAGTTCATATATTAAAACCATCAATTGGAGTATAGGTCTGACCATTGCATCAAATGACCCAAGAAACCATTGGTTTAATGATTAATTGATGATACAACTACATGATTAACTCACCATAGGTTGTGGAAACCTGATCCACCATCAGTAGTGACCATTAAGTCACCATAGGTTGTTAGATCAACACTATATTCATTAATCACCATCGAATATCAAACTAATATCACCATTGATTGATAACATCATTAGGGTACTTAGTTGTTAATCACTAAGCTTCTAGTTAGGCCAACACATGACCTAAGGGGTGAACATCAGTTGACACCCTTTTTCACCATCATCAGTTGTCATGAAGATAACAACATCGGTTGTTGCAATGGTACCACCATTGAGTCATGTGTTTATAGAAGAAATCAACTTTAAACCCTAAAATTAACCATTGGTTAATAGGTGATTAGCACCGTAATTTATCAAACCAACCTGATCCAAGTAATATTATACCTTAGTAAGAACATACAAATCAATACAGGTTCATCTAGAACTGAAATTAGAATAGGGAGCATTATAAAAATCGAAATCCAAGTCAAGCATAGCTTTTTAATGCATGGATCATCATTTTCAAGCAAGAACATGAGCTAGCAAGCTTATGGTAAGCAATAAACGTGGAGCAAGTTATAAAACTTTCTTATAATTAGAATATAAACTCCCAAATAGAATAAATCATGAGCAGGTAGGGTAGGAAATCCAAGCAAAGCTGTGAACTCGTCCATCTAGCACCTTTCTTCATCAAATGAGCAAACCCTAAGCATAAGGAGCAAGAAAGGTAGGGTTTTAGAGCTTTAGAGCAATTTGTACCATGGAACAGTAAGGTTCTGACATGGAGAAAGGTAGGAGGAAGGATAAAAAAGAAATAAATGGAGGAAATAAGGGGATTCTTACTCTTTTAGGTCAAGATCACTAGAAGGAAGCTTTTTAAACCCTAAAAGGAAGTCAATTGCAATCCTAGATTCTTTTTCCAAGAAGATTCCCTCTTTTTTATTCCTTGGACAAGAAATTCACATCAACACAGAGGGAGAACAAGGTTCATAGAAGGAGGGAAGTGGTGGAGATAAAATGGCTCGTTTGGGTGCTTAGGGATAAGTATATCAAACTTTAAGATAAAGAAAAAGAAAAAGTTGAAGTTATAGTATCTTTCCAAGTGTCCATAGCCTCAAACTATTAAGAATATATAAGCACACACACAAGTAGCTCCCTCACCCTCCATATAGACCTATTTATCTTTCCTTTGTCTTATTTCCAAGCCAATCAAATAATTTATTAGTTGATAGCTACTAAAGGTAGCTCATCCATGAAGGGGTAAACCCCAAAATACCCTTGAGGAAAACACCTTCAAACCAAGGTTTAAATAGGTGTCCTGTGGCTCAACAAGCTGAAGAATGATGAGATAATATCCAAGGAACATAATGCAAGTGATAAATGGCAAAGAAAACCTCTCAATTGGGTAAATTGTAAAAAAGTCCAAAATGTGCATAAAATTGAGGGTCCAAATTGGACCAAATTTAACACTTAAGATTGTCTTATAATTTCAAAGAATATCACAAGGTTATATTAGGGATATAAGAATTCTATTATGATAATTAATCTTGTTCAACACTTTAAACAAGGTTAGGGGTCTCACAACCATAAATCCCTAATAGGGATTTATGATAACACCCAAATTTATGTATATATGCTAAGCAATTACCAATGATTTTGTGCCATTATAGCCCTAATTCAGCCAAAGTTATCCATGTTTCTTGTCATTTTGTAATTTACATCTCTTTTTATATTCATCATGGTTTTAGTCGCCATCTTTGGCCCAATTTTACTCCGATCATTTGTTCTTATTGCCTAAATCTCCTCATATTCATCTTTACTTAGCTTGATTGGATTATCCTTAATTGTGTTTGGTTTATCCATTGTTTTAATTAAACCTTGCATCTCTGTGCAGGCCCACGAGCACTACGGCCCATCCTCTAAACACGACCCTTTCTTTCTTTTATTTTCTTGTTGTTCCAAGCCAGAGGCACCGCGGGCTACTGCCTTACACCACGATCATCATCTATCTCCCAACCGTGCCCACGATAACAACACCAACCCTCACCGTTGCCTCCTTCGATCGCGGTCCTACGCTTCACCACAGAATCATGACATCATCATCTCTACACTGCGATCGCAGTGTCCTTCTCCACCAACCACGATCATCGACAACATCACCTGAACCACGATCATCCATCCACACCAGATCGTGACCCACACTGGCACTTACCCCCCTCAACACCGCGATCAGTGCCTGCACCTCCATCCCATCGTGATCAAAGGACTCGATCATATCCTCCCTACTGATCGTGATCTGCTATGCACCAACACCTGCTCCAGATCGTGACCTCCTGCCAGACCACGATGGCAAGACCGCCATCGTACTCCGTCCAATCACCAACGTGCCGCCATCCACCAAACCGCGATCTTCTACAACCTCGATCTGACAGCATGCATGACTCCTCTACAGATCACGATCTTCACACCTTCCTCAACACCACCAACTACCCTAATTCTGGCCTGCGGTTCCCAACAAACTCTAGATCATGACCACCTGGCGAGCGTCATTCTCCTCCCGCTCGCGATCAATGCCATCCACCTAATTGTGACCTCCACCATCATCATCACCAACTCCATCCACGTAGCTTACGATCGTCTCTCCTTAGACCCCAACATCAATCACGACTTCAATCCAACCTCACCTTGACACCGTCATCAACAACACCATGACCTCCTTCCTCTCTACATACCGCGACCGCAGTAGTGCACTTTCCAACCGTGATAATTTGCAACAACACTGTGATCCAACAGTCTCCACCCGCGATCAGTGCAACTAAGACCTCGACCAAGTTTCCATTAGCACCCAGCAGTGACCCAGCTGCTATAAATACCCCCCTACATCAGTCTTGTCAGGGGGGTCATCTCCAGCCGCCGCCAGGCCGCAGCCCAGCGAAAGGCCTCAGGAGACCGATCTCCACAGCCAAGAGAAAGCTTCCGTGGCGCCCTTGCGCAGTCACCCCTCTGCTTGCCTAGATCAGTGGTGGAAACTGTGGATCTGGTCCGTGCATCCTCTCTTCCCATCTGGATCTATGTGGAAACATCAGATCTGGTCCGTCCATCCCCTCCGCACATCTAGATCTATGGTGGAAACCACAGATTTGCTGCATCCAACCATCATCCACGCAACTGTCCGGGGCAGATCTTAGAGAGACAGGAGGCCATGGTGTCCGGAAGATCAAGGAGGTAGGCCAAAAAGATGAGATTTGGTCTACTGAAGCTAAGGAGCGAGAGCCACCTCTCCTCTATGTGCAAAATCTCTTCTTCTTTCTCTTTTCTTCTTTCGTTCCCCTTTGTTTTTGTGCAAATGCTATTCTTTCATCTTTGTTCGGTGCCAACTATGCTTGTCCATAGCTAGTTGAGCCCCTTCTTGGCTATGTAGCATGTTTTGGGCATGTTTATGTACTTTTTCCTTAAGCAAGTAGATTTAATTCAGATCTAATATGTTAGTTGTACTATCTTCTCTTTCTAGTGATGATTGCTAGTTGGGTTGATCTCTTTCTGTCTTGAACTGCTGTTTCTACCTATATCAAGAGATTCATGTAGGAATAGACACGATAAGATTGTTTGAATCATAACCTGAGAGGAGGACAGTTCAAAGACTGTCTGTTCCTAACATCTCAGAACATTCTAGACCCGAGAGGACCTTTAGAATATGCTGGGGTGTTGATGTGTCATCTTCGAGAGAGGTTCGATAGAACAATCATAGATGTGTTTTAGTCACACTTTGTGAGAGCGAGTGGGATGACCCCGCATGGAAAGATACCATGGCACGTGCTATGTTTGAATGTATGTTACTTGATGAGGTGTTCGAGGGTTGTCTACGCCCAAGAATGGGTGCATAGACTGCCCAACTTGTGGTTACATAGCCAAGAACTTCTTTTGCTCTGGTTTAGTAGAATCCTACAGACTCTGTTTTGTTTTAATTTGTGACAACCCGCTAGACTAGTTCTAGCTCCATACTTTCCTCAACTATCGTCTTGGCTTATCTGACTCAAGAACAAAATCTCAAGTGCCCTAAATTGCACCACATCCTTTTGTTCGACCCCATATATCTACTTCGACCCCATAATAAAATTTGTGGGGGTTCTTGAAGGTTTCAGGTTATAAATTTAAAAGTTCGATTCCTTCTGAATCCACCTCCCTTACCGGACACACGATTCAGGCTGATCAACTTTTTGGCACCGTTGCCAGGGATGTGGTTTTCCACATTTACACGCCTAATAGATTTTTGTTCTGTCACTTTTAAGCCTATATATATATGCATAATTTTCCTTTTCTTTTAAACATACTTTTCCATATATACTGAATCACTTTTCTTTTTCTTATACTTTTTCAGCCATGGATCTTGCTTTTGCAAGACAAGTCATCTTGTACACCTGTCCTCCTGAATTTTTCCATAGTTCTGACTGCTGGAAAATAATTGAAAGTCGTGCCTTACAACTCGTCGAGCTATATTCACCCCCACCGTCATCATATGTAGACGCTCCAACAACGGAGACTGCCAGTCAGCCATCGACTTCCGTGCTATCATGGGATCAAGAACAGATTAAGGCAGTGGAGTTAGCTGGAGAAAGTGCCAACACACTCACCTCCTTAGCTCCTCATCTCTAAGAAGACATTGATCCACTCCAACGGATACTAGAAAGGCAAGATCATCAACTCCAAGCAGCCATCAAGATTGCAGACCGTAGTAGAAGTCTACTTCAAACTGCTGAGCAAGGATTCATCCAAGCACATCAGTTTGATACAACAAGTCTACAATAGGAGTGCAAGGCAGAATTGACGGATCTCAAAAGCTTGGCTGCCCAAGTCCAACTACTTCATGATAAAGTTGTTGAACAGGGCAAGAAGCTTCAAGAGCTCATCAATTTGGTTACCACACAGTTGAAAGTGCCACCGCCTTACAATGAAGACTTTAATCATCAAGACCATTCCATTGGGTCTGAAGCGGAGTATGCCTTACCATCCGATTCAGACCATCAAGTGGATTCATCATGATTTTTCTATGAAGACCAACCCACCTGGGAAAGCCCTTCATTCTATCCAGATGACTCAGCTGATCAACCAATGGAAAATAAAAGCCATGCGCATGACTGGTTTTATGATGACGATGATGAAGACTCTTATCCTCACTATAATAGACAAACAACATCGCATCCAGAAGGTTGGTTTGAGGAACCTGAATCAGACATTGATCTAGACCAGAGTGATAGCTCTCACATTGAGACTTGTCACTTAGCCTTGAGTAGTATGCCAATCATGGTTTGGAACAATTTGTTCTATGACGATGATGATAACTTCTCAGATTGGAGCAATGAATATACCGATGACGATGAGTTGGAGCAGCATGAGCTGACATTTACCACCATTCCCTTAAAAGGCTTGGTGGATATCGATGGAGAAGGATGGAGAATTAAGCATGAAGACACCCTGGACCCCACAGAAGACGATAAGCATGGGGTGGTAGAACCACAAACAAATTCTTCTGGGGATACTTCTTGTTCAGAAGATGATTGGATGAATCAGACTGTAAATGAAAATTTATCTGAGCACCCAACCTCAAGTTTAGAGATGGAGAGAGAAGAGATGAGTCCTTCAGAAGATACTTAGCCTCTCCCCTCTGTCTCATCCTATGTTGACATCCTAAGGCCTTCATGCTCAAATTCATATCTTGGAAGGTACCTTGAAGAGGATTTGCCGAAGAATTCATCTCAACACAATTCAAATTAGTTCCAGCATAGAGATGACTTCATCGAGTCTCTGAATTTTATTCCTCTCCTTCAGACTTGGAAGGATCCACATATCCGCCACTCCTTTTATGTGGCAGAACCCGTCAGTGAGACACAAGTGACACTGGTCCTAAAACTTAGGATTTGGGATCCCAGTGTCAGTATCGTGGGGCAGCCACCCCCTTTCTCTTACTCCTTTCTTTTCTTTTTGTTTCATTAAAATAAACTCTTATTTAGCTTCTTAAATATTTCCTTGCATTCATGCATCATTTTATGACTTTAATAAGATTCCCACCCTAACTTCCATGCATTCCCACCCTACTATTCTAAGATTAGATCTTGCTCGAGGACGAGCAAAATTTTAAGCTTGGGGTGGTAGGGATTTTCACCCTTCTACCTCTTCATTCTTCATGCATGCACGTGGTAGGGCTATTCGCCCTTCTACCTCTTCATTCTTCATGCATGCACATTTACGTAATGCATTTAGGTGTAAGTCACTTTTGTAATGTGTAGCTTTGCAATTAAGGCTATGCAATACAAATCTTATAACTAGATGCTTATCTTTATGCATGAATGCACTCTTTTTCATCTTAAACTGCTTGATCTTGTGCTTGACTTGCTCATTGACTCTTTCCTTATGCTTGGTAATGAATCTAAAGTTATGTGCATTTTTCATAGCGTAAAACTATATTCTCTTGATCTATGTTGTGAATGGAAAATCCAAGGTATGGGACTGTTGGAAGAAGCTATAGCATGATCAAAGACTCCTAGCTGCAGTTACATAAGATTTTCTCTACTGTAAGGTTCCTTGAATCATAATTATTACTTTCACTCAGGCATCAAGTGGATAATGATGAGTTTTGAGCTATAATCAGGTTGAAATGTTTTCCTTGATGGAATATGCACCTCCTCACCTTAGATTGAGTCAAAAAGATGAAAATAAAAATTTTGGAAAAGAGTCTTGGCTGCCCAAAAAACCCCAAAAATATCTATGTAGTTCTCACCCAAGCCTACAAAAATTAAAATTAGAATGAAGAGAATAAAAGCCTGAGTGTGAATAAATGAGCACTTATTTTCTCTTCCCGGAGAGTTGAGGATGATGCCCAGCCGGTGTATGACTCCGCTCGTGAACGCAGGTATGTCATTCCTGGTAGTATCACTCCAGAAGCTCATTAGAGAGTCATTAGGAACCCCTAGGAGACCTATGAGATCATCCCGGTAGCAGGGTTGGTTTGAACATAGTATGAGGAGTTTATCTCACTGCTTTGGGCCAATTGGCTCATATTGTAGGGACTGTTGCTTGTTACATGGACCAAACTGACACAAATCGGAATCCTCAGAGGTCATTAGAGTCTTTTTGCTTTGTTTCTTAGGACATGAATAAGTGAGAGGCGCATTGTTCCCATTTGGTATACATGAATTCATGATGATGGTTCATTACTCATCTCCCATGTGATCACATATGTGAAAATTCTTTTATGTTTAGTAATTATGATTCAAACCCTCATGAGTATCGACAGGTTGTAGTGAATTTGCTTAATCTTGCCTGGACACTCTTTGACCTTGCTTTGGCAGGATTGTGCCTAATTGGTGGGGGTTTGTTCTGAAATGACATGGATTAGGAGAATTGATGTTTTAAACTATTTTTCTTAACCTTAACATTCATTGCCAAGTTTAATTTGGATGTTATCTTTTTATTCTTTGAGCATAGTCTTGCTTGAGGACAAGCAAGGTTCTAAGCTTGAGGTGGTTGATAACACCCAAATTTATGTATATATGCTAAGCAATTACCTATGGTTTTGTGCCATTATAGCCCTAATTTGGCCAAAGTTATCCATGTTTCTTATCATTTTGTAATTTATATCTTTTTATATTCATCATGGTTTTAGTCGCCATATTTGGCCCAATTTTTCTCTGATCATTTGCTGTTATTGCCTAAATCTCCTCATATTCATCTTTACTTAGCTTGATTGGATTATCCTTAATTGTGTTTGGTTTATCTATTGTTTTAATTAAACCTTGCATCTTTGTGTAGGCCCACGAGCACTGCGACCCATCCTCTAAACACAACCCTTTCTTTCTTTTCTTTTCTTGCTGTTCCAAGCCATAGGCACCACGGGCTACTGCCTTACACCACGATCATCATCTATCTCTCAACTGTGCCTGCAATAACAACGCCAACCCTCACTGCTGCCTCCTTCGATCGCGGTCCTACGCTTCACCACATCATCATCTCTACATTGTGATCGTAGTGTCCTTCTCCACCAACCACGATCATCGACAACATCACCTGAACCACAATCATCCACCCACACCAGATCGCGACCCATGCTAGAGCTTACCCCCCTCAACACCGTGGTCAACGTGTGCACCTCCATCCCATCACAATCAAAGGACTTGATCATCTCCTCCCTACTGATCGCAATCTGCTATGCACCAACACCTGCTCTAGATCACGACCTCCTGCCAGACCACGATGGCACCTCCTCCGCAAGACCGCAATCGTCCTCCATCCAATCACCAACGCTCCGCCATCCACCAAACCACGATCTTCTACAACCTCGATCCGACAACGTGTGTGACTCCTCCACAGATCACGATCTTCACACCTTCCTCAACACCACCAGCTACCCTAACCGTGGCCCACGGTTCCCAACAGAATCCAGATCGTAACCACCTAGCGAGCGTCCTCCTCCTCTTGCTCACGATCACTGCCATCCACCTGATCATGACCTCCATCATCATCATCGCCAACTCCATCCACCCAGCTTGCGATCGTCTCTCCCCAGACCCCAACGTCGATCACGGATCCAGTCCAACCTCACCTTGACACTATCATCAACAACACCGCGACCTCCTTCCTCTCTGGATACCGTGACTACGGTAGTGCACTTTCCAACCGCGGTCATTTGCAACAACACCTCGATCCAACACTCTCCACCTGCGATCAGTGCAACCAAGACCTAGACCCGGTTTCCATTAGCACCCAGCAGTGAACCAGCTGCTATAAATACCCCCCTACATCTATCTTGTTAGGGGGTCGTCTCCAACCACCGCCAGGCCACCGCCCAGTGAAAGGCCTCAGGGGAGACTGATCTCCACCGCCAAGAGCAAACTTCCGCGGTGCCCTTGCGTAGTCACCCCTCTACTTGCCTAGATCCGTGGTGGAAACTATGGATTTGGTCCGTGCATCCTCTCCGCCCATCCAGATCTGTGTGGAAACAACAGATCTGGTCCATCCATCCCCTCTGCACATCTAGATCTATAGTGGAAACCATAGATCTGATGCATCCAGCCATCATCCACACAGCTGTCTGGGGCAGATCTTAGAGAGACAGGAGACCAAGGTGTCTGTAAGATCAAGGAGGAAGGCCGAAAAGACAAGATCCGACCTATACGGAGGCTAAAGAGCAAGAGCCACCTCTCCTCTACGGGTGAAATCTCTTCTTCTTTCTCTTTTCTTCTTCCGTTCCCCTTTGTTTCTACGCAAGCAATGTTCTTTCATCTTTGTTCGGTGCCAACTATGCTTGTGCATGGCTAGTTGAGCCCCTTCTTGGATATGTAGCCCGTTTTGGGCATGTTTATGTACTTTTGCCTTAAGCAAGTAGATTTAATTTAGATCTAATATGTTAGCTATACTATCTTCTCTTTCTGGTGATGATTGCTAGTTTGGTTGATCTCTTTCTTGCTTGAAATGCTATTTCTACCTATATCGAGATATTCGTGTAGGAATAGTCGCGAGAAGATAGTATGGACCGGAACCCGAGAGGAGGACGGTTCAACGACCGTCTGTTCCTAACATCTCAGAACATTCTAGACCCAAGAGGACCTCTAGAATATGCTGGGATGTTGATGTGTCATCCCCGAGAGATGTTCAATGGCACAATCATAGATGGGTTTTAGTCACGCTTCGTGAGAGCGAGTGGGATGGCCCCACAGGAACAGATACCACATCGCATGCTATGTTTGAATGTAGGTTACTTGCTGAGGTGTTCGAGGGTTGTCTACGCCAAAGAACGGGTGCATAGACTGCCCAACTTGTGGTTACATAGCCAGGAACTTCTTTCTCTCTGGTTTAGTAGAATCGTACGAACTCTATTTTCTTTTCTTTTCTTTATTTTGTTTTAATTCGTGGCAACCCGCTAGACTAGTTCTAGCTCCATACTTTCCTCAACTATCGTCTTGGCTTATCTGACTCAAGAACTAAATCTCAAGTGCCCTAAACGTCACCACGTCCCTGTGTTTGACCCCATATATATACTTTGACCCCATAATAAAAGTTGCGGGGGTCCTTGAAGGTTTCAGTTTTTAAATTTAAAAGTTCGATTCCTTCTGAATTCGCCTCCCTTACCGGACGCGCGATTCGGGCTGATCAATTTCACCCCCAAAATCCAAGGTACACATAGATAGACACTTCTCAGGCACGTCATCCTCAATATTACGCATGGTTACTTCCATATTATGGTAATGTCACATCACTCTTATAGAGGTCATGTTCTTCTCTTTTAATTCATACATATCTTATCTTGGGTCAGCACAAAACCCCCCATATAAGAAGACATTTGCAAATGTGGAACATAGAAACTTGTTGTGCCACCTATACAAATCTAATACTAACTTTCAACTTTAAATTTTAGCTATCATCCTGAAATTATATGTATTGTATCAACACACTAATCAAAATTCATACTCACTGGCTCTTATCAAACATAGAACATTATGTATCTCTTATCATATGTAACTTTACAAGGTTTCATCTCTATGCTCCTTTCATGGTTTTTGTAATTAAAAACTCAATCAACCATGTCGACATCCCCTAATTTTCAAGAACTATGAGGAATATATTTTTAGAGGATTCTCCAATCATCTCAATGGTGGACTGACCATCTAATTGGTTGAAGAATCATACACTTGTATGTAACCGTTAACAAATATAACTTCTTGATTGACCTTGTTAGGGATTGAGCAATGACATTGTCTTCAACTTATCATGATTCACATAACATACTTAACAAAGGTATCATAACTCCAAGAGGATACTCTAGTCAACCCCCAACTCACTCTTACTAGAATTGTCACACATAAGTACAGTTGCTTCAACATTCTTAACGTTTAGAAAAGATGTTAACGATGCTATTAACCATCTCTAAAATACTTTGAGATGTCATCATTCAAATCTTGTCACAACTTATGAGACAACCTAAACACTCTATTCCTCCTATTCATAAATTCTACTGGTACATTGGTTAGTCTAAAGGACATAACCCTAAACTTACCATGGTCATGTAACTTATGTCATCCATTCTAACTCTTATGTTTAAAGGATATTTTATCTTAAAGGAACACAGTAGCACATGTCTAGTGATCAACAAACCATCTATTCTTGATAGTGGTCTTGCCCAGCTATCACTGAACCATACACAACATTATAGAATCACTTTTGTTTTCCCTTCCAAACAACATCTAGAGGGCCATCATCAACTCTCTCACTCTCTTTATAAGGGGGAGGAACACTTGGAATGTTCATTTAATAAACATCTCCAATCTTCACATAGTTCCCATACTGTTGATACATCTTGGATACTAGGATTCATTACCTTGGTATCCACCTCATGTGCTATAAGGAACTCACATCCTTATCTCATCTACTTTTACCAACATAACAAATATCAAGACATATAAGAGGAGTCATCCTAATTATTGGAAGGCTCAAAAGCAAACTCATCACAAACTTTATGATCTTGGAACCATAGTCCAAGCAACCTTATGCTATAATAAGCTACCCACCTTCATGTTTATAAGGAATCCACACATACCAAGTGGAAATGATCCACTTGAAAGTTGTACCCTAGAAAGGAAAGACACAAAGGGAAACACACTTCCCACGTCAAAGCAGAATTGTTCAAGGGTCACTAGCAAAAAGGTAACCAATTCTATTTTCGTTATGCAGGTTACAACTTCTTATGTATCATTTTACCCTTTTTCATTTCGGGTTCCTTGCCATTATCATAGGAATCATCATGATTAACATATCTCATTATTCCTTCCTTGATAACTATTTATCACACTTGGGTATGTTCTCTTATTTATTATGTTTTTCAACCACTTATCATAACTATATGATTTTGGCAATGATTACAAAATCATATCCATGGCCAACTCTTGACCTAAAGGAAATCCTAGTCTCTCTAGATGATCCATATGCCAATCATATTGAGCACATGAGGCCCTACTAGACTTCCCTCTGTCATTTTGCACTCAAATAGCGCCTTAGAAACATTATGCCTTTCATGCTTATCATGATGCTTATGTAACCCATAGTTCATACAACCTAGGATAAGGTTCTTGACGTCTACAACATCATTGGCATGCTTTAAAGAAGCATCCATGTCAGTCTTAGGCAAATATGGAGTGAATACTGACATTGGTGTTTTAGGATCATGCAAAACACTTCTCAAGGTCTTGAACCAGTTATGAAAATAAATCTCATTTAGGTTGTCCGATCGTAATGGTTGAGTGTTTTCCATTTGATTCTATAAGAGAAAATTTTGCATTAGTCAAAGACCCTTTTGATCTGATTTGAAAAGGTCAATATTAATTAGGTCTTTAATTAATTAGCACTCCCACTATTCTATTCAATTTGATAGCCCTCACTACTATTCAGAAGATTGTAGCGTACAATCTTGTAGTGAGCCAAGATCCATATTCCATCAAATCATGAGTCAGCTTTGGTTGATCGCCCATAATTTGACTATCTAGGTAGGCAAATTTTGCCAATTGCATCTAAATACAACTCTTGGATAGATGGCATGCACAACTCTTTGTCACAATCCATATGTATACTTCTAGGTACTTAATGTAATTAAGATCACCTAGTTAAGCCTGACCCAAAAGCTAACATGATAGAATATGTACCCTACTTTGGCAGATCTACATATCTACCATCACACTTCTATGAGATAGATGACACACCACACTTTAGTGTAACATACACTTGGTCGATCAAGCTTTTCATATGTGTTGCTTATGGAAAGCATCTTAGGCTTAATATTATGTTGAGGGATTTTGTATAATACATATACATTAACCAATCACCACATATATTGTATGTACCATATACACGCTATTATAACCCACAATGAAAACATGCAATAAGAAAAAATGATGTTCTGGCCATTCTAATGTAATTCCTTGGAGCCACAAGGAATTACCACAACCTAGGGTTTACGTCACACGCATAAACCTGTCATTGATGAAGATATGTGCTTGCTAATCTGGGTTGATCGGTTCAACCCTTGAACTAGTCTTCTCACCTCCTGACCGGTCGGTTGGTATTCATACAGGTTGTCTTGCCATCGGTCCACCATCTTCTGGATCCTCTAGTTGATTGGTCGGGCCCACTAGGAATTCAGTTTAACTCATCCTCCTTGGTCCTTCTCGATCCTCCATCCGGTCGGCTCGCCTTTGAGACAGTCAGTTGGCATGGTACAGAACATCTTCTTCTTCATCGTAACAAGAAAGTAAACTATCCTAATGCTATTGCATATTACATGATGTAAGAGAAACCTTGAGTTACATTCGAGGGGAGTAGGGGTAGGAGAATAATACTTTTACATTGGGAAGATAAGGGGAGGCTCAATATGCAAATTGAGATATAAAACACACAACCACCATGCATAGCTGTTGGTATGTATGCCCTGAGAACCAATCATTGGATGATTGGTGGGATACATTAAGATTGATTTGATAAACATCAAAGGCAAGCTTCCAATTCTTTCTGGTTCAGTCATATGAGATAATGATAGAGCATATTGAATGTCTAGAGAATGACAGTACTCAATGACGTATGCGTTCAGGTTGAGGACCTGAACGGTGAGATCATACGGATGCTAAGAGTTTTTACATTCTCATTATGTACCTGGTCGGATGTCATTGTGGAAGGTAGATAGACAACAATGACACACAAGACTAGATTGTGGTGTTGGTTGATGACAGAATCTCATTAGTCATGATATGGAGATATCAAACCAAACACATAGGTACTTGTTAGAGAACAAGTGTACCGGACAGACCCATCGTGAGTTTCACACATGGAACCATGACATGGTAGTCACAGTCAGTTCTCACAGTGATGGTGGTGAGCGTGATTCTTAGACCTGAAATCACTACACTCAACACATGTCGTTGGGTACACTTTGACATCATCAAATGCAGTCTTGAAATATGGGTTGTTATAAAGGTGATGATTGGGTGGCTTTGACACATGGGGCTTTTAAGGGGTGAGTGATAGATATGGGATTTGTCCCTCCTGAGGGAGTTTGATATCCATGGCTACTTGATGAGTAGGATTGAGATAGGCATGCACGCATGTGTGAATCAGTATGTGATATTGATGTCATACATATCTCCTCCAATCTACTCTAAGATCAAGAAAGTGAATGAACGTTGACAGGATGACTGTTCCATGCCTTGAGTTCATTCGGGATGTCAGTGACAAAGGTATTATACATTCGTTGTAACACCATTCATTATTGTGGGATTGAAAGTTGTTCTCCAACTTTCTATTTCACTTGGGTAGCACTGATGTACGACTAGGCACCACTCTTTGCTTGTGAAGTCATAAGTGTTATGGACTTTCACTGCCAACGTGAAATGGACCTGTAGGGTCACACACATAGGATTTAACCTAGAAGAGGAGTTTATCCACAAATGATGTTTAAATTGATTACTAAAGGAGTTTAGTAGTTCAATTAAACACTCAATCAATTGATAGCTCAATATCATAGTATTCAAGGTGTTGGACCGATTGATTAGAGTATCAAATTGATTGAAACTGCAATTGACTAATTTTGCATAGTCTGTTGCCCCAACCGATCGGCTCATGGGATGAATCGATCAGCTCAGGTTGGTGAACCGGTCGGCTCAAGTTGTGAGTCGATCGGCTCATGTGAAGTGAAACGATCGGCTCAATTGTTGAACTGGTCGATTTGTGGACCAACCTCAATCGTTTGGAAAATTAGAAGACTATTTTGTAAATACAATTTGTTGCACTTGTACAAATTCAATTTGGACAAGGATTAATATTTGATTAATCGGAAACAAATATGGAAGTCAATTTGAGTTGGATCAGGACCACGAACCGATCAGCTCAGGCATGAACCGATCAGCTGAGAGCACCAGATGATCGACTCAGGTCCCAAACGATCAGCTCAGGGTGTGAACCGATCGGTTCAGCTGGCGCAGATTGGTTGTTTTGTGGAAAATCTCAAATCCTTCTACTCCTACATTAATCCCGCATTTCCCGGGATAGAGAACCCTGTCCCATGACCCTCCTATATATAGGGGTATTGGGGGCTTCTCAACAACAACAACTCAGAACACCAGTTGCTCTACAAAGTTTTTGTTCTCTCTGGTTGTGGTAACCGAGAGAGAGCCCGAGCAAGTGCTACCCGATAAGGGAGGCACAGTAAGGGAAAGACAACTACAAAAAAGAAACTGGTTGCAGGAGAGTGTGTTGGTGACTAGTACACTGATAGGAGGGTGTGACTCCTTTCGATTCCTTGTAGGACAAGGAGATCGGAGTTCCAGGTGGTCCATGTAGACTACTTCAGAGGTGGGAGACTTCTGCCACTCGGAGGACAACTGTCAATCCCGACAGTCCTGGTGAGACCAGGAGCTGCACAAACACCGTCCATGACCGGAGGTGAAGACCACGCAAGCCGCGAGGTAACATCGCTGAGCAAGCCTCGGGACAAGGTACACCTCTACAAAGCATCCTTCCTATTGTATAGACGTTGACATGATTCCTTTATACTGGGTTCGGGGAGGAGAAAATTTTTGTTTCCGCTGCCTTCTCTGTCTCCCCTAAAACCCAACAATGGTATCAGAGCCACACCAAATGCTCTATACTTTAGGATTATCGATGTGATTGATTTTGGTTTGTCGCCATTATTTATTGGATACGATACAAATAAAATTGGCTTTATGCATGTTCAATCCTAAATCCACAATTTCCAATATACATATATGATATGTAATATGAATGCACTCAACACGCGTCACCCTTAAACGAGTTTTGTGGTGGATGTATAGCATGGTTATGGCCTATAAACCCTATGTATGTGTGCTTGGCTGAATGTGGTTGCTTGCATCTCAGTCTGCGCACCGATTCCCTACCTCCTTATTCCTGATGTAACTCGAGATAAATTGAGATTTCTTTCCTACCTTTGCTCCCCCAAATGTAACTCGGGGTTTCCCAATACAAATGTAAAATAGGATAGATGTTTTATTTCCTGTTATGTCAAAGAACGGAGGACAATCTGACGATGAATGAGACGATCAATTCAAGGCATGAATCGATAATTTGGTGATCCAGACGACCAGTTTGAGGAGCGAGACGATCGAGCAGCGGCCATGAGGAGATGCATGATGACCAGTCAAACCGATCGGTTGGACGAGCCAACCGATCGGTTGGTGGCACCCAGATGACCGGCCAGGGTGAGCATGTCATTCATGTGATGAGTTGATCAACTCGGACAACTATAGCACTTCATCATAGACATGTTGCATGTGATGTAGACCTAGATGACCGTGATTCCTCTTGGATTGAGGAATCACATTAGGATGGCCATAATCATCACTTTTATCATTTCACATGTTTTCTGTGGGATATAGCATGTATATGATACATACTATATATTGTGGTGATTGGATATGTATATGTACCTATAAAACCAAATCCGTCATTAAATATTAAAGTTTTAAATGCCTTCCAAATGTGACACACGTGAAAAGCTTGATCGACCAAGTGTGGGCACGCCCTAGTGTGGTGCACCGTCTATCTCGTGGAAGCGTGAAGGATGGATATGTGGTTCTACCCTAGCAGGGTGCATATTCATCGTGTTGGCTTTGGGTCGGACTTAACAAGGTGACCTAGATAGGATCTAGCACCTTGAGGCATGGAGGTGATCATGGCAAGGAGTTGCATATGACATTTTTCAAGATTTGCATATGATGCGATTGACAAAAGTTGCCTACCTAGAAGGTCTAAGTTGTGGGTGACAGCCCTAGCTGGTCCATGACTCAGAGGATTTCAAGATCTTGACCCACTAGAAGATTGTACATTGTAATCTTCTGAATTGATGGTGAGGGCTATCAATTTGAACAAAATAGTGGGAGCAATAATTAATTAAAGTCCTAATTATATCATCAACCTTTCAAATCAATCAAATAAGTCAAAATTGAGTTTTGGACTAAATTACATATATTTCCTTTTGTAGTTCAAATGACAACAAACAACAATCACTTTTCGTTGCGATCGGTCCTTGAAAAGGACAAACTGAATGGGACTAACTTCCACAACTGGTTTAGGACATTGAGAATTGTTCTCACTCAAGAGCGAAAGCTCTATGTCCTGGATACTCCAATTCCAGAGGAATCTGCCCCTACCGCACCAAAGGCAGAAAGGGATGCTTATAAGAAGCATTCTGATGATGCCATTGATGCAAAGTGCTTGATGTTGTGCTCCATGAACCACGAGTTGTAGAGACAACATGAGAACATGTGTGTCATTGAGATGATTCAACATCTCAAGAACATGTATGAAGATCAAGCACAACAAGAGAGATATGATGTCTCCAAGGCACTGTTCAAGTGCATCATGACAGAAGGAGATCCAGTTGGTCCTCACACGCTCAAGCTGATTGGGTATGTGGAGAACCTGATAAGACTAGGATTTCCCCTGAGCCAAGAGTTGACTACTGACGTGATACTACAATCGTTGCTAGAATCCTACAGTCAGTTTGTGATGAACTACAACATGAACAACTTTGACAAGCCATTGATAGAGTTGTTAGTCATGTTGAGGACAGCCGAGGCACAGATGAAGAAGGACAAGCCTAAGTCTGTGATGATGATCAACAACAAAGGCAAGTCCAAGCGCAAGGGAAAGGGCAAGGCTAAGAAAGGTTATGATGCTAGCCAGCAGCCCAAGACATCTTCAACTCTCAAGGCTAAGGGAGGCGTGAACAAGAGAGGAAATTTCCACCATTATCAAAAGCCAGGGCATTGGAAAAGGAATTGTCCACTCTATCTGGAAGAACTAAAGAAGAAGGAGGCGACAGGCGTCTCCACCTAAAGGTGTCATGAAATAAACTTATAACACTTTTTAGGTATATGATACCAAGATATAAAGTGTAAAGCACCCAATAAATGGGGAAAATGTTGCCGCCATAGATAGGAGTACTTTTGTTTATTTTCAACCTTGAAGGCATGTAATAGAGTTATGAACTGCTATTTCATATTTTCCAATGGATAGAAACATCTTAATTTTTGCATATTGTATGACAATAATAACAATTAATAAAGTTGATGTTTCTTTGTGGAAATGCCTTGTTTATCTTGTGGTACTTGATATGCATAAGATAACATGATTCCTAAAAGTTATTGATAACTCAAACAATCAAATTAGCATAAATCATGAGAAATTCATTTATATATGATGGATAAGCTAGACTCTTTTGGTTAGAGAACCAGTAAGAGACATGACCATGAATCTCTTGGACATGATTAATCAATCTTCACTAAGGTAGTGGAAGAATGATTATCCTATTAGGTATAATACATGTGATGTATTTACATACCTATTGGAGTTAATGCTGATACTTCAAATGGTGTTTAGAGAAATACTAATATGAATATCTTGAAGTGTTCAAGAATATCATAAGAGAAGTACGAATTTGGTAAAGCGTTAATCCTTGATGAGATCAATGAATAAAATACTTGGACCAAATGTTTGAGAACCTTGTGAGTTATTATGATAGTATATCATAGTAAGCTCATGATTAAGGCATGGTGATGTCTAAATCAACAAGAAGTCATACTCTAAGGAGTTAGAGGATGATTATCAAATAACTAATTTCTTATTAAATAAAGAATACCCCACGCTAATAAAGGACATTAAAAATCACAAAGAGTTATGAGTTCTTATATCCTTGACAGATACACCTCGATTATCTATGTGATAAGTTGGTCATGTGATGAGTCAACTATCTAGATGAATATGAGGAACCAAATTTTGAGTTATGGTTTATGGCCATTACATCCTAAATGACTTCCATGTGAACCATAAGGTATGACCTTGATGGTATCACCCATAAGTGCGAATGAGTCTTAAGTGTTAAGACACATGGATAACATTTTGAGAAGGATGGTGCTTGTTAATTGCAACTTAATGACTAAGAGATTTGGCATACAAATAACCGCATTCCTATGAGGAATAAAACAAGAATGTGTACGTGACACAACCTATCAGGTTTATGAATCCATTAATGCAAATGAAGTCTATAAGTTACAATGGACTAATCAATGTGATTGATTGAGTACAAGAAACTCAGAATTAGATCTTTACTTTGATAATATAGTCAAAGGGTTTGACTAATATGACAAAGAAGGAATTTGTGATTTAGTGGGAGCGTATTCACATTCCACATGTTGATGTGAAATGGAAATGTTCTAGAATGGAAATCCAAAGTGGAAATTATCTTTAGGGAAGATAGAGACGTTTACTATGTGATAGGAATAGAGATCTATAGAGATAGTTCTCGAAAACCTCTTGACCTGAAAAGAGAGAGCATACATTGGCAATCTATACTAAAGGGTTTATTATGCACAAATTCAGTGGGAGAAAACTTGTCCATGTTACATGGATAGTATCCCACGGCCAAGTGTCCAATTCTTATGAAGAATGGGAACACTAAGAATAGATAAGGATCTATCATGTATGTAATCATCCCATCATCTTTCATGTATGGACATGGCAAGAACGAAATGCATTTATCATCTTGTATGTAGGACATGACAATATGATATGCTCACCCTGATAACTCGTATGTGGGACATGACGAGTAGATGTCTGTCTAGTTCCAGTAAGGGTTACTGGAATACCATGAGAACTTGATAAGTACTTGAGAAGTACTAGTTCTATGGAAATAACAAAGGGTTCACTGTAAAGAGTTACACTGATGCAAACTTCCGAAAAGGAAAAAAAATAATCGCAAGATATATATGGGATATATAAAAGTGAATGTTTGTTGATAAATGGAAACGTTCCAATAAAGCTGTTTTCAAAGGAAATGCTGAGTATCTGTGTATTAGAGAACAACAATGGATACTATATGGATCTAGGAGTTCATAGAGCTGAACTTATAAATATTTCGGTCATTGATTACAAGTAAGGAGTACTTGGTCATGCAATGTGGCTAAAGGTTAGCAAAGGAATACTGGATCACATATTATGACAACTCCATCTCATACATGTGACGTACAGTGAAGAGATGAGAGATATGCAATTAATCTCGACTTTGGCAAGGTGTTGTCATAACTCACTATGTTAGCACTAGAGCACAGTAACATGTGTGACATGTTTGAAGATCACTAAGAATATGATTCAAGGGTGATTGGCTCACAGTGCAAGTGGGAGTCTGTTGGTATGTATGCCCTGAGAGCCAATCATGGGATGATTGGTGGGATACATTAAGATTGATTTGATAAACGTCAAAGGCAAGCTTCCAATTCTTTCTGGTTCAGTCATATGAGATAATGATAGAGCAGATTGAATGTCTAGAAAATGACAGTACTCAATGACGTATGCTTTCAGGTTGAGGACTTGAACGGTGAGATCATACATATGCTAAGAGTTTGTACATTCTCATTATGTCCCTGGTCGGATGTCATTGTGGAAGGTAGATAGACAACACTGACACATAAGACTAGATTGTAGTGTTGGTTGATGACATAATCTCATTAGTCATGATATGGAGATATCAAACTAAACACATAGGTACTTGTTAGAGAACAAGTGTACCGGATAGACCCACCGTGAGTTTGACACATGGAACCATGACATGGTAGTCACAGTCTGTTCTCACAGTGATGGTGGTGAGTGTGATTCTTAGACCTGAAATCACTACACTCAACACATGTCGTTGGGTACACTTTGACATCATCAAACACAGTCCTGAAACATGGGT
The DNA here is from genome assembly GCA_963693085.1 of Alisma plantago-aquatica. Lineage (NCBI taxonomy): Eukaryota > Viridiplantae > Streptophyta > Magnoliopsida > Alismatales > Alismataceae > Alisma > Alisma plantago-aquatica. The sequence continues at coordinate 283,030,085 of OY856412.1, read as the reverse complement.
TGTTATAAAGGTGATGATTGGGTGGCTTTGACACATGGGGCTTTTGAAGGGCGAGTGATAGATATGGGATTTGTCCCTCTTGAGGGAGTTTGATATCCATGGCCACTTGATGAGTAGGATTGAGATAGGCGTGCACGCAAGTGTGAATTAGTATGTGATATTGATGCCATACATATCTCCTCCAATCTACTCTGAGATCAAGAAAGTGAATGAATGTTGACAGGATGACTGTTCCATGCCTTGAGTTCATTCGAGATGTCAGTGACAAAGGAATTATACATTATCTATAACACCATTCACAATTGTAGGATTGAAAGTTGTTCTCCAACTTTCTATTTCACTTGGGTAGCACTGATGTGCGGCTAGGCACCGCTCTTTGCTTGTGAAGTCATAAGTGTTATGGACTTTCACTGCCAACGTGAAATGTACCTGCAGGGTCACATACATAGGATTTAACCTGGAAGAGGAGTTTATCCACAAATGATGTTTAGATTGACTACTAAAGGAGTTTAGTAGTTCAATTAAACACTCAATCAATTGATAGCTTAGTATCATAGTGTTAAAGGTGTTGGACCGATTGATTAGAGTATCAGATTGATTGAAACTGCAATTGACTGATTTTGCATAGTCTGCTGCCCCAACCGATCAACTCATGGGATGAACCGATCGGCTCAAGTTGTGAGTCGATCGGCTCATGTGAAGTGAAACGATCAGCTTAATTGTTGAACCAGTCGATTTGTGGACCAACCGAGATCATTTGGAAAATCAGAAGACTATTTTGCAAATACAATTTGTTTCACTTGTACAAATTCGATTTGGACAAGGATTAATATTTGATTAATCAGAAACAAATATGGAAGTCAATTTGAGTTGGATTAGGACCACGAACCGATCAGCTCAGGCATGAACTGATCGGATAAGAGCACCAGACGATCGGCTCAGGTCCCAAACGATCGGCTCAGGGCCCAAAACGATCATTTTAGGGTGTGAACCGATCGGTTTAGCTAGCACAGATTGGTTGTTTTGTGGAAAATTTTGAATCCTTCTACTCCTGCTTTAATCCTGCATTGCCCGGGATAGAGAACCATGTCCCATGACCCTCCTATATATAGGGGTATTGGGGGCTTCTCAACAACAACAACAATTCAGAATACCAGTTGCTTTGCAAAGTTGTCATTCTCTCTAGTTGTGGTAACCGAGAGAGAGCCCGAGCAAGTGCTACCCGATAAGGGAGGCACATCAAGGGAAAGACAATTGTAGAAAAGCAACTGGTTGCAGGAGAGTGTGTCGGTGACTAATACACCGACAAGAGGGTGCGACTCCTTCTGATTCCTTGTGGGACAAGGAGATTGGAGTTCCAGGTGGTCCGTGTGGACTACTTCAGAGGCGGGAGACTTCTGCCGCTCGGAGGACAGCTGTCAATCCTGACAGTCCCGGTGAGACCAGGAGCTGCACAGACACTGTCCAAGATCAGAGGTGAAGACTGCACAAGCCGCAAGGTAACATCGCCGGGCAAGCCTCGGGACAAGGTACACCTCTACAAACCATCCTTCCTATTGTATAGACGTTGACGCGATTCCTTTATACTGAGTTCAGGGAGGATTTTTTTTAATTTCTGCTACCTTCTCTGTCTCCCCTAAAACCCAACAGATAAAGGGGTATTGGCCATAACCACACTATACATCTACCATCAAGACTTGCTTTTAGGGTGACACATGTGATTTGCATATATATCATATCATATATATGTATTTTTTTGGTTCTCATGTGGTGATTAGTCAGATGTACACATTAATTAGTTTAAGTATTCACATCACATGCAATAATTAAACATGATAAAACCAAAATCTGATCACATCGATTATCCCAAAACATAGTAGATTGACGTGGCTCTAATATCACTGTAGGGAAATATGGTATATGATAGGCAGGGGGAACAAAAAGTTTACTGACATATTTCCCATTAACCAGTGGATCATGTCAATAATTATGCAATGGGAAAGATGGTTTAATGAAGATGTGCCTGATCCTGGAGCAAGTCCAGTGACAATCCTTATTGATGTAGTCATGCACTCTTTGATGGTGTCTGTGTAGCTCCTGGTCTTCACCACAAATGACAAACTCAGACGCCGTCATCTGCAACAACTCCTCTCGCCACAGACTGATGACTGATATTGTCCTCCTTAACGACGGGCAAGGACCACCTCGCCTCTAGAGAAGTCCACACAGATTGCCTAGAACTCATGTCATCCTACTAGAATGAACAAGAAGGAGTTGTCCCTCCCGTTGGTGTACTAGTCACCAACCTGCTCTCCCACAATGATTCTCAAGTTGGTCTCTCCCTTGCTATCCCTCCCTAGTCAGGTAGAACTTACTTGGGCTCTCTTGGTTACCACAACCAGATAGGACAACAATTGTCAGAGCAAATGATTATCAATTGTATGTCTTGGGAAACCCCCAATACCCATCTATTTATAGTAGAGTCCAGGGTCAGGGTTCCCGATCGGTGTGGGAGTGGAAGGGTCTGGAATCATCAATGTTCTAGAACTTGCACTGTGCGAAACAATCATCTCGCACACCCAAACAATCATTTCGTGAGTGGAATAGTCATCTCACAAGTTTCCTATTCTAAATCAAATTGGTATTCAATGCCCGATTAATGCTAAACATGACATCAACATCAATCCTTGTTCCAATCAAATTGAAAACTGAACTAGGTGACCTGTGAAATGAACCGGTCATCTCACATAGTGGAATGGTCATTTCACTTGTCCAGCTCAGGAAAAATTCAATAATTTTGATTCCAATTGACCTGACACTCCAACCGATCTTCTCAACACTTGAACCGGTTGGTTCAGAGTCCAGTCAGTCAATTTTAAACCTCAGTTTTTTATTTGAATACATAAACACCTTTACTATTCAATCCAAAGATCATTCATGATCAAACTCCTCTTCTAGGTCATGTCCAATGCGTGTGACCCTATGAGTCCCATATTATGTTGGTAGTGAATGTCCATAACCAATTATGACATCACAAGCAAAGAGTGGTGTCCAGTCACACATCATTTCTACCCAAGTAAATGGAAAGTTGGAGAACAACTTCAACCTACAATGTGTGCTTTGGTGTTACACTATTTGTATAGTTCTTTTTTCAATGATATCCAAATTGAACTCGAGGCATGGAGCAATCATCTTCTTCAACATTCAATCTATGTTTCTTGAACTAGAGCAGACTTGCTGAGATATATCTAGGATCAATATCACATATTGACTCACATGAGCATGGCCATGCATTTCTCAGTCTCATTAATCAAGTGGCCATGATATCATACTCCTGTAGGAGGGACAAATCCCATCTACATCACTCACAGTCAGTCCCCATGTGTCATAGTCACCCAATCATCACCGTTATGATAACCCTTATTCAGGATTATGTTTGATGATGTCAAACTGTATCGAACGACATGTGATGATTGTAGTGACTTTAGGTCTAAGAACCACAAACACCACCATCATTATAAGATGTGATTCTGACTTTCCAGTTAAGGTTTCCATGTATCACTCTTATGGTGGGTATGTCTGATACTCTGTTCTCTAACAAGTGTCTATGTTCTTGGTTTAATATAGACATATCATGACTAATGAGATTATGTCATCAACCAACTCACAATCTAGTGTTATGCATTATTGATGTCTATCATCCTTCCACAATAACAACTGACTAGGGACATAACAAGAATGTATATATACTCTTAACATCCACATGATCTCATTGTTCAGGTCCTCAACCTGAAGACATACGTCATTGAGCAATATTATTCTCTAGACATTTATTATGTTACTTCATTGTCTCATAACTGAATAAAACATAATAAATTGGAAGCTTGCATTTATTATTAATCAAATCATTTACATATTGTTCCATTACAATCATCATATTATTGGCTCTCTAGGCATACATACCAGCACATTGACCTTTATCAAATCCTAGAGACCGTTTAAAGATGGCAGAGTATAACAATTGACCTTTATCAAATCCTAGAGACTGTTTAAAGATGATAAGGTATGACGACCCTAAGAGTCCTCATGTATTCACTAATATAGGGCTCTGAGCATCTTCTCACAATTCTATGTTGTTAGAAGATTTACTCATTCACTACTCCCCCTAATGACCCAAGGGAATAGGTATACAAACTCAAGGATCTACAACTTATGCTTTTCTTTAATGATTAGATTCATTCCCTATGACGATGTCAATTAGGGATAAGCTGAACTAATAGAAAGAAGCAAGTAGATATATAGTAATAACTTTAGAAGATATAGAACGTTTAACCATTTGGATAAAACTTTTCAAAGAAACGCAAATATACCACACCTCTAGTCATAATAATAAGCATTTAAGATAAATTGATCCTCAAAGAGAATTGATGATAATAGGTTCCATGAAATCCATTGGTTGTTGTAACATTATGTACTCTTAAGCAGACAAAAAAGAAGTATATTTGAGACCCTCCTTTTCCCTTAAAAGAGCCATTTTTACTATTCAAACAACAAAACAATTGCTAAATAACTAAAAGCATGCATTTAGTGCATACATCCAACAAAACAACTTACTGATCACATCTTACAAATATGTAGATCATGTTATAGTGTAAAGCAAAAGGCTTTAACTTCTAAAATCATTAGAGGTTGTATCTACACCTAGAAGTAATGGTTAAGATTTTTGATGTAAGAGAGGTACTTGTGATATGTAACCTGACATGCATGCCATAGAATAGTCAATTTGGGCTCAATATGCATAAAGTTATCATCTTATAGAATTCTTAAGTAATATAACAACAAGATCACAACATGCATGCATATAGTAGGCAATACACAAGTAAAAGGTTATATCACTCACCTCACATGGGCAAAAATCAATCTGCTCACAATAACTAATGTGAAGCTTCAAGATTCACAACAAAATCTAAAGTTGAAGACAACTGTCCAAAATCTAATCTCCTCCCCTCAAACATGTGCTATAGCCGCGATTCAGAGCTAAAGGAAACTAAGTAAGGAAGGAGAAGGTGGAACATGGTGTAAGACTCCTAAAATCAAAACCCTAGAGAAAAAAAATCTAGAAAACATCCATAAGAGAGAGAAACTAAAAGATTGTCAAAGGATTTCATGGATTGAGGATCTACTTAATCGAATATAAACTCAAAAGCCACCAGATGGCTCGTCTTGCCTTGGTAGAGAAGAGAACAAAGGTAGATGGTGTCAAGGGTGAAGACCAATGAAAGCATAAATCTCATTGTTTGCCATCAATTGATGACATCTCTCTCTATATCAGCACCTCAAGGTCCAACTTTGACAAGTGAGGTGAGAAGGAAAGATAAGAAGTGTATATATAGCCCTAGAGGAGAGAGAAAAGTGTTCAAACTATCATTTTGTCTCATCAGTACACGGACCTTGACGCTCCATCAGTACACACCACCAGAAGCTCCATCAATAGATGTGAGCAGAAAACTCATCAATTCATGCCCTTAAATACCCATTAGAAGATGTGTATCAGATTCATCATCCGTAGACCCTTCCTACAAAGCCATTGATACATGGTACGAGCTTCCCATCCATACTCAACAGATGGAAACCCACCACAGAGCCAGACAACTACATTGCCAGTAGGCAACTAAAGGAAATATATAATGTCATATCGTCGGTCACTTCCCTTGGTCATCTACTTATGAAAAAATAGAACATCACCATTTGTCTTCAACCGACAAAAAGTCAAACACACACAAATCGATTGATAGAAAAAAAAAGCTTTGTGGACCCTCAACTGACAGAAAGATACGCACACCTCCATCAGCCATCTATCGATGGAACACCAGGCCACTCCCATTAGTTCTTAGCAGATGAAGGAAAAAAAAGCTAAGCTAGATCACCTAGGTGCATCCACTAATCAAGCTAAATAGGAACAAAGAAAACAAACAACATGATTTGTACAATTTGGAAGAAAACCCTCAACCAAGGGTAATTTTTACATAAGCCCTCAACCAAGGTGCAACCAACGAGGAACCATAAATGTGACACCCCGACACATTAGAAAATAAGATTACTCAAATAAAAGTACGGAATTATCATCAACAAAATATATTACCACAAAATGAGTAAATTAAAACCGATATCACATATCCACCTCAAGTGGAAACATATTGCATTTGAGTCCATGAAAGCCACCTGTAACATATCTCATGCTAAAAGATTATTACATAGCACTATTCACTAGATCACTAGCCTCATCCTGTTACATATATGACCGTTTGTTTATATACATACATGCCAAATTTGCACAAGAAAGCATACTACCAAACCATTGTCTCGGTATACAAAACCACAAAACCTCCCCAAGGACCTGAGAGTACAAGGACGACACATATGACTCTACTAAAAACACCAAAAACATATCCAACCTTTCAACAACTCCTCCTCCCCTTGTTGCTCAGTCTCAACCACACGATCTCTACCTCATCGTGCATGACCACCTAAAAGATATGGAAACCCACGGGGTGAGACTCAATGTACCAACGAGAGATATAACTCTCCACTGCAACTATTATAAGCACAAGTAAACTTAAACAATCAAGATAACATATATTATCAGGTTAAGAAGATTCAGCTACACGATATGTATTAAAATGTTTATACAGATTAAGAAATTTAGGCATCTACAATTGAGCAGTAGAACATCTTATATTTTAAGAAGGAATATGAAGAACATGTATAACAATTGATTTCTCTTACCACATTATAATTCAAGAAATTAGTACAAGGATAAGGCAAATGGGTCATCCAATGTGAAGCATATTTTGACCCTAAGCAAAATATACTACACGACTGTGTTATGTATTTTATTATGCCATGAGGATTTCAGTCTTACCACCCAAATCCAACAAACCACTACAAAGTCAAAATCGATGCCATACAAGATTAATGGAAGAGCTGAAATCCATGATCTCACCAACACCTCACGGTTAGTACGAGAGAAACACCGCAAAGACATAATAATCGACCACAACAACAACATGTAGTCAAGATGAAGGACCGGCTCACGCATGGCCATCCTTATAAAAACACCTAGCCCGCCTTGGTACATGTCACAATGCTAGAGAACAGGCTCACACATGGCTGTTATAAAAGAGGCATCAAATGCATTTAAATTGCTACCTATCACACATCGCAAAGGAGAACAACTCACACATGGCCGTCTCACACAAAGGGGTAGGCATGAACGTAGCCATCCTTCCAAACATGTAATTGTGGATGCAAGGAGATACTTGACCTACAACCCCACATATTCAAATATATGTGCTCCGAGTTTTCCGTAGGAATGACTCCTTTCACCACCCAACAAGTTCTAACAGTGGAATGGATCTATGGTACAAGGAACCTACATGATTAGGGGTTTAATTGATTAGTTAAGTCAATTGGGTATCTTTTAGCATCAATTAAGTCACAACATATAAACTCTAAACAAACTCTACAAAGATAGGGGTATGTTACAACTCTAGAAGATATAAGACAAAAGAGGTATAAACCTATCACATCATCACATGATACCGCTACCATTCACAAGGCCATCACCAACATCATGTGTTATAATTTCCATACAAGGCCATAAACACCATCACATCACTAGGGTATGTCCATCCCTCATCACATCAGTAGAGGATAGCACCTCACATTGACATTTATGTCTAACTAGGTCATGAGACCCAATCCCATAATTCATGCACATTTAGTAACATAGTATGCCTAAAAATTCCCATAATCACCATCATGTATTACACAAGGATCACCATAGCATTCACTTAGTTATGACATCCACTCACCTTCATGATTAGAATCATACAAGTAGGAGAGAGAAGCAAAGCATCATCACTACATACTATCACATTGCACAAGGTGAACAACCATGTCATAAACCCATTTAGGGTTAGGGTTTCAACAACACATTCGATTATGGTTTTCACGTCATCATATAGAATCAACCCTAGGTATCATTACCTTCCCACAATCTTGGAGCACATAGGCTAAACCTCATCAATAATAGGTGACCATACATAGTAACTACATGTCCATGAGTCACCATTGGTTGAAGAGATCATTAGGTCATAAGGCCATGTGGTCGAAGAGAGAACAACACTTCATAGTTGAAGGCATCATCTAAAGTCAACGAACAAAACCAATGACCATAGCCAAGGACCAAGACCACCTCCAAAGCAAATGGTCAAAGAGAAAATTAACACCTTCAACGACCAAAGCATCACCAAGACCAAACGGTGGTAGGAAAATCTAAGCTCTGCGACTGAAGAAGAAAGTTGATCTTAAGCAACCAAAGGGATCAACCTATGTGACCACATGAAGACATTCTATGCAACACAAAGCCAAAGTGGCCATCTAATCGATCAAAACACCACCAAGCATGCAACCACTTAGGTATAAATATGAAGAACATCTAAGAGAGGGAAAAACACTTGCAAGACATGAGAAAAACATGTGATTACAAATCATGAAACCGGCCCTCAAAGAGTGAGGTAAAAACTTAGGGAAAACATCAATCAAACCCTAAAATCAAGCATCACATGTGATCAACATGAAAACCATGTGACGAGGGATGAACACCCAAGACAAGCACATGAAAATAGAACCAAACTTCACCTCATGCAAGGTAACCGAACCAAGAACCAAGATGTCAAAACCAAGGTTGAGTTGCATGCAAAATCATCATCATCTCCCACCATTTAGATTTTGGGTAGGTAAATTAGGGTTTAAGTAAAGGAACAAGTACATGAAAGATCATTATAGAAACACATCCCTAACAAAGATATCATTATCAACAAGTAATCATGTTTCAGAAAGAGTTGCATGTAGGGTTAAAGTGCCATAGTAGTAGGGAGACAGTTATATAACTCACCTTAGATGATGGTTGCACCACCTCAAGCAAGAAGCTCCAAGGATAAGAGAAAACCCTAGCTTTGATCTTCACCACGACCAAGCTAGTCACCACCTCAAAAGAGAAGAGAAAACCCTAGGTTAAAGGGCAAGAAAGAGAACCAAAACTTCCAAGGCCAAAAAAGAACAAGAAGGGAGAGAAAGGGAGAAGAGTTCCTCCACCTAACTTGAGTACTACCTTGCATAACCAAGAATTTGACCAAGAATTTGACCCAAGAAAGAGGAGTACCTCCATCCCAACACAAGCGCCTACCATGGAAGATCCATGAATTCGGCCAAGGTAAGAAGAAAGAGGCATGGTTTTGTAAGAAAATGAAACCAAGAGGTTGTATCACTTACCAAGGATCAAAGATCATGAAAGATCACCAAGGAAGAGCAGCTCCAATCTTGGATCACCACATGCAAAGGATTTTGGCCACCAAGCACCAAGGCCGAGCTTCTTCTCCACCAAGCACACAAGGGACGAACTCCAAAGATGTGAGAAGAAAAGAGGGTGAACAAGATCATATGCATGAAAGAATAGGGGTAAATATACCCAAAGATAGAGAGAGACCAAAGAGGTTAGGTGTCATGCACATAAGTGCCACATGTCCACCAAAGAACCAACATGCATCCACTTAAACCATGAAAACCACTAAGGTCGTGAAAAAGAAAGAAAGGCCAATGACCGCACTTGGTCCTACTTGACCATTGGTTGAAGGAAACACATGGCCACAAGGGCTCATGGTCGCAGAGAAACCAAGCGACACAAAAGCATCAAAACCCTAGGTCAAGCAACCTAGGAGAGAGCTCTTACACCTATGGGACTGTAGGGAACTCAAAGAACCATCAAAATATCATTCTACTACAAAAAAAACATCAAGGGACAACAAGGAAGGTCGTTGAAAACCAAGAACATCAAACGATCAACACAAGGTCTACACAAAGTTAGGGCATCTAGGCAAACCTTAGAAACAACACTCAACAAGTCACCACATCTCTCCTCATCAAACTAAAGAAGAAAAAAGGTGCCCCAAAGCACCATCCACTCTCTCATGATGCCAAGACACAAAGGGAACATTCTACATGTGAAAAATTGCAAGATAACCACTAAACAAGGGTAAATTACAACTAGGTCCAAAATAAGCACATATATAGAAAAACTAGATCAAACATCATCCAAATAGGACCAAATGGAAACATAAGCTTGTAACATGTTATTAATGCATATCAAGAGATTAGATTAATGTTTTAAGAATATTATTAAGCAAATCAAGCACAATAAAGCATAAAGCTAGGTCAAGGGCCTTACAACCATAAACTCCTAACAAGGATTTTTCCCTCAAAATCCTATGCAAAAAGAGACATGTACTTCCTACACATCTCTTCCTCAAGCTCCCATTTGGATTCCTCAACACCACAATGATGCCACAAAACCTTAACCAAAAGATATCCTTCTTCTTCAACTTCTTTATCCTTCTATCTAAGATCAACACATGACCCTCCACATAAGATATATCCTCATCTAGATCAACCTCCATTAGTTGCAACACCAACTCTGTGTCAGGGTGACATTTCCTCAACATCAAAACATGAAACACTGGATGCAACCTATGCAACTCAGGTGGCAACTCCAGCTTATAGGCCACCTTTCCAATATGTGCCACTACTGGGTAATGTCCCATATATCTAGGATCCAACTTACCCTTCTTCCTAAACCTCAAAACACCTTTACAAGGAGAGACCTTGAGATACACTATATCTCCCACTTGGAACTCCAACAGTCTATGCCGATTATCTGTATACAACTTCTGCCTGTCATGTGTAGCCTTCAATTTTTGCTAAATCACACTGATCTTCTCTGTCGTCTGCTGTACAAGCTCAGGACCCAAAATTTGATATTCAATGGTCTCATACCACCACAACAGATATATGCAATGTCTCCCATACAAAGTGTAGTATGGTGCCATATGGCCCATATCAATGCTCCTCTGATAGATATTATTGTAGGAAAACTCTATCAAACTGAGGTACACATCCCACGTACCCAAAAACTACAAAACATAGGCTCTCAACAGATCCTCCAAGGTATGTATAGTCCTCTCAGACTATTCATCTGTCTGTAGGTGAAATGTTGTATTGAACTTTAATTGCATACCCATGGCTGTGTGCAGACATTCCCAAAAATGATAGGTAAACTGAGGACCTCTATTTGACACAATGTAGCTGGGATACCATGCAAACACACTATCACATCAACATATATATGTGCAAGCTTCTTTTCTATGTATGTCATCTTCATAGGAAGGAAGTGTGCTGTCTTTGTCAACCTATCAACAATCACCCATATGGAGTCATGACCTTTGGCTGTCCTAGGTAGATCGACCACAAAGTCCATCGTGAGATGATCCTATTTTGACTTTGGAATAGGTAACAATTGCAAAGTCCCTATAGGTTTCTGGTGCTCTTCTTTAACTTGCTGACACATTGCACACTTAGTCTCAAACTCAGCTACGTCACACTTCAAACTAGGCCACCAATACATGTCTTTCATATTGCGATACATCTTGATACTACTTGGATGCATAACATACATCAAGGAGTGAGCCTCCTCCAAGGCCATCTTCCTCAAATCAGCCACATTTGGAACCAGTTCTCTACCGTGGACATTGTCCCATCATCTAACTCGTGGAAGACATCATGCTTCTCACTGCCAAACTCTGATCAAATCTATTGAACCATTGTATCATCACGCTACGTATCTATAATCTGCTGCCTCAAAGTAGGCTTCACCTACAACTGTGCCAAGAATCCTACTAGCATGGACACCTCCAACTTTACATTCATCTGATACAAGGAGACCAACATGTCTTTCTTTTGGCACACTAGGGAACATAACTATGCCTTCTCAGTCGATGATGACAATGAAGATTTCCTTCTCAGAGCATCTGCCACCACGTTCAACTTTCTTGGATGGTAGTCTATGGTACAATCATAGTCTTTAATCAGCTCCATCCAGCGTCTCTACCGCATGTCCAACTCCTACTGCGAGAAGATGTACTTCAGGTTCATGAGGTCAGCGAAGACCTGCCACTTCTTGCCATATAGGTAGTGTCTCCATATCTTCAAGTCATGGACCACTGCTGCAAGCTCCAAATCATGTGTTTGGTATCTCTCCTCCTATTTACTAAGATGTCATGAAGTGAAAGAAATCACGTTCTTATCTAGCATCAACACACAACCCAAAGCATTCTTCAAGGCATAACTAGAAAACTATGTATCCTTTTCCCTACTCCGGTAACACTAGCACTAGAGTAATGGTCAACTTTTCCTTCAAAAACTGATACCCACACTAACACATATCATCCCAAACAAAAGGCACATCTTTCCTTGTCAGCTTCGTTAGGGGTAACACCACTACACTGAAGTTCTTGGTAATCCTCATGTAGTAGCCTGCCAAATCCAGAAAATAGCAAACTTCTATCAGCATCTTCATTTGATCCCACTCTATCACATACTCAACCTTCTTGGGGTCCACATGAACACCCTCAATAGTCATCATGTGTCCCAGAAAAGACACCTCCTTCTGCCAAAACTCACATTTGCTAAACTTAGCATACAACTTGTGTTGTCTCAACAAAGTCAACGCTTGACGCAAATTCTATTTATGCTGCTAGAAGTCACGAGAGTATATCAAGATGTCATCAATGAACATAACCAAAAATTGATCAGATGCAGCCAAAACACCTTGTTCATCAAGTCCATGAACACTACTGGTGCATTGGTTATCCAAAATGGCATAAACACGAACTCATAGTGACCATACCTTGTCCTAAAAGCTGACTTTGGTATGTCATCTACCTTGATCCGCAACGAATGATATCTTGACCTCAGATCTATCTTTGAAAAGACTACATCACCCCTCAATTGATCAAATAGATTATCTATACGCAATAAAGTATACTTGCTCTTGATCGTCACCTTATTCAACTGTCTATAGTCGATGCACAACCTCATGAATCCATCCTTATTCTTAAAAAACAATAGGGGAGCACCCCAAGATGAAGTGGTCAGTCTGGTAAAGCCTTTATCAAGCAACTCATATAACTATTTCTTCAACTCGACCATCTCAGCTGGAACCATCTTGTATGGTGTCTATGCTATCGACTGCGTACCAAGAACCAGATTGATCTCGAAATCAATGTCTCTGACTGGGGGAACATCTGGAAATTTGTTAGGAAACACATCTTTAAACTAATAGAAAATAGGAACATCATGTATACTTGGGCTCCTTATCTTAGTATCCACCACATGCGCCAAGAACGCATTGCAACCTTGTCTCATCAACTTCTCTACCACCATCGCTGACACCAAACATGTAGGGAGAATCTTCCTATCTCCTTGGAATATCCATGATGCATCACCATCAACAAATGTTGCTACCTTAGAACTACAATACAAGACCACCCGATACTTCTCCAACGTGTCCATTCCAAGGATCACATCAAATCCATGCATGTCAAGTGGTATGAGATCCACTTGCGTGCTATGTCTTAAAAAAGAAAGGACATAAGAAGGACACACTTCCCGTAGCTCGACGGAACCAGCCAAGGGGGTTTCTAAGCGAAGATCATCATGTCTACAACTAACATGCAAATAACAACTAGCAATCACTTTTGTAGTGATAAAAGAGTGTGTTGCACTGGGGTCAACCAAAACAAATATAAACCAAGAAGAAGACAAATCAGAACTGGATCAAACGTCATCCAAATAGGACCAAACTAGAAACATAAGATTGTCACATGTTATTAAGGCATATCAAGAGATTAGATTAATGTTCTAAGCATCTCATTAAGCAAAACAATCACAATCAAGAATAAAGCTAGGTTGGGGTCTTGCAATAAGCACACATAGACCTAAGCAACAAAATATGATTAAGGGTTTACGCTAGATCAGGGGCCTCACAACACTGATCCAAAAAAAATATGGAGTCTGACTCCATCACTGCCAATTAAAATTTATTTCATTAAAAGATTTCTCAGACCCTATCCTTCACCTAATTCTATGACCCCACGATGATCCACCATGTACGCAACATGGTTGTTCTACAACCCAAATTATCCTCATTAGTGTGTGCGTGTGTGAAGAATGGGACCCGACATGGGATACACTCTTCACTAAATTGATAGATAAAACCAATCCAAAGATGGAGGAAAGGAGTATTTTAATTATTTCTCAAATGGTATATATATTATAGAGCATAAAATTTATTAACAGTGGAAACAATACTATTTCAAAATTGCATCTACTTTCTTGTACAATTGTTCCTCACCATAAGAAGTAATCCTATAAACAAAATGGGTACACCTAATAGTACACTAGCCTAGATGCAGAGGGAAACCCAATCATTCCAAGCTATCCTCATGTCGACATCTTGAAGGCGATCTTCCTAAGTCCTTATCATCTAACACTTCTACAACTAGGTGGTTTTGGGAATGACATCATGTAAAAGCAAACAAAAAGCTATGTGTCAATACACTTATGAGTATGTGCACGATAAATAACATTATTACAAAATGGTTTTAACAAGTAAGTTCCCATTCAAGAGAGGACTTTAACAAGTAGGTGAGTTCATGAAGATATAAACAAGAGAATGAGACATTACAAAATAACATAATTTTATAAAGTATCTTACCATGGACCATTTCATTAAATACACACATGCATGTAGATTATGTAGACTAAAAATACCTAAAGCAAGAACAAGACACCAAGGATCATTGACCTAAACAAATGGCAGAATATCACGTATGGGAATTAGTGGTAGAATAGCACACCCAGATGAAAAAGAACGCCCATTTCTAAAAAAACTTGGTTATGCATAAGAATCTACATTAGTTAGGTTACTATAAACCAAATGTCATGATAAGAGGAAAGAATTATTCCCATAAATTGCATCAACAAGATTAAATAACATAGTAGGAGGGTCACAAACCCAAAATGATGTGAATAAACAAAATATCAATTCCACCAGAAGGGCATGTAAATTCAATTAAGGAGTAAGGATATCAAGAGGTGCCTCATTATGGTAAAATATATATCAAATTTGAATAAATGCCTAAACATCAAAAAAATACTATACAGTCCTGGTCTTCACAACTAATGGTTAGCTCGATGTATTGGGTCCCCAAAGTTGAATATTCATCCTAATAAACGTTGGTTATGTGCATTAAACCAAGGTGACCATGTATACATTCTCATTATAGATTTTCATATTTTTAATATCCCGTCGTGATCACCTAATGACCTATTAGGATTTTCAAAATTACTGAAATTATTATCCGTAATATATCTATTTTAGTTTCTAAGATCACATAAGTCTAAATATTTCTAAATTACATATATGTGTTGTTAATAATATGTATTCATCCCATTTAGGTCTTGTAATTTTATTCTTTCTTCTACAACATATGTTTCAAGTTTGGTCAACTGGGGTCAAGTGTGTATTCCACATTAAGTGTATTTATTGATTTATTCTTATATTAAGAATCTAAGGTTTAAATCTCACATTAATTCATATGTGAATGCATAAATATCTCTTATCATACATATGGGTAATTCAATGTGTATATACCATAATACTACATTTTGGTACCAAAATCAATAATATTTCGTATACTCTTTCTCCCATAGAACTTTTTTTTAAGTTGATCAATCTATAAGAAGTATATATGTGAATCATATTGTATATGTAAGTACCAACAATATGAATACATTTAAGGTATTAAATATTTTAGCATGAATGTAGTTACTATTTAGGGTATTGAAATATACTAAAGTTATCGAATTATATAATTATTAGTCCATTGATGTATGTATGTATATGTATAGATGGTAAACATTAGGTATATTGATCAAATATTAGAGGTTACTATACCAACTGATTAATATATCATAAGTAATCTTCTTACCATCTCATCTAATGTTTATCATTTCATTATTAAGATATAGTTCTACATATTTTTATAAAATTTTCTTCTTTTTGATATTTATACACTACTATACTTATTTATAAGGACCACATAGTTCTTAGAACATTAATCTAATTATATTTAGAGTTGCATATATCATCCATATTATCATGAATATCATCTAAATCATCTTTAGTCTTACTAAACTAACCCTCAAAATCATATATTATAGTAGATATATGTATACTAACTTACTTTGTGATAGATTGCAACTTGTATTGGCTGAGCAAGCCTTGGTTTGCATCGGGGGTGGAGGGTTTCAGTGGTATACCTGTCGTCAGATCTCCTTAGACTTGAGCGAGGATGATCCCATTGGCATGGATCCTTGAGAAGGTTGTGATCTCCTTCTAAACTTGCCTTCCTTATCTTCTATAGTCATTCCTTCAACCCATGCCCAATTTGTATTGGGTGAATCTCATTCAAGCTACTGAAGT
Organism: Alisma plantago-aquatica; assembly: GCA_963693085.1. Classification (NCBI taxonomy): domain Eukaryota; kingdom Viridiplantae; phylum Streptophyta; class Magnoliopsida; order Alismatales; family Alismataceae; genus Alisma; species Alisma plantago-aquatica. Next base: position 283,013,644 of record OY856412.1, on the reverse strand, counting down.
TACATGGAGGTATGTGACAGGTGGTGAGGTTAGAGAAGTATCAAGACATCATGATAAGTGATTAAGGGAGGTCAAAAATTTCAAATTGTCACTATTGGCGTCGAGGAGTTCTCATTGTGAATTTTTGTTGGAGGCGATGATGATCGTTGGTTAGGTTCATACTTCTTACAAACAATAAAAAAGATAGAGAAGTGGAGAGGGAAAAAAAGGTAAATGAGTCGTTGAACTATCCATTGCATGGTGAAGGATTAGGTTGAAGATGCTTGAAACTCCGAGTCGCCGGTGCTCAGTGGGTGCAAGATGAAGTAGCCTTGATCTACAACCCGAGTGGCAGAGGTAGTAGGTGATGTGCTATATATTACCAAGTTTTTGGAGGAATGGAGGCAAGATAAATGATTTCACATAGAGAAGGATGGAGTCTCAAGGCCTATCGACATCCATTGGGTCTGCAAGCAGTCACTATTGGGTGCATGATGGTGCCCTACATTGCCCTTGCAAGTAGTAACACTATCCTCCAACCATGGTGGTTGGGCGCAAGGAGGGAACGTATCAATGCATCCAAGATCCACGAGTGCAAGTAGGGGAGGAGGAATATGGTGCTCTAGCCAAAGGTATAGAAAGGACATACTTCATTGCCTCTAGGCTCTGCTAGTTCTCCTACTGGCCATTGTAGGAAGAGAAGGTAATCTCCCTATAGACACAATTTTTGGGTGCATAAAGAGGAATTTACAAGAGGATATGGCTGGAGAAGCATGAAAGGGAGAGGGAAGAATGACGAGGATGAAATAGAAGAGGTAGATAGTAATAAAGGAAGGGGAGAAGAAGAGGTAGAGGAGGAGGTGGATTACAACCATTTTGACAATTACGTCTATTACACCGGGAACAAGGGTGCACATGTCAGGGACATGGGGGAGGGGGTTGAAGGCATTTATGAAAGAATGAAATTAGCACATAATGGCATGTAAATATAATTTCATGTTTTATGAACATTGAAATTAAAACCAATTAAACATGGTTGGTCAAACAAGGTCCAAACAGGATGAAGTTTGGTAGGCTGGTTAAACAAAATACAATGAATACTATTTTAACACTTATTTTACCTTTTCAACATGTTGGATATTTAATTTCATCATTTGTATGTTAAGTGCCCGATTTATGCATTTAGTGCCGTTCTTGATTAATTTGATATGTTGCTTCACGTTTATCAAATACGTTTCATGGATTGGACTTATGGTGCTTTTAGATTGATGGCATGGGGTCAACTCAAATAAATTGGTAGATTTATTTAATTAACCTTGAATTGAAGATATAATTAACATTTTCATTAACCTAGTATAAAAGGTTATTTGTTAAGATATTACATTTTATTGTCAGCAATATTCCCAACTAACTTAATTTAAGAAAACAATTTATTACTCATATAGTTAAATGTGGACCTAATAAAGGATACAATTTTTCTATATAAAAATTCTAGTATGTTATAATACTCCACCCCCTAAAGAGGATTTTGCCCCCAAATCCATCTATTGATAACTAATGACTACATCAACCAGTTGGGACCTTTCAACCTATTAAGTTACCTATCTTTGATGAGTACAACTTTTATATCACGTTATTATAGGCTATCTAATTAATGTTCATTATATCAATCTTAGTAAGGTTTGATGTGCTAACTAGATAGTAGTCATAATTTGTATGACATTGATTGGTGATTTCTCCTAGGGTTACCTAGCTAATTTATTATTACGTCCGAACAATAATAAAGTTGAGATACTCTACTAAGATAATAAGGTACAAGAATCCACCTCTTAAAAGGGCTAACCTATCATACAACTAAACACTTAAAGGGGTATGATGTAATAGTTCAACTAAATCTTATATATCCAAAATTCTGACCCATTGCTTAGCTCTTAGGTCAAGGGTTTTAGGGTTGGCCTAACCCGTTAAGGGTGTCTCATAGATGGGTTCATTACTAATTCAAACTTCATGTAGCAATGACTTGGTTCATTAATTCATTGGTAAAAAAAACCTTTTCTTTTTATACATATATAGTATGGTAATAAAATATTCTAACAATGAAAACTCTTGCAATGTGAATTAAAAATTTTGGCACCAAAATCAATGCAAGAACAAAGTCAATCACTTTTCACCATACTCTATATACCAAAAGATTCTAAACTTCCAAGGGTCTATGAAGGTATACTAACTACATCTCTAGCTCATACTTTAAGTGGAAGTAATATAAATTACATGAACATGGTGTCAACATATACTAGATTCATATGGGTTATTTTACATATCATTTACTACTTCACCTTAAACTTGCTCAATCCTATCATGTTATACATAAGCACAACTAGGACATCAAGAAGTCATCATGTCACTGATCTATCTTGGTTTAAAATTTGGGTTTGTCAGACCAAATGAACTATATGAGCATTCAAAACTTGGTCTCATAAAAAAAAATATATCCATATGGCCTAAAGGACTTATCAGGGTTTGATATCTGATTGTGAAGGTGGTATAGATGAACTCCTATGGACTTACACATATTGATAAGTCTTTCCTCAACTAAACCCAGAGTATGCAGAAACTAAATCTCATGTAAGGTAGCTTCCAGTCTCCCATGCAAAGAGGTTTTGAAAGACCATACTGATATAATTAGGTTGGGGTAAGGATTTCCTTACAATAAAGGAGCTACATCTTAAATTAACACAAAATTTAGGGTTCAACATTGGTCATACATGCATGCTTCATAGTCCAGAGGCACACTTGAAAGTCATAAAAGAACATCGTTTAAGGAGGGAACTAGGGTTAAGCCTATGCAAGAGTGTATAAGGTATTATACACTGTTGTGATTGATTCAACTTCCTATTAAGAAGGAGATAGAAACTAGTCACTAGAAGGGAAACCTTCCAAATATGACATTTTTCATCATCGTAGAGAGGGTAGTGATGGTGAAGGCTATCAAAATTGAATCTCATCCACATGAGTGATTTGGGGACCAATAATGACTCAACTATATAAGAATTGGAAACCCTATTTGGTATTATATAACTCAATGAAGGTGCATAAAAATCCTATAAAAGGTAACATAAGTGCCTAATAGAGGCATATGCATAGGAACAATAGAGGATAACTTGAAATGATCAAATTATCGACTGCTTAGGCTCTGATATCCTATTGTAAAGACTGGGACCCGAGAGGGGATACACTAGTTGAAATAGTCAAGTTACTATATGCTTAGGCTTATTGTAAAGAGTGGGACCTTAGAGGGGATACACACTTCACAAATTTGAGACATAAAGCCATCCTATTCCAAGACGTAGGTAAGGAGGACTTTCATTATTTCTCAAATGGTATATATATTATAGTGCGTAAAATTATATAAGTATTGAAAACAATACTATTTCAAAGTTGTATATAATTTCATGTACAATTGTTCCTCACCATAAGAAGCAATCCTATAAATTGAATGGGTACACATACTAGTACACTGGCTTAGATGCAGAGGGAAACTGTTACAACCCCATTTTTTGGGTTCTTTTGGTGAGAAATGTAATTTCTCCTATTAAATATATTTAAGAAAATAATGATATATTTTTTTTAAATAAAAGGATTTCGTTTACAATAACCTTTTTGGTTGTTTTGTGGGCTTTATTGGCTATTGGGCCCAATAACAAGGAAAAGACAAAGGAAACTCCATTATTAAATGAGTAAATAAGAAAATGGAGAAAAGAAAGATGTAGAAACCTCTAGAAGGCAAAGGAATGTTATCCAATGTTGGATTTCATGACTCTTGGGTTCCAAGAGTCCAAAGTTGCAAAGATAATGCAACAAGAAAAGAGAAGACCAATCAAATATTTCCTTATTAAGAAAGAAGTTGGAGACAATGATAAAATATGGGAAATAAGTGGATAGAGGTAAGATTGAGTCATCCTTGATGGTTTTTGTATCCATAAGGTTTCTAATATTAAAAGGAATTCCAATAAGGAAAATAAAAATAGAGATAAAGAGAAATACTCAAAATGAGATATTTTAATAAAGAAATAAAAAGGATAATGATAAATAATGGATATAGATGCATCTAGATGGATAATGAGTATCCACTAAAAATAATTTCAAAATATTAGAGTTTCTTGGGGTCCAAGGAGCCCCAATGGAGAAAAGAAAGAGAAAATACCAATAATACAAAAAAGAGGATAATGTGATACATATTTAATGAATTTTGTGGCATTGTTAAAAAGGAGGTATTTTCTACTAAAAGAAAATATAATTTCGTGCCAATGGATTAAAAGTCAAGCATAAAGAGAATAAGAGAGAGAATTTTCGAATTCCTAAATATCCAATGAACATGGTTTATTAAGAAGATAATTAGGAGAGAGAAGTTTGCTTCTCAATGAAGGAATAGGTTTCCTTTTGAGAGTTGGACTTGTTAACTCATGGATGAACACCTTAGGGCGTGGATACCCTCCCCTATATAAGAGGTAGACCCTCTGGTTCGAGTTCAAGAGAGATCCCACACACCCCTCTCTCCCTTCTTCTTATTCCTTGCACGCAAACCCTAACCAAGGGGGTAGTCCAACCCCTGGAGCAACGAGAAGCCATGACGAAGTTCATGATGGACGAACGACACACCCACACCGCTAGAAAGGATCACGACCCCCATCGACTCGCCCTGACCCTGTACAGCGCCGCCAGAGGTTTGCAAACCGGCCACACGTTACAGGTCGGGTTCTCTTGAACTAGCCACCTAGGCCATGAGCTGGGTGGCACCCCAGGTGTGGTGGGATGTGGCAGAGCTAGGGCAAGGAGGGCGACAGTCGTCGGGCCCGGGGGAAGGGGTGGGCAGCCCCACGTAGGGCTGCAACCGGTGCTAGGTCGGGCGTCAGGAGCTTGAAGATGACCAAATAGGCGTTGGACGAAAATGCCCCTCCGTGGGCTGAAGAAACCATCACTTAAACGAGGGCAGAACGATCATTGCATTATGTTTTCCTAATTGGCTACATTGCATGAAAGAGGTGACATGGCACTCAGTGATTGGTCCAAGTAAGTAAATAATGCAAAATTCATATCATTTTATTGGTAGCTCGGATGGATGTGTATAAAATATTAATCTTGCTTAGAAAAATGCAAGGAATCCAATAAAAATAGATTTAGAAGCTAATTCCTCTTGCAATTGGAAAATTAGTGGAAATTATCAACTTTAATGCATTAATGATTAAGAAATCATAATTTGAGATGATTAATGTATTAAGAAGGGTTTTTTGGATGATTAAAGTTGATATTAACCTGTTAATCATAAAAAGATACATTAAGATCGAAAAGGATGAACTTTGCATGTAATTGGTTTAATTTAGAGTTCCATGTACATGAATGAGCTTTAATGGGCCTTGAAATCCTAATGGTAGTCATTGTGACTCTTAATGGATTTAATTATTCAAATTCATGAATAAGCTGAGATATGATGGTTCTAAGCTATTTTGAGTATAAGAGTTCCTAATTGTGGATAAATACCCTTAATATGGTAATTAGGGTTTTCTAATGGATAAAGGTGGAATTAATGATAAATAGATTTCATATGTGAATTAGATCATAATGAACTATGAGTTGTTAATCTGGAAGGAACCAAAGATGATAATTAGGCCTAATGATATTGTCATGAATTAAAAGGATAAAAATGGTAGTTTTAATGTAAATAGGGCATAATAGACTTATTTGACTTTTAATTGTGCCTTTAATCCGAAATTAGGGTTATATGTTTTTAAAAGGTAACCTTAATATCTTTCGTGAAGAATAGATGAGATAATTAGGGTTTGTGAGTAATTGTATAAAATTAGGATTTAAAAGAGTAAAAATGAAGAGGAGCCCTAATTGCAATAGAAACCCTAAAAGTGGACTAGAAACCCTAGGAAGCGAGCTAGGTTTAATAGTCTTGATGGCATGATCAATGATAGGAAATTGTATGCATATTTCAGGATCTCTTTGTGTGCTTTCTTGCCTATTGGATTTCTTGCATTGATTGGATTAATTCTATCTCAAATCAGCCTGACAGGTATGTGGTTAATTATAGCTAATCACATTAGTTTCCCAAAGAGTTTCCCAGATGATTCATCGCATTAAATGCAACTTATCAGTTTGGATGTTCATACTTGCAAATCATAAAGTCACTCTGATTATCACAATAATATTAGAAGTGTGTATTCTCGCACCTACATGCCACCCTAATGGATGATACCAAAAGGTCAAGCCCAGGAGGGAAGACCAATGGGCACCATGAGTGGTGACCCCAAACACCAAGCTCGGGATTGAGAAGGTGGTCTTTATAAAATGACTAATGGGCACTATGAGAGGTGACCCCAGGTACCAAGCTTGGGATTGAGAAGGCGACCTTTAGTCATTGGCAAAAGAGAAACCCTAAGGTGGGTATGCCATGGTTAGGGAAAAAGCGGTGGAGAATGTCACACTGAAAGCGTAATTTGGCTTGTTAACTAACTCGATTGTAATATCTAGATTGTTAACCATAATTGCAAAATTTTGGTTGTCCCCACATACCAACATATTCAATTATGCTGACCGACTTTTTGTTTGTCGACATTTTAGGTACAAGACTGAAAAGGACAAACAATAAAGTGGCATATGTGGAATTAAATAAGAATTAAAGTACAAAGGAGGATTAGTTAGAATAGACTCCAGATGTGGATAGAAGTAGATATCCATGTTTTTGAAAAAGGTATGTAAATTTTTATTTTATACCAGATTTCAGTTTAGTTTGGTAGAATTTCATAATTATTAATGATTAATTGTTGAACCTTTGATCTTGTTAATTGGGATAATGGCTCTGACCTTTTGGTCTCCCTTAATTGGGGGTTACCAGGAGGCGGGGTCGTTACATTTGGTATCAGAGCATCAGTTCCTCATTTAATCTTTAATAATTATTAAATTTTACAAACTATGTAAAACCCAAGGGAGTTATTAGAGGATTTTTCGAAAGACAGAGGTGTCTAGAAAAGGATCACGTCTGGGGGATGGCAATATTTTCCTCCGCACTGCTAGTCGGAATATGAGGACTCCCAGATTTGTGTGACTGCCTAGCCAATGTCTCAGGATTTGACTCGAAATAAGATACCTTTAGGACTCTCTCATATTATTCATCCCTTCTCAACTGAAATGCTGTTAAGGATGATAAGGATTAGGGTTTTCTTTCATTCCTCACCCTCTCGAGGTATGGGTAAAGTTGATAAGGTTTAAGGAATCCTCCACTAAATTAATGAAAAGTATGTAAATAAGATGTCATGGACATAAGCTTAATAGTTTAAGCGTAAACTAAAGAATAGCTGCATGCTTAGGTAATATGACATGAGTTGTCATGCCCTCAGGAGAGACCTGAGGTTAGACCTTCTTGTCTGGAGGATGAGTAGAGAGAGTTAGTCTTGGAGGTAGAGACCTCCATTATAAGTAGAGACCTGTCACATCCTTTGAGGATGATGCTAACCCTAACCCTAAGTGGTGGTTAGAGAGAGAGATGACATGATGAGTTAGATGTCATGAGAGACTAGGTGTGTGGACATGCTTTTGGATTCCCATGATGTTATGAGCCATGTGAGGTTGTGTGACCTAGTACCTTTGGTGACCCAACCCTGGAAAGGGTCGTGCATGTTAGAGCAAATGATAGCTCCTTCAATGATGAGGTTAGTAAAGAACCTATAGAAACCCTATGGGCTTATGCGAGTAGGGCATAACATGCACCCAGAGTACATCAGTAGTATGGGTAGTAGTTTGAAACTCTGGCCAGGAGAGTATGTTGGATGTCTTATGAGATAAGCATGAGGAGCTCTGGATAATATTGAGCGAATGTAAGTTTGAACATAGGCTTCACCCATGTAGGGGTATGTTGTGAGTCTAATCCTTCATGGGGAGAGGACCTCTAGTAGTAAGGATGTTTGTAGGGTTAGCTCTAGAGAGAGAAAGAGCAGGACCCAAGCAAGAAGGTTGGAAGCTTAGACTCAGAGATATGAGGAACAGTGGGGAGTTGAAGATGATGCGACCTAAGTGGATGGTTGCGGTTACCTCATGCATGATCCCTGGAGGTTGATGATGTCTTGGTTGCCTTTAGAGGAACCAAACCCTAGAAAGAGGATGAGGTTGCTAGTACCTATATGCAAATAGGTGCTTACCTTCTAAGATAGGAAGAAGAGTTCCTTAGACCTGAAGAGGTTTAGTAACAGGTTGTGAGGCCTTATACCTAGTTGGTTATCCTTGAGAAGGAATCCACTCTGAAGTGTTGCTCGAGTAGAAGGATGACAGGAAGTGCATGTCATACCTTGTACATGTTTAGTTTGTGGTTAAGAGGTTGAGCATGCAGTTGGACACCCAAAAAGTGAACCTAGGGTTCCTAGGCCTAAGAAGGGAAGTGGTGTACCTGATGCTCATGATGAGATTTGAGTTTTTATAGATTCGAGCATGTCACTCCTCATGTTTAGAGGAAAGAGAAACCCCTTTAAGTGAAAGGTATGTTTGATGAACCCCTTACAGCTGAGTTGGTGACATGGGAAGGTATGTTCTTGATCCAATGTTGAGGAATGAGAACAAGTATGACCTAGCATGGTTTAGTAGGTGGTCTGCTTGTGCCTTATAGCTTGCTAGGGTTAAGCATTATGTAAACCCTAGACATAAGGATGTTTGTGACCTTTGTTGCTATCAAGAGATAGTTTCCTCCCATCCTGGGAGAGGGACCCTTTTGTAGGGTGTATACCAGTTTCTGTCGGTTTTAAAGTAAGGAGGTCTCATAGGATCTTATGAAGCTAAGTGAAAAGTACATAGTAAGAGAATGAACCTTTAGACCCATAGATAACCATCTCTAAGTGCATGTGGGTGTGTTACCATGGAGGTAACCGATATGGGGCCTGACCAAGGTAAACAGGTCGCCATGACCCTTATGAAAGGATGAATGTCAGCCCAGGAATGCAGAGAGAGATGATGGAGACTTGGATAAGGTCTAAGTTTGACATGTACTATGTTAGAATCCTAAGTCTATCCTAGGGTCAGGTAGGGATAAGATCGATGGAAGTAGGAGTTGCCTAATTCCCTAGTTGTACATGACCATAGGGTCGAGAGGTAACAACTATCATTGTCTGAGGGCCATGGGTTAGGATATTGATCACCTTCATGAAATCATGGGACCCAAAGGGCAGATGAGGAGGGCACTCTCTGGATGCATAAGGGAAGAGGAATGACCCTAAAAGTGCCGGCACCCTATAGAACTAGAGGAGATGACCAAGGATTGTGTGGTGACCCATGTAGGTTCGAGACCAGTTTTCCATGGAAGTAACTTTGATATCGAGATGATTGTGATGTAGAGACATAAGTTGCACGTTTCAAATAAAGATGGGCCAAGACACCAAGGACCATTGGCCTAAAAACTAGGATTGTAGAATAACACACTTGGGTGGAATAACACACCCCTATATTTATTAAGGCTGGAATAACACACCCCGTACGGAAAATCACGTTCATTTATAAAAAATCTTGGTTATGCATAAGCATCTACATGGGTTAAATTAGTCTAAAATCACATGCAATGATAGGAGGCAAGACACATGTCCATGAATTACATCAATAACATTAAATAACATGGGAGGAGGGTCATAAACCCAAAATGATGTGAGTAAATAGAGTATCAACAAGTTAAGAATAATTTCCACTAGAAGGGAATGGAATTTAAATTAAGAAGTAAGGATATCAAGAGGTGCCTTATTATACAAAATTCTATATCAAATTCGAATAATTGCCTAAATATCAAATATAGACCACACATACCTGGTCTTCACGACTAATGGTTAGCTCAATAGATATACCGGGTCCCCAAAGTTAGATTTTCATCCTAGTAAACATTAAGCATGTTGGTTAAACCAAGGTGAATTTGTGTATACATTCCTGTTATATATTTTCATGTTTTTCTTATCCTAATCATGATCACCTAATGACCAATTATGATTTTTAATCTCATTGAAGTTAAGATCCATTATATAGCTACTTTAGTTGTTAAGAACCATAATTGGTCACATAAGTCTACATATTTCTAGATTAAATATGTGTTTGTTTAATAATATGTGTTGCTCATGTTTAGGTCTAATTTAATTCTTTCTATAACATGTACTTCATATTTAGTCAACTGGGGTCAAGTGTGTACTCCACATTAAGTATATTTATTGAATTTCTCTTATATTAAGAATCTAGGGTTCAAGTCTCGCATTAATACATATGTGAATGCATAAATATCTCTTATCATATAAATGGGTAATCCAATGTGTATATATCATCATACTACATTTCTGTACTAAAATAAATAATACTATATATAATCTTTCTGTCATAGACCATTTTTTTTGAAGTTGATCAATATAAAAGTACATATGTGATTCATATTGTATATGTATATACCAAAATATGCATACATATAGGGTGTTAAATAGTATATGCGATTACTGTTTAGAGTATTATCATATACTAAAATTATTGAATTTTATAATTATTAGCCATCGATGTATATATGTATATGTATAGGTGGTAGGCATGCGGGTATTGATAAAATTTTGCAGGTTATTATATCATATATATTCTAAGTACTCTTCTTATCATCTCATATAGTTTCTATCATTTCATCATTAAGATATAGTCCTACATAATTTTAAAGACTTTCTTCTTACTGATATTTATACATCACTATACTTATATGTATGGACCATATAGTTCATTGAACATTAATATTAGTATCTTTAGAGTTTCTGATCATCCATATTATCATAAATTTTATCTAAATCATCTTTGATGTTATTAAACTAACTCTCATTATAATAAATTACACTAGATATATGTATACTAACTTACTTTGTGGTAGATTACAACTAGTATTGGCTGATCAAGACTTGGTTTGCATTGTGGTGGAGGATTTTTATGGTAGACTTATCATTGGATATCATTATACTTTAGTGAGGGTGGTCTCATCGACATGGTGACTTGAGAAGGTTGTGATCTCAATTTGAACTCGCCTTCCCTATCTTCTACAGTCATGTTGCCGACCCATGACCATTTGTAGGGGTTGAATCTCGTCTCAAGGTGTTTAAGTTATAGAGAGGTATGGGAATGTTGGTCAGGTAGAAGCATGGTCAAGACATCAACATAAGTAATGAAGGGAGTTATAAACTTTCAGACTATCACTATTGTCATAGAGGAGTTCTCCTCAAGGAGTTTTCTTGGAGGTGATTATGATCATTTGTTAGGTTTAGACTTCTTGTAGACAATCAAAGAGATAGGGAAGTGGGGAGGATACAGAAGGTGAATGAGTCCTCAAAATGTTCCATTCTTGGTGAAAGATTAGGTTGAAGATGCTTGCAACTCTGAGTTGTAATGTTTATGTGGGTGCAAGACAAGGAGACCTTGAAATGCGACCCATGTGGTAGAGGTAACAGGAGATGTGCTATAGATTACCAGGTTGTTGGAGGAGTGCCATCATGCTACAAGCTTTCACATGGAGGAGGAGGGATTCTCAAGGCCTATTAGCGCCCATTTGGGACAGAAGTAGCCGATGTTGGGTGCATGGTGGTGTCCTACAGTGGCCTTGCAAGTTGCAACACTGCCCTCCACCAGTGGTTGGGAGCAAGGAGGGAACAAAGCAAGGAATTATAGATTCATGAGTGAAGGTAGGGGTGGAGAGGAAGGTGGTGTGTTAGCCAAAGGTTAAAGAAAGGTCATGCTTCATTGTTTCCAGACACCGCTGGTTCTCATATCAATCATTATAGGAAGAGTCAAACATCTCCCTACAGACACGATTAATGGGTGTAGGGATAGGAAGTTACAGACGGCTAGGGTGGGAGAAGCATGGAAGGATGGAAGAATGATGGGGAAGAAATAGGAGAGGGAGGGGGTGAGAGAGGAAGGGGAGAAGAAGAGGCATAGGAGGAGGTGGATTACAATCATTTTGGCCATTGTGTTTGTCACACCAGACGTGAGGGCACGGGAGAGAGGGACACAAAGGTGGGGGTTGAAGGCATTATCAGAAGAATTAAATTAGTGCATAATGGCATGTACTATAATCATTAAATCTGAAAACAATTAAACGGTTGGTCAAACAAGGTCTGAATGGGATGAAATTTGGTAGATTGGCTAAACAAAAAGTGATTAATAATGTTTTAACTTTTATTTTACCTTTTAAACACGTTGATATTTTATTTCATCATTTGTATGATAAGTACACAATTAATGCATTTATTGCCTTTCTTAATTATGTTGAAGCATGATTTCATATTTATCAAATCTATTTCATCAATTAGACTTATGGTGCTTTAGACTTACGAATTGGGGTTAACTCAAATTATTTAATATATGTATTCATACATTGAATTGAAGATATTTTTTTTTATCATTAACCTAATATAAGAGGTTATTTGTTAAGAAATTACATTTTCTTGTCTGCAATTACTCCTAACTAATATAATTCAAGGATTTTTTTTAATACTTATATAGTTATATGTGGACCTAAGGGAAGGGAAGATTTTTCTATATACATAGATTCTAATATGTTACAATGTGTGTGTTTGTGTGTATATGTACGTGCATGTGTGTATGTATCATCCTTGAATTTCCAACATAAGAAACTAAGAATACTACCTAAGACATTATAAGTGCACACAATGGGAAGTAGCTATCAGTTACAAGTATAAAACAATCACATAGACATCCAAGTAGTGTTAAATGCACATATATAGAAGAATTATATGATTTTATAGCCAAAATTTGACATTATGTGTTCAAAATTTGAATTTATGTGTTAAAGGTAAAATGTAATTCAATTTTACATCACTTTATAGGATCTAAAACATCTATCAATCCAGAACTTTCACTCCACATGTTCCCCATCCATGTGTCCAAACTGAATATGAATTATGAAATATGAGAATATGAGAAAAATTCAGTGATGTAGCCCTATTTTAGGGCTCTATCATGTGCCATTTTGTACTTAAATCACATATAAACATGTTAGATTACAAGCTATTTCCCCTAATATGTTTATCATTGCCAAATGCACTTATGGATGTTCTTTGTACTGTTTTCATGTACTTGAACCATGAATTGGATGGATGAGAGAGAAGGAAGGAGTTCTAAGGCTCCTCCACTCATGGAGGGGTCCAAATAAGGCCCTAAAAGCTCCCTCAACCTACCCCCAATGGCCCAGAGTCATCATCAAGCAAAGAAATCCGTGAATGATGAAGTTTGAAGTTCAATTGACTGATGCAGACCCCAACACAGCCGTGGGCATACCCCCACAGTCATGTCTTTTATGGGGAAGAATCGACATAATCAACATGGACTTGCACCCAAAGTACCACAACCATGGCCATCAAACATGACCATGGCCCTTTGAAGATACCACAATTTTGGTCATCCACATGGTTGTGGCCAGCAGAGAAGAAAACAGTCGTGGCCTCCCCACACAGCTGTGGGAATTTTGTGCAAGGATCCCCAGAATCAATAGAGAGTTGCACTTGAATGCCCATAGTCATGGCATTTGAAGATCAACTCGCCCGTGCTGCTCCTCCACGATCACGTCCTCCTCCTCCAAAATGGCCGTGTTACTCAGCCACGACCATGGTGCTACTCACCCAACAATACCGTGGCACTCTGCCACGACTGTGGCCACCTACTTACTTGCCTTTTCACCACCTTTCCATACCATGCCCGTGTCCACTCTCCACGACCGTCCCATACCACCCTACCACAACGATGGCCCATCAACACAGCTGTGTTGCCACCCAACACCTACCACTTTCTGCACTAATTTTCCCATAATACCCCTACTTACCCTAGTGCTTCTACCACTACCTATATATACATGAGTTGCGGCCACAACACTAGGTTAGATGCTCCCAGCCTCCATTACTCCTCTCCACCTACTCCTTGAGCATTTAGTGCATTTCCCTTGCATTTATGCTCTCCACCCACCATTTCCATCTCCATTTCACCTTGGAAACCTAGTTTTCTAGGTTTTCCTCAATAATCCCCCATATCTTCATGCTCATCTACACCCTTGGAAGAGAGAGGACGCCCCCAACAGTAAGGAGGTGACGAAGAAGGCTACTTCCTTGAGCTCTATAGAGTTTCTTCCCCTTCTTCCCCATTCTTTTGCCATTTCTTTGATTATGTGTAGCTAAGCCCCTAGTGGTGGGCTGTTTGGGGATAAAATGTGACTTTTATACCATGTTGGGGGAATTTTGGCTTGTAATGAACTCATTTTTATCTATGATGATTGCTCCATGCTTTTGTCTCTTATCCCATTGCCATGCTTGTGATTTATGCTTTTTTCTATGAATTGCTTGTTTGATAGTGCTTGATGATGCCATGTTTCTAGGAGAATTAGGATGCATGTGGCAATCTTAGGTATGACACCTACATCCAAATAGGGGATCCATAGCTAGTCCCCTTTGTTCCTACATGCCTACCCCCTCTCCTACTACTTGGTATGAGACCTAAGTTACTAGTATAAGTGGGATTGATGTGATTGCCTAGGGTTTTTCTAAAGGCTAGAATGGCTAGTGGCATGAGGTCAAATACCCTCATCTCTACTCCCATATCTTCCCTTGCCCCTCAATTACTCAATACCACATATCCTAGAAACCTAGATTTGGCTAATCTTATTAGAATTACACCTAACTCTAGTCTTCCACTAGTAGTATAGGGTACATTCTAATAGCATTTGCCTTATTGTTTGGTTTGGTAATCTAGATGAAATATGAGAACCATGCTTGTCCAATAACCTCCCCCAAATAATATTGAAGTTACATCCCCAAATGGTCCACCTACCTTAATCATCTTGTTTAAAAATCAAAGTGCTCTGTTCACTTGCTTATGCTACTATAGTCTAGTTGTTCTTTCTTAACTTAGTCAATTGCTCAGTTTTGATAGTTAAGGGTTAATTTAGATCCTTTCTTGCTTTAGTAGTTAACTTAGATTCTAAATTTCTTCTTGATCCTCTAGTGTAGTGTAACTTACCCTTGCTCTTGCTTGTTAGTTGGTTAACTTAGATTGTTAAGCATGCTTGTTTAAGATAACTTAGGTTTAATTCTACCTTTATTGCTTGTCCACTTAGGTTAATCACCAAACAAACCATTTTTAAAACCCTTCAACCCTAGAATCTGCATTAGGAACATAGCCAATGCTTGCTTAGATCTAGTGCCCCCTCTATCCCTGAGGATCGACCCCTACACTTGCCAATCACCTATACTACAATAGTACCCCGTGCACTTGCGGGCGACCTATTTGGTTTTGTGACTGACTTGGTTAGGGTTAATACAAAATTTGAAAGTTTCCACACGTGTGTCCTCCCTTAGGGTTGCATCTAGCCACCTCTAGTTGGCTAGTGTGTAGCCTTGGTGGGAATCACATCAAGCTTTCTGGCGCCGTTGCCAGGCATAGAGGCACTCGGCCTAGCTAGTTAGTGTAGCTTAGCCTTTCCTTTTACTCTCATCTTTGCTATTCTTTATTCTTTGTTCACTTTTGCATACGGCCATTCTAACTTGGTTTCTTGTTGCTTGTTTGTGTATTATACAGGTGACAACTGTGCTTGTGCCACACACATTCCACTTGTACTGACTTGGTGTTGTACAACCCCAAGATAGGTAGAAGGACATGCCAAAGTCACCACAACCAATACCAAGAATCCAATATGGTAGAAAATAACCCTCATGCGGATGCTCAACCACCTCCACCGCAATCCCACCACCCACTCCACAAGTATTTCACCCCAGGGAGCTACAATTCCTCCATTGCCACCCTAGTTGACCAAATGTCGGGTCAACAGTTCTCCATTCCAACCACACTCCTTGGACTCCTCCCCACTTACTATGGGATGGAGAATGAAAATCCCTACCATCACATCGATGCATTCCTTGAGACGTGCTCCACTTTCCGTACCCCCTCCGCCACCACCGACGACTCCATTCGGAGAACCCTCTTTTTATCCTCCTTAAAAGAAAAAGCTAAAGAGTGGTATGTTTCGAAGCTAGAGCTGGTAACCTGGAATGAAGTCAAGAATAAATTCCTCAAGAAGTTCTTCCCGATTGCTAAGCTAACCTATATGAGAAGATGCATCACTTCCTTTACCCAAAAAGAGAATGAACCCTTCCACGAGGTATGGAAGAGGTTCCAAAAACTTCTCCGTGACTTCCCTCACCATGAAGTGCCATTGTGGCAACTAGTTCAAACCTTCTACACCGGGCTTGAAGAATAGAGCCAAAACAACGTCAACTCTTCATGTGGAGGTACTTTCATGGAAAAGCCACCCGAGGAATCATGGCCTTTATTTGAGCATCTTGCTGAAAACTCACACCATCGTATTTCTACAAAAGGGGAGCATTACGACCGAAGCTACATCCCTCCACCTTGTTCCGTAGCATCCTGCAACTCCGTTGACCCCGATATGATGAGGGTGATGGCAGATATGATGAAGATGATGAAGAACCAAGCGGGTGGTTCTCCTAGCCAACCCACCATGGCAGTCGATGCTGTTGATGAAGAAGTGAATGCCTTGCACTCCTTTAGCAGCTAAAATAATCTAGGCCCCATGTTCAACACATATACTCCCGAGTGGAGGAACCATCCAAATTTCTCTTATAAGCAACAAAATGAGGATCAAGGGCACCCAAAGCCATGCTATAGTTCAAAGTTCGAAGAGGAGGTGCTTGGGAGATTAAGGAGTTTGGATGATGTGAAGAAGGATGTGAACCCACATGGGTAATCCATCAAATGTCTTGAGCAAAGACTGAATCATCTCTCTCTCCCTCTTTCTACGAGGGAAGAAGGAGGACTTCCATCTCAATTGGTTCCCAACCCAAACAATGATAGTACTTTTCTAGGGAGCACTCAAAGTTCATATGCAAATCCATCATACCAAGCACCACCGAACCCCTATGCTCCACCACCTCCTCAGGCACCTCTTAACTACCAATATGCTCCACCTCCACCTCATTCATACCAGCAGCCACCCCCGCAATACCACCCCCATCCACAACAATAACAACCACCACAACAACCACCACCGCAATTCATCCTCCAAAACCCAAATTCATCTCACCAAAGGCCACCACCACCCCAAAAGCCACAACCACCTCCACAAGCCTCTTCTTCCACTACCCATGAGCATGTAAAGGCAGTGACTATTTTGAGGATTGGTTGGACTTTGGGGCACCCCCATGCTACCGTTGTTGTTGACAGAGGTGATACTGAGATTGGACAAGTTGATACTGTGATACAGGGTGAGCATACTGTGATGAGAGCCATAGTTGATACTGTGATATCGGGTGTTGATACTATGATTCTTGTGATTCTCATTGAAATATTGTTGATCCAAACCATATGAGGTCCCAACTTCCCCCATTTCCTGAAGCTCTTAGAGAGCCTTCTATTGAGGGGAGAAGAAAGAAGCATACTGAAGACATCCTTGAGACTTTCAAACAGGTGAAAATTAACATTCCTCTGCTTGATGCAGTCAAGCAAATCCCTTCTTATGCTAAATTCTTGAAAGATATATGCACCTTAAAGAGAAAGACCATGGGGAGAACCCTAAAGAAAGCCAAGCTCACCGAGCAAGTGAGCTTGATTTTGCAGCACTCCATGCCAAGGAAAAGAAAAGATCCCAATGCTCCCATCATCTCATGCTATATTGGGGCACATCACATATACCAAGCCCTCCTAGACTTGGGATCTACCATCAACCTAATGTCGTATGATGTGTTTGCAGAACTCCAAATGGGGTAATTGAGTCCGGCTCATTGTACTTTGCAGTTGGCTGATAGATATGTAAAGACGCCTAGAGGGTGTGTTGATGACGTGCTTGTGACGCTTGATGATGAGACATATACTTTCTTCCCTGTCGACTTCATTGTCTTAGACATGGAAAAATACACAAGGAGGGTGCCTATTATCTTGGGGAGGCCATTCCTAGCCACAATAGATGCGGTAATTCATGTGAGGACTGGTACCATGTATGTGACATTCATGCACATGAAGATCCGGTTGAACATCTTTAAATCTTCAGCCACAACCGAGGTAATAGGGGCCACTAAAGAAGATTTCTATCTCATTGAGTGCCTAGATGAAATTGTGGAGGAATGCCTACCTACATGGATTCAAACTTCCACTCAAGGTAGAGGTCTAGAGCCAATAGTTGAGTTCCCCGATGATGATGATGAAGTTGATGAAGAGAATGAGCTAGCTTTGGTGGCTGTAAGTGAAGACATTCCTTCTATTTCTGAACCATTAAAGAACTCCCTTGAAGAACCTCCCACTCTTGAGTTGAAGTCACTTCTAGAAGGATTGAAGTATGCTTTTCTAGGTGCAAATGACGCCCTCCTGATGATCATTTCCTCGATTCTCTCACCAGAACAAGAGGAAGCATTGATGAAAGTCTTGAAGAAGAACATCCAAGCCATTGGATGGTCTATAGCTGATTTAAGGGGTATTGACCCCTCCATCTGTGTGCACATGATCTATTTAGAAGACGATGCAAGACCAGCCCGCCAAATGCAAAGGCAGTTGAATCTAAAGCTGAAAGAAGTTGTGACCCAAGAGGTTGTAAAATTGCTAGATGTTGTAATTATCTATCCTATTTCTGATAGTACATGGGTGAGTCCCATCCAGGTTGTGCCTAAGAAAGGTGGGATCACTATAGAAGAAAATGTGGATGGTGAGCTTATGCCGGTAAGAGAACAATCAAAGTGGAGAATGTGTGTTGACTACTGGAAGCTCAATGAAAAGACTAAAAAGGACCACTACCCTCTCCCGTTTCTTGATCTGATTCTAGAGAGGCTAGCAAAGAAAAGCTTCTATTGTTTCCTTGATGGGTATTTTGGATACTTCCAAATTGTCATGCATCCTGCAGATCAAGAGAAGACAACATTCATCTACCTGAGTGATACATTTTCCTACTGGAGGATGCCATTTGGGTTGTGTAATGCCCCTTCTACATTTTAGAGATGTGTGACCTCAATTTTTGCGGATATGCTTTATTTGTCATTGGAAGTGTTCATGGATGATTTCTCAGTCTTTGGTAAAACTTTTGATGTGTGCTTGCTACATTTGACTACTGTTCTTGAGAGATGCGTGAAGGTTCACCTAGTGCTATCTTGGGAAAAAAGTCACTTCATGGTACCCGAAGGCATAGTTTTGGGTCACCAGGTTTCAAAGGACAATATTGAAGTTGACAAGGCCAAGGTGGGCCTCATTTCTACTCTCACCATTCCTTCCAATGTAAGACATGTTCGGTCTTTCTTGGGACATGCATGTTTATACCTCCGCTTCATCAAGGATTTCAGTAAAATATCAACACCTCTATGTCACTTTCTTGAGAAGGATGTTGAATTTCATTTTGATGGCAAGTGTGTTGAAGCTATCAAAAACTTGAAGGAAAGACTAGTTTCTTCTCCTATCATGCATCCCCTAGATTTCTCTTTGCCATTCGAGATTATGACCGATGCATCCGACATGGAACTGGGGGCTGTGCTGAGCCAAAGAGTTGGCCGGATTCCACATGCTATCTACTACACAAGCAAAACTCTAGATGAAGCCCGAAGAAACTACACAACCAATGAGAAGGATTTGCTTGCAGTTATCTTCGCTCTTGACAAGTTTTGATCATATCTTTTGCAAAACAAAGTAGTGATATACACGGACCACACTGCTCTAAAGTACCTCATGTCAAAGAAAGATTCAAAGGCAAGGCTGATCAGATGGATTCTATTGCTTCAAGAGTTCGATGTGGAGATTGTAGATAAGAAGGGAGTGGAAAATGGGGCTACCGACCATCTCTCCCGAATTGATGAGCCCTTTGATGATACAAATATAATTAAGGAAACGATTCCACATGAACAACTCTTCCTACTCTCGTCTACTCAAAAGCCATGGTATAAACACATAGCCAATTTCTTGGCTAGTGGGAGGATACCTAGCACATGGACAAGGGATGAAAGGAAAAGGTTATTTACCATGGGAAAAGTTGGGATGACCCTCACCTCTTCAAATATTGCCCCAATCATTTCATTAGGAGATGTGTTCCAGAAATAGAACAATAAGAAATCCTATCCATGTGCCATTCTAGAATATGTGGAGGTCATTTTGGAGGAAAATGCACAGCTGTAAAGGTTCTCCAATGTGGGTTTTATTGGCCATCCTTATTCAAAGATTCCCATGAATTCTGCAAGAGTTGCTTGAAGTGCCAAAAAGTGGGCACTATCTCCAAGAGGGACACGATGCCTCTATCACCCATTCTTGTGGTGGAGGTGTTTGATGTATGGGGAATTTACTTCATGGGTCCTTTTCCTCCCTCTTTTAGGTATGTCTACATTTTCGTCGTAGTGGACTACGTGTCGAAGTGGATCAAGGCTGTTGCAACCCGGACGAATGACCACAAGGTGTTGTGTGACTTTGTGAAATCGAACATATTTAGCCATTTTGGCATTCCAAGGGCCATGATTAGCGATGACGAAAGTCATTTCATTCACCACACTTTTTAAGGGTTGCTCAAAAAGCATGGAGTAAACCATCGAGTAGCCACTCCTTACCACCCTCAAACTAGTGGCCAAGTTGAGTTGGCCAATCGGGAGATAAAGCTCATTTTAGAGAAAATGGTGAGACCGGACCGTAAGGATTGGTCACTCCGTCTCAATGAAACTTTATGGGCATATGAGACTGCATTCAAAGCCCCGATTGGCACAACACCATTCAAGCTCGTCTATGGGAAAAGTTGCCATTTGCCGGTTGAATTGCAACATAAGGCACTATGGGCTTTAAAAACTATGAATCTTGATGGAGAAAATGCCGGAATGAAAAGGAAGTTTTAATTGAATGAGTTGGAGGAAATGCACCATGAGGCGTAAGACATGTCCAAGAGCTATAAGGAGATGACTAAATTTCTTCATGATAATATGATAAAAAAGAAGGAATTTGAGCCCGACAAGTGGGTATGGCTGTACAATTCAAGGATGAAGTTCTTTCCTGGAAAAATCCAGTCTAGATGGGAGGGACCTTATCTTATCAAGAAAGTGTATCCATCTGGGACTGTTGTGATATGTGAGAAAGAAGGATCAAAAGAGTTCACCGTCAATGGACAAAGATTGAAGCAAGTTGTGGAAGTAGGCCCGGACAAGGCCAACAAAAGTTTTGACATTGTGATACTTGTAGAAGAACAACAATTTGATGAAGAGATGTGTTTGGAAGCGGATGAGAAAGAGATTTACTACAACGATGCTTTGAGAATCCCAAGGATATGAATGAAATCAAAAATCAATAAGCCTGGCTGAAGGCATAAAATTTAGCGCTAGTGGGAGGCAACCCACGTGGTTTGAGATTCTCGAACCCTACTCTTTTTGATACTTTTGTTTTCTTTCACACAAAAATACACACACACACACACACACACTTATGTTTAATAGTTCTTTTTGAGTTTTGATGACACGGTAGGTGTTAGGCACTAGAGAGAGAGGGATCAAAGTTGAGTCATGGTCAATAAGGCAAATTTGTGGTAGAATGCCAAAGAAAAATGAAGTTCTTAATTTTGAGTTGAGAAAGTTGAAGAAACCATCCCAACAAGACCGTGGAGATAGGCCACGGTCGTGACATAAGTGGCCAAACACGACCGTGGCTAGCCTCCATGACCGTGGGTTTTATTGCATCAAAGATGAAAGATGTCAGAGTTTTTTGAATGAATGGCCACGGTCATGGCCAACCGCCACGACTGTGTCGAAGATGCATGGCCACGACCGTGGTCAACCACCATGGTCATGGGTTTTATTTCATCAAAGTTGCAAAGATGTCAAGGCTTTTTGAACGAATGGCCACATCCATGGCCAACCGCCACGGTCGTGTCAAAGACAGATGGTCACGATCATGACACCTGACCACGACTGTGGCAAGGTCAGATGGGAATGTTCTTCATCGACAACATGACTGTGGTACCCCGCCACATCCGTTCTACTAAACCCTGGCCACGACCGTGGCCACCCTCCATGATCGTGGCCCGACACAGTTCAAGAAAAAAATATAGCTTTTAAACATCAAAACCCAACCCCCCTCTTCATTTCTTCCTCTTCTTCCTCGCATGCACTACCGTGGCGGCACAAAAAAACCTCGACCTCCACCGTTTACCACCTCCAACTACTTAAACCACCCCCAATCAACCTCACCAAATCATTCCCCAGCCATCCCTCTTCCATCTCCACCACCTTTCCTCTCTCAATCGGCCCTCCATCTCCACCTTCATCTCCAATCCGCCAAACACCCCCTCAAACCTCCACATAAACCCTCCATTTTTTACCCAAATCCACAGTAAACCCCACATCCACCATATAAACCTCCTTCAGCTTCCATTCTACACCTAAATCCACATCCATATCATCCCCTATACACAAATCCGAATTTCACCCTCCATTCCCAACCCAACCATGAAGAAAATTGGGAAGGCAATCACCAACAGGGCCAACATCATCACCGGAGGAAAGCGTCGTTCCAAAAATGCCTCCTCTGATGTCTCTGTGCCCTCACATACCCCATCCCCAACCACCTCCGCATACCAATCCCTCCTTCGCTCGCAATTGGTGAGTACATCCCACTCCCATTCATCTGACAGTCACCACATCACCGACGCCGCACATGAGGGAGATGAAGAAAAGAAGAGGTGTTTGAGGAAAATTTGGATGATTTGATTGATGAAGTTGAGCCGGTGATTGCAAAGAAAGGGAAAAAATCTAAAGCAGCATCGTCATCGTCAAAGCGCCCACCAAAGCCTACTCCAGCATGCCACTTGACATCTCACACGCTGGCAGAGCGTAGTGAGCAGCCACAATCTACGTGGCAATTATGTCATAATGAGGAACAATTTGCGCAGTGGTAAAACCTCGATATGAGTTCGGGGTCACAGTCATACAAAGTGGATGAGGAGGAGGAAGACAATGAAGATGAGGAGATGCAGTTGTTAGCCGAAGGAGAGGACATTGTAGCCCAACTAGAGGAGGATAGATTGAAGACTTTGGGTAAGGCTCCCGTTGGAGTGTCCTATGGAAGAGGACACAAGCAAAGAAAGATCTCTCTCACATACCTAGAGTGCATGATAAGGAGAGTCATCCGCACTAGATATGGTTGTAAGAAGGTCATTGATGATATAGGAATCAAAGAAGCAGTGGAAGGAAGTTTAAAGAAAATGGGGCTGTGGAACATTCTTTTCACACCCCAAAGAACTTACATCAATTTGACTCAGGCATTCTTTGCCACACTTGAGAAGACAAAGGTGAGAGGGAACGAAGCTATCAAGTTTGTCATGATGGGCAACATGCACACCCTCATAGCTACTGAGTTGAACTGTGTTTTTGCTACAAATCTTAAAGAGGCCAAGAAGATGGATGACACCCTGCTAGAAAAAGAGGTAGATTTTGATTATGCACATTTCTAGAAGACTCTAACAGGCAGCAATGATTACAACATAGGGAGGTCCAAAACTACCTCTATAAGCAACCCCCTAATCCATTATGTGAAAAAGGTCTTAGAAAATACCATTGCGGGACGGTATGATAACCAAGGCTACATTTCTCAAAAGAATATGTTTGTCTTGATGGCAATGAACCACAAACGATATATAGACCTTGGAGTGCTACTGATTGATCACATGAGGTCCATACCCTTCAAGAGTAAAAACCTTTTGTTATGGGAGGGTTTGTAGCCTCAATTGAACTCACTTTGGGGGTATGATCTTTCTAGGTTTGAAGATGCATGTGAGGCAGATTTTGTTGACCTGAGCTATCTTATGCGCACACACACTATCAAGATGAAGGATAAAAGGATGATATATCACACAAGTAGTGTGATCGACATTGAGCTTGAGCTGCAATACCATGCGGTGCCACTTCTCTCCGTGTTGGGGATCTTCTATAGACTAAGGGAAAGATTGTTGAAATGGCAGCAAGAAAACCCATGAGAGACATACACTAGGGGAGCCACTTCTGCACAAGAAGAGATAGCTGAATCAAATGTGCAAGGGCAAGAACAAGAAAGTTATGGACACATGCAGCCCCAAAGGACAAGAAGGAGGGGTGAAGGAACACCCCAGCTGCAGCAACCCTCAAAAAAACAAGTCCACCATCCAGGTGGAACTTGAGGATATTTAGAAGACCAGAGTGGCATGCAACTTATCCAGCAATACATGTGGCAAGACCAACAACAAATGCACCACCAGGTCAACCACTTATATCACTACCACCATGCCCAAGCAACAAGAAACCCCGAATGGGGTGGAGATTTTTGGGGGTGGCATAGCTGGATATCGAGAGACATACCCTCCACCCCAGGATGACTACTGGGGACATTACTACCAACACCCTCCTATAGGCTCAACTCCTCCTCTAGATCCTCCTCACTCATCCAACCAGTAGCCACAATAGCTGTGACACTTCCCCTATCTACCCTACACTATAGTTTCATGCTGAGGACAACATGATTATAAAGTTTGGGGTGGGTAGGGTGGTATGAACCACCCTCTATCTCTCTATGATTTTATTCCACCTTTGCTATCTAGTTTAGTTTTTCTTGATCTTGTTTTTGATTGCATCTTTTCATAACATGTAGTTATTTTCTTGCATTTTACCTAATTTTTTCATTTTTTTCTCCTTTTTGCCATGTATTGCATACCATGTAGATTTTTGGTAGTTTTTGCATGTTTTAGCTAGGATTTGCTTGCTTTACTATTTTAAGTTCAATAATGTAGGTTTAGATGTGATTGAAGGCAAATTGGCACCATTTTGGCCAATTTTTCTTAAGCTTGAATGTTCTTGCCCAAAAAGCATGTTTTGACTTAATCTCCATTGTTGGAAATGAAATTTTTAATCCTTTGAAAAATGCATGTCATTCTCTTAGATTTTATTTCTATATGGTCTTATTTGTTGACTCTTTACATGAGCACCACCTCTCTTAAGTTTGTGAATGTTTTGGTTGTTTGGTGAATTGAGCAAGCTACAAATGCTTAAAGCCTATGGAAACACTTGGTAGAAATGTGAATGTCATGTTGCTCTATCATGTGGTGTGATATCATTTGATGAAGTGTTGGATTAGATTTCATACAGGAGATCTTATGTTGAAGACTACACTAATGACCCCCCTTTAGATCTGACTATTCTTTCACCATCTTCATACCTCTCTGCCTCATGAAAAGATGTCCTAGTGCACATAATCAACCTTGTCAACCTCCAAAAGTTTGGGGTGGCCATATCTGTATCTCCCTACTTCACTCTATCCACCATATGCCCTATCTACACCAAGGGCAAAGAAAAAGAATAGAAAAATCAAAATAAAAGGATGCTCCTATTTAAGAGCATTCAAATAAAGAAAAGATGAGTGTTGAATAGCAGTTCAAAATCTTACCACAATCCTTTCTTCCTTTTTCACACCCATTGAGCTAGAAAACATCAAATCTATCTCACTTTACCCTTTTCTACATCCAAGTGGGTCATCTAGTGTGGTTTGAGGCCTAAGAGTGAATGCATGAAAGCGAAATAATACTCCTAGTCATCTTTGATTAACACCAACATGAAACGGTTTACCCGAAATGACATGAAGGACATATGGACAACTTGTGTTTTCTATGCTTTATATTTGAAGTTTGTATGCTTAGTGCTCATTTCATGATTGGCATGTGAAAGAGGAGAGGAGAAAGGTGGAACACACACACTTAGTCACTTATAAGACCATGTAGTCAATAATTTTCTAGCTGCTATGCATTTGTCGATCTTGTGTTTCAAATGAAAATTTAAAAGAGAGATTAAGTTAAAGCATACTTGAGGATAAGTATGTTTTAAGTTTGGGGGTGGTGATGTAGCCCTATTTTAGGGCTCCATCTTGTGCCATTTTGTACGTAAATCACATCTAACCATGTTAGATTACAAGCTATTTCCCCTAATATGTTTATCATTGCCAAATGCACTTATGGACGTTCTTTGCACTATTTTTAGGTACTTGGACCATGCCTTGGATGAGAGAGAACGAAGGAGTTCTAGGGCTCCCGCACTCATGGAGGGGTCCAAATAAGGCCCTAAAAGCTCCCTCAACCTACCCCCAATGGCCAAGAGTCGTCATCAAGCAAAGAAATCCATGAATTATGAAGTTTGAAGTTCAATTGACTGATGCAGACCCCAACACGACCGTGGGCATACCCCCACAATCATGTCTTTTATGGTGAAGAATTGACAGAATCAATAGAGATTTGCACCCAAAGTACCACGGCCATAGCCATCAAACATGGCCATGGCCCTTTGAAGATACCACGGTCATGGTCATCAACACGGTCATGGCCAGCAGAGAAGAAAATGACTGTGGCCTCCCCACACGACCGTGGGAGTTTTGTGAAAGGATCACCAAAATCAACAGGGAGTTGCACTTGAATGCCCACAGCCATGGCCATGCACCAGGGCCGTGGCCTTTGAAGATCAACTCACCCGTGCTGCTCCCCCATGATCATGTCCTCCTCCTCTAAAATGACCATGTTACTCAACCACGGCCGTGGTGCTACTCACCCAACACGACCGTGGCACTCTGCCATGAACGTGGACACATACTTACTTGCCTATTCACCACCTTTCCATACCATTCCTGTGTCCACTCTCCACGATCATCCCATACCACCCCTACCACGACCGTGACCCATCAACACAGCCGTGTTGCCCCACAAAACCTATCACTTTCTGCACTGATTTTCCCACAATACCTCTACTTACCCTAATGCTTCCACCACCACGTATATATACATGGGTGGTGGCCATAACACTAGGTTAGTTGCTCCCAGCCTACATTACTCCTCTCCACCTACTCCTCGAGCATTTAGTGCATTTCCCTTACGTTTATGCTCTCCACCCACCATTTCCATCTCCATTTCACCTTGGAAACCTAGTTTTCTAGGTTTTCCTCCATAATCCCCCATATCTTCATGCTCATATGCACCCTTGGAGGAGAGAGGACGCCCCCAACAGCAAGGAGGTGAAGAAGAAGGCTACTTCCCCAAGCTCCATGGAGTTTCTTCCCCTTCTTCCCCATTCTTTTGCCATTTCTTTGATTATGTGCAACTAAGCCCCTAGTGGTGGGCCATTTCGGGATAAAATGTGACTTTGATACCATGTTGGGGGAATTTTGGCTTGTAATGAACTCATTTTTATATATGATGATTGCTCCATGCTTTTGTCTCTTATCCCATTGTCATGCTTGTGATTTATGCTTTTTGCTATGAATTGCTTGTTTGATAGTGATTGATGATACCATGTTTCTAGGAGAATTGGGATGCATGTGGAAATCTTAGGTATGACTTCTGGGTCCCAATAGGGGATCCCTAGCTAGTCCCCTTGTTGGCTAAATTGGACATTATTATAATCCCTTTGTTACGATGATGACAAACATTTCATTCTTGTGGATCTAACGTGCTACTTGAGTGTTGCAGGAACAAGGTGGATGACAAAGATTTGGGAGATCTATATGCTTGAATTGTTGTTATTTCATGATTGTAATCAAATGTAAAAACTTGTACAAGTATATAATGTACAAGTACTTAGATATCATGTAAATCAAGCATTTAGATCTTCCCTAGACAATCACAACACTTATATAGGCCATCCCCTACAATAGTGTCACAACTGCACACTCATACACACACTTAGTACCTAGTTTAAAACATTAGAACAGAGTCATTCTCGGTCGACAAAATTCTCGACCGAGACACTCTCGGTCAACAAACTCTTCGATCGAGAATGACCCAGGTAGCCGTTAGACACAACAGACAAGGTAGTTGGGAGTTGGATTAGAACATTATATACACTTTCTCCAGACAGTCCCTCGGTTGACAAATCCTCGACTGAGAAGGACTCTCGGTCGACAATTTTTTGACTGAGAAGAGTTCTGTCTGCACTTTTCAGAGTTAATTAACTAGCCATTGCTAAAGCAACTAATGGATACATAGAGGCTAGTTGAGCACTTAGAACCCCCTAGAAAGTGTCTAGAACGTCCTTAAGCATTCATAGGCCATTCCTATAAATAGGACAAGCCTTAGGACACCCAAAACACACGTGCAACACTTGGGCATAATACTTGCAATTGTCTATTCATTCTTGTGAGCAATTGAGCAACTCCAACATTGGATATTCATTTCCATTTCTCAAAATTCATGTCCTATAGACTAGCATCACCTACCCACTGCACCAACACTTCCATATACATTGGTTAGGAGATCAAAACGCTTGATATAGGAAATCAAGCCTTGTGCTACAACAATATTGTAATTTCTTTTTTTCGTTCTTGTTCCTTTATATCTTTTGTACTCTCCTTGCTACTCCTAGGGTTGGAGGCTACAGATTGGAGAGGGTTTGACTTCTCAGGTGGAGAAGGGTCTTCTTGGTGGAGAAGGTGGACTTTGGACTACTTCAAGAAGGCTGTCTCAACGGGAAGTCACTTCAAGAGGAAGGCTACTTCAAGGGGGAGCTTGAGGTTAATTCAAGGAAGGCTACTTCGAGGTTGGTGAGACTACTTCTAAGTGAAGTCTGTCCAAAGGGTTCGGTGAAAGTATTTGTAATTTTATGTAACATCCTTGCGAGGTAATAAAATTTAAGTACTTTCAAAATCCCGATTGGGTAAGCAACCATGTAGTGGATTGACTGCCTTAGTATTTGCTAAGGTTGGAACCACTCTAAATCCTTGTCTCCTTGTCCAATATCTTTGTGGTTTCTTGTTTTGGTTGAATTATTTTTAAAATCTCCATAACACCTATTCACCCCCCTCTAGTGGTTTTTCAATTGGTATCAGAGCAGGCTTCAAGGAGCTCTAATCGAGTCTTGAAGAATGAAGGGTGGTGGTGCCTACAACTACAAGCAAATGAGCAACTTGGACCAATCTTCAACAAGCTGTAATTGGTGCTTAGGAACAAGCCACACAACACTTAGTTGCCCTTGGAGGAAAAAGAAGGAAGATGTACATAAAGGGTGCTTTATTGCTACAACAAGTAAAGAAGAAGAAGAGGTAAGCCTTTTTGATTTACCTAAAGAAGATTTAATTGCTAGTTTTCAAGAAACACATGAAAAATATATTGAGTGCAAGAAGAAATTAAAGAAATCAAATAAAGTAAATGATGAGTTACATGCTAAACTTCTTGCTCTCACATCTGAAAATGAAGATCTCAAAAAGGCTATTGAAGAGCATGATATTAAGCTGAAATCAGTAGAAGCAAATTGCAATCTTCTCTCCCTAGAAAAGATAAACTTGCAAACTCAAGTAAATGATCTTCAAAAACAACCTGTGTTGTGTACACATCTAGATTATGATACTATCGTGAAAGAAAGAGATTCTTTATTATCTAATCTAGATCAAGCAAAGTTAGATATCAAGAAGAGAATGGATGAGATTGCTAAGTTACAACAAGAAGTTAGTAGCTTAAGTAACAATGGTATTCTTGATAAAATCTTAAATGATTCTTACCTTCAAATTGGAAGGAGAGGACTAGGCTACAAGCCTAAAGGAAAATCTTATCAAAAACCTAGTGGGGGAAGGACACAAATGCCAAAGACCCGATCTATGTATGTACCTAGAGGTAAATATACATATGTACCCAAGAACAATCTAGATCAAACTCATAAAAAGAGAAATGAGATTGATTCTATATGTTGCAATTATTGTTTGCGTCTTGGACATTATTCCTTCTCATGTCCTTACACGAAAAAGGATGTTGAGTAAGTATGGGTTCCAAAACCCCCAAACTAAATGAATATAATTAAGTTGAGATATGACCAAAGACTGTAAGTTGTATATCTCCATGTCTATCTCAACTTAACATAATAAGATAACAAATTGATTCAAATCTCTAACTTGAAAATACACATTTTATATAAATCTGCAGAGACACATCTTTAGAAATTTGTCTTAATTTGGGTTCTCAAAACCTAAAGATTTGAATATGATTAGTTGAGATTTGATCTAAATGTAACTTTGATATTTATATGTTTGATCTCAACTAAACTGATTTTTAAATTACATAATTGAATTGGAAGTGATCTATGTTTTACTTATAAAACAAATTACTGAAAAACAATACAGAAACATTCTCGGTCGAGAAACTGTTTGACCGAGAACACTGTCAGTCGAGAATTAGTCGACCGAGCAGGTTACTATTTTGAAGTTTGCAACAAATATGATAAAACATGTACAAACAACAACATTTTCGATCGAGAAAAACGTCGACCGAGATAAATTCGGTCGACAAAATGTTCGACCGAACCAAGTTCTGCTGAACCTATTTTAATTAATCTAGTTTGCTATCAATTTGTTATTAATGATTGATTTAATATGCAAATTAAGAGTGAATCTTAGAGACCATCTTAAAATCAAAACATATTGATCTTTTGAATCATGAATTGTTGAAAGAAGGTATAACCTTATGAATATGAAATTCTTAAACATATTGCAAAAGTGATATATGAAAACTGATATTGAACATACTTTCTTTATTGATTGACAAATTTTGTTAAGCATGTTCATTTACATGTTTTATCTTAAATTTGAAAATCCATGAACAATAAATGGGATTATTTTGGTTTATCCTCTACATGGTTTGGCTTAAAACTAAAAAATTATGAACTATGTTGGTCTAATCAAGGAAATTACTATTTTATCATAATCCACATGGTTTTTCCTAAGTATTCCTGGTCTATCTATATAGGAACAATGTGTATTGAAATAAATGATAATAATCATCGTATGTATATGTTTCTATCTTGATCATTGTATTATGGATATACTTCTACTGTTCTATCATAATTATTGTGCCATGATCATTGTGTTTCATTGGTTTGTCTAAAATAATCTTTGATCCATATATACAAACCATGAATGGATATTGTTTTTTTATCATTGTGATTCAGCTCATATGAAGATGCCATTTTGCATAAACAGTAAAACTTCATGGCACAAATGCATTTTAAATTGATAATCTGTAGAAATTATACTTCACATATAAGTGTTCAAATTGGAAATTTGCAGAAATTGCCTCTTGGTTGAAATCAAGTTTGACCAGGGGCGCTATGGTCAAAGTCAAGGTCGACCTAAAATAAGCTTGACAAAATACTTATTTGTAAATCATTTTCTTGAAATCAACCTTAGTATATTAAACAATATTCTAGTGCATAGCTCTCATAAAAGTTTAATTTATTATGATCTAATGATTGTTATAACCTTAGCATCTTAAAATTATCTTGATTATAAGATTAAGGGGGAGTTCACAAAAAATTTATAAACATGTTATGACCTTAGTATTTTTAATCTTAGTTATGAAAATAAAGGAATCTACAAATTTCATGAATGTGATATATATCTTGTTCTTAATGGAATTCTCTAAACAAATCAGGGCTTAACATCCCGTGCATTTGGTTAGAGACACTTTTCATGTACTCTAAGATTAAAGGATTCTCATATCATTTTCAGGGCTTAACATCCCTTGCAAAATGGATGAGAAATCAATATGTATCCATCATGAGCTTAAAGGAATCTCATATCATTTTTAGGGCTTAACATCCCTTGTAAAATGGATGAGAAATCAATACACATATGCCATGAACTTAAAAGGAACTCATATCATTTCAAGGCTTAACATCCTTTGCAAATGATTGAGAAATAAATTGTGGCTAAATTTAACAATAATTGGTTTGCATTAAGCCCATGTTTTTAAATTGAATATCTCTTTAAGGGGAAGCAAAACATAAAATTAAGGGGGAGAAATAAAATACTAAATGATTATGTTGGATATCTTTTTGAAATGACAAACAGGGAGAAATAATATAAAATAAAAAACTAATATAAAATCAAAAACATGAGTTTCATAAATTTCGGGCCAGCACACACTTGCAAACAAGAGAATGGCTACAAAAGGTAAACTTCAGGTATGAAACTCATATGATTTATATTTCCTTATTTTATATTTAGGAAATGTTTGTCATCTTCAAAAAGGGGGATATTGTTGGCTAAATTGGACATTATTATAATCACTTTGTTTCAATGATGACAAACATTTCATTCTTGTGGATCTAACGTGCTACTTGAGTGTTGCAGGAACAAGGTGGATGACAAAGATTTGGGAGATCTATATGCTTGAATTGTTGTTATTTCATGATTGTAATCAAATGTAAAAACTTGTACAAGTATATAATGTACAAGTATATAATGTACAAGTACTTAGATATCATGTAAATCAAGTGTTTAGATCTTCCCTAGCAAATCAAAAAACTTATATAGGTCATCCCCTACAATAGTGTCACAACTGCACACTCATACACACACTTAGTACCTAGTTTAAAACATTGGAACATAGTCATTCTCGGTCGACAAACTTCTCGACCGAGACACTCTCGGTCGACAAACTTCTCGACCGAGACACTCTCGGTCGATAAACTCTTCGACCGAGAATGACCCAGGTAGCCGTTAGACACAACAAACAAGGTAGTTGGGAGTTGGATTAGAACGTTATATACACTTGATCCAGACAGTCCCTCGGTCGACAAATCCTCGAACGAGAAGAACTCTCAGTCAACAATTCTTCGACCGAGAAGAGTTCTGTCTGCACTTTTCAGAGTTAATTAACTAGTTGTTGCTAAAGCAACTAATGGATACCTAACGGCTAGTTGAGCACTTAGAACCCCCTAGAAAGTGTCTAGAATGTCCTTAAGCATTCATAGTCCATTCCTATAAATAGGACAAGCCTTAGGACACCCAAAACACACTTGTGCAACACTTGAGCATAATACTTGCAATTGGCTATTCATTCTTGTGAGCAATTGAGCAACTCCAACATTGGCTATTCATTTCCATTGCTCAAAATTCGTGTCCTATAGGCTAGCATCTCCTAGCCACTGCACCAACACTTCCATATACATTGGTTAGGAGATCAAAACGCTTGATATAGGAAATCAAGCCTTGTGCTACAACAATATTGTAATTTCTATTTTTCGTTCTTGTTCCTTTATATCTTTTGTACTCTCCTTGCTACTCCTAGGGTTGGAGGCTGAGGATTGGAGAGGGTTTGACTTCTCAGGTGGAGAAGGGTCTTCTCGGTGGAGAAGGTGGACTTTGGACTACTTTAAGAAGGTTGTCTCAACGGGAAGCTACTTCAGGAGGAAGGCTACTTCAAGGGGGAGCTTGAGGTTACTTCAAGGAAGGCTGCTTCGAGGTTGGTGAGACTACTTCTAAGTGAAGGATGTCCAAAGGGTTCGGTGAAAGTATTTGTAATTTTATGTAACATCCTTGCGAGGTAATAAAATTTAAGTACTTTCAAAATCCTGGTTGGGTAAGCAACCATGTAGTGGATTGACTTCCTTAGTATTTGCTAAGGTTGGAACCACTCTAAATCCTTGTCCCCTTGTCCAATATCTTTGTGGTTGCTTGTTTTGGTTGAATTATTTTTAAAATCTCCATAAAACCCTATTCACCCCCTAATGGTTTTTCACCCTTTGTTCCTCCATGCCTACCCCCTCTCCTACTACTTGGTATGATACCTAAGTTACTAGTATAAGTGGGATTGATGTAATTGCCTAGGGTTTTCTAAAGGCTAGAATGGCTAGTGGCATGAGGTCAAATACCCTCATCTCTACTCCCATATCTTCCCTTGGCCCTCAATTGCTCAATACCACTTATCCTAGAAACCTAGATTTGTCTAATCCTATTAGAATTACACCTAACCCTAGTCTTCCACTAGTAGTATAGGGTACATTCTAATAGCATTTGCCTTATTGTTTGGTTTGGTAATCTAGATGAAATATGAGAACCATGCTTGTCCAATAACCTCCCCCAACTAATATTGAAGTTACATCTCCAAACTTCCCACCTACCTTAATCATCTTGTTTAAAACTCAAAGTGCTCTGTTCACTTGCTTATGCTAGTATAGTCTAGTTGTTCTTACTTAACTTAGTCAATTGCTCAGTTTTGATAGTTATGGTTAATTTAGATCCTTTCTTGCTTTAGTGGTTAACTTAGATTCTAAATTGCTTCTTGCTCCTCTAGTGTGGTGTAACTTACCCTTTCTCTTACTTGTTAGTTGGTTAACCTAGATTGTTAAGCGTGCATGTTTAAGATAACTTAGGTTTAATTCTACCTTTCTTGCTTGTCCACTTAGGTTTAATTCTACCTTTCTTGCTTGTCCACTTAGGTTAATCACCAAACAAACCCCTTTTAAAACCCTTCAACCCTAGACTCTGCATTAGGAACATAGCCAACACTCACCTAGCTATAGTGCCCCCTCTATCCCTGAGGATCGACCCCTACACTTGCCAATCACCTATACTACAATAGTACCTCGTGCGCTTGCAGGTGACCTATTTAGTTCTGTGACTGACTTGGTAAGGGTTAATACAAATTTCAAAAGTTTCCACACATGTGTCCTCCCTTAGGGTTGCATCTAGCCACCTCTAGTTGGTAGTGTGTAGCCTTGGTGGGAGTCACATCATTCAACACATATGTTTTGAGTGTGTAGTGCCCATAAAGACATAACTATTGAACAAGAAGCATAATAATGTAGTTTTAAAATATAGATTGGAATGATTTACTAGAACAAATATAATATTTGATTGAATCATGTATCTATGTGATAACATGTCTTTTAAGTCATGTTTCCATCATATATTCCTCATAATAGTTGGTAAGTTCCACATCAAGATCACTTGGTGGGGGTCACTGATGACTTTAAGTTTATTCAACAACCTCACTTGAAGGGAGGTTCACTTGTTGTCGTAAGTTCTACGTTAACCTCACTTAGAGGGAGGGTCACTAGTTATTGTAAGTTGCACATCAAACTCACTAGAGGGAGGTTCACTTGTTACCATAAGTTCTACATCAACCTCAACTAAAGGGAGAGACACTTCTTTCACCATGTATGTATAAATGACATCTAATTAATGTTTGGATTCTTAAAAAATATTTATATTAAACTTGAACAAGTAATAATTGGAACAACTACTTAAGACAATAGAATATGCCAAGTTGTATAATAGTAACAAACATTTAAAAGAGTGTAAATATTATGCTTCTAGTCACAACAGACTAGATATTCATCAAGGAGGATAGTCCCATGTACTTGATTTAGATATTCTATAAATTAAAGAGTTATTCAACTTAGTCAACCTTGTCAAAGGCATATCATGTATTAGATTTTATATTCAAAGTCATTTGGACCATATTCATTTTTTTATATAATATTAGGGTCATCCTATTCAAACCCATTAATCCATGCTTCATATTATATGTCAAGTTATGATTTTCATCAACATTAGGTTTTCTTAAATTCCTTTCATATAAACTTGTAAAAATATTTATATGAGGGATATCATAAATCATTTGACAATCAAAATAAGTGTCAATATGGTTCGTTTATAAAGTTACATTATAAAAATACTTCATATTACATCATTATTTAAAGTAATTTGTGGCTAATCATAACATATTTATTCTCTTGTATACATCAGTATGATGCATACATTAGACCTTAAATTGAAAGAAATAAATATGTGGGTCTCATTTTATTGGTCAAAGTGATACATAATATAATATTATTCTGACCATCCTAACATATCATATGAATCTCATTAAGATATATCTTGTATGATTGATTTAGATTGTTAATCAGGTAGTCATGTGCTCCATGATCATGTTGAGGTGTTACTTAGGATCTAGGGTGCTCTCTAGTAGATATTGATTGACCTCTCAGGAAATTAGGGTTTAATTAGGTGTGGTTTCACGGTGAAGGCTTATGCCCCCTTCCTATTAAGGCTCATGTCTGCCTCCCAAACAACCCATCTCCAGTATGAGGTGGGTCACACAACCATCCAACTTGCCATCTCAAATTTATGTATCCATGATACTACTTCCACACACATTATGATTGAGTCCACTATCAATTATCTCTGCTCTTCTTCTCATGATTAGAGCTCCATTATAGGGCATTGATGGTTCCAAGCACAAGCAACAAAACTCCTTGAAAGAACATCAGATCCTCTTAGCCTTTTTGGATGCGAGGAATGCCCAACTGACCTGGTTCCTTGGTGAGGATCCTTCATACCTTATCTGAGAAGAAAGAGGTCAAGGTAGGGGTGGAGACATGACTTTGACCTTGGGCGGTCAATTGAACATTAAACAAAATTTCAAAAATATGAATCAAGTTAACATGTAATTGTCAATATGGTAGATATGTATATGTTCAAGTCCAAAGAAAATCCACCTATAGTTTTTATAATTTTCTTGAAATTAAAAAATTATGCTCATTTTACCTAAATTACACAATGAAGGAGCATAACAAGCTATCATGTTGCATTTCAAACAAACCAAACAAGATAGATTATTGAACTTTTATTGATATACATTTCATAAATTTATATTAATTATGACTATTTATGTTTGATTATACAAATTAAGCCATGTACTAGGACAAAAGCTACATTTAGTCAAGAAATTTTGCTCTGTATTATATGTAAACGCTTGTTGTGACTATTTATAAATATGAGAATTTAAATATAACATATATTTTGAAGACCTTTTTAATCAAAAAATATGTATCATAAGTCAAAAATTTGCTAGATGCTATTCTTGAATAAAAATTCAATTTCATAATTTAATAATAAAAGAATAAGTCTATAAACAAGTCCATATAAATGATTGAATACATTAATGTGTCTCTAAAATACCTATTTTTTTCTAACAAGAATGCGTTCAATTTTTTTATTATGATTGTGTGAGATCATATCTAGAAAGAAGTTGTGATGACAATTTAATGGTAGACGATACTAAAAATAAAATATTAATAGATCAAATAATCAAAAATTGATACTAAACAAAAGACAATTACATTGTATTACAATATAGAAATCACCTCCAATTCCACCATTTACTAATATTTTAAAGAGTCTATTATTTAGCTTAGAGGTTCTTTATAATTTATTATTCAAATGTTGTACTTATCTTGAACTTGTAAGCTGAAAAAAACTATTATAAAAAATAGAGATTTGATCATATTTTTTATGTAAAATAGAGAGTTGTACCAAATTGAGTTTGACTTGTAAATATTTAAGTTTAATTACTAATACAACATAATATTAATATGTTTAGATAAATCATAAAAATACTATAAGACCCCTGACCTAGCTTAGTGTTTATGCTTGATTTTCTTAATAATATGCTTTAACCTTAATATAATATCTTGGTATGCCTTAATAAAATGTGACAAGTTTATGTTTTCAGTTTGGTCCTATTTGGTTGATGTTTGAGCTAGTTATGCTTGTTTTGGACCAAGTTGCATTTTACCCATGTTGAGGATATATGATGCAATATGTTACATGTAGGTTGTGTCCTTTGTGCCTTGTCATCAAGAGAGAGAGAATGATGCCTTAGGGCACCTTGTTGGTCTTTGGTTGATGGGGCAACATCATGAGATGATGTTAGGGTTTTGCATGACTTGTATGGATGTTAGTGATGACCATGTGTGTTCCTGAGCGTAGCGACTAGTGTGGTGACCTTGATGTTGAGTCTTGAAAGTGCTTCAACTGATACACTATGCTTTGAGGGGTTTTCTTTGACCTTGGTGCCTTGATCTTTGGTTTTGGTCGTTAAGGTTTTTTTTTGTGTGTGTAGTGGTCGATGCCTTGTGTAGTGATGTGTTGTGACCGCAACACTCTCTTGAGTGGTGTGCTGTGACCACTACACTATGTTTTCTCCGACTAAGTTATGTTTGTGGGTCAGGTGGTCGCTGCACCACTTTGGTTTTAACGTTCCTCATGCATGTGTGCATGCATGGCCAATCCTTTGTTGGACAAGTGTCCTTTTGATGCTCTAACATCTTAACACCTCATATATTTTGCTTCCCTCCTACCCATATGTACATAATCTCTCTCTTTCACATGCAAGCAATCCTTTTATCTTTCTCTCTTTCCTCTTTGTTGCTTTAGCCAACCTTGGAGCCAGGTGGAGCTATAAGGGCTGATCTTGGTGCTTTGGTGGCTGATCATCCTTGCATGTGGTGATCTTGAGCTTGATGATCTCTCTTGTGGCGACTCTTGGTGATTTTCCTTCTTGGTAAGCGGTTATGCACCTTTGATCATGTTTTCCTTTGAAACCCTACCTCTATTCCTTTCTTGGTGATGAGACTATGGTTCAACCATGGTGGCTATTCTTTTAGGATCTTCTCTTCACTAAGGTCATAGACTATGGATTGACCATGGTGGTACCTAAGTGAGGTGGAGTTCTCTTCTTTCCTTCTTCCTTTGGTCGACCTAGGGTTGAGTTTTCTTCAACTTGAGCTATCCTTTAACCTTGGTATGTTTCTCCTTCTTTAGGTGACCTTGTGGTCGTGGAGCTGATCCAAGTTGGAGTTTCTCCTCTCTTGGAGCTTGTGGTCTTAGAGATTGATCTTCTTCATAAGGAGGGTTATATAACTTTCCCCTCTTCTCTTATTACACCATTAATTTGCTTACATGTTGCTGATTCCATCTCTAAAATGTGAACCTAAGATGCTATATGATGTTATAATGATCTAGGGTTTTAGATTTTGATGTATTCATGTGTAGATTACTCTTTCTCCTAAATGCTAATTTCATGCACTTGATTTCTAAGTTATGGGGGAGTTGTTAATTCTTACATGAAATATGATCTTTGGTTCTATAACCATCTTGTAATTCGACCATCTTATGAGGTTTGAAGTTTTGATCTTGAAATACATGAGCTGACACATGGATTTCCTCTTATCATCATGGTTTTCCATATGTACTTTGGTGACATTGGTTTTAAGGTTTTATTGTCCATCTTGTATGGAGTTCCCCCTTGTTGACACTTATTTATTCCCTAATGTTAGTCACCTATTTTGATAATGACTTATTTCTATTTTTAAGATGATTATTTCTAGGCTTTGATGGTATTCCTACCATGGTGTTTCACCATGGTGACGTTGAGTTCTTGATGGTTGATTTCTTATCTCGGTCAACATGCTCTCTTTGGTTCCTTGGAGTTGTTTGACAATGTTGTGGTTACTACATAAATTTATGTGGTGGGTTTCTAGATGGTTAACCCCTCTTGAGGTTATTGCTCATGATGTCCTTATTTCAGTTGAAGTGCTTTGGTTGAGTTGGTTGATACATGTTTGATGGTTGATGTGTTGAGGGCGCAACCCACCCTAGAAGAGTGGTCTCTACTCTTTGTGTTGATGCTTGGTTGGTCATAACAGGTGGTCCTCTTACAGTTGCTACACTTATACTTTGTTGCGTTACAAGGGTGAGCCAACCTTAACCATGTTGGTTGCTACACTAGTGATGTGTTGGTCACTACAATGTGTTAACATAGTGGGTTGCTACACATGCATATGCAAGTGATGGTCGATTCATAGTGCTATTTGGAATGATTGATTGACTGATTGAACATAACCATGATGCCTAATCCCAATGTTCTCCAAGAATGTGGGAAGTGACTTTCTAGGGTTAAATGTTGAAGTATTGAAATGGAAATTGTAATCGATTATATGAGAAACCCGAACCCTAATTTCTAGTGCATGTTGTCCTTGTTGAGCTTTCTTGATTAAATGGCATGACTTGATGCTTACTCTCTCCTACTTATGTAATCCTAACCTTGCAGGTGGAATGAATAACATAGCTAGTTAATGCTAGGATGTGATTGATGTGACACAGAGTAATGATGGCAAGCCTTATGAGGCATGATAAGATAGTGATGATGTGTTGGAACTATGTGTTTTGGGTCTTATGACCTAGAAGAGGCTTTATTCCTAATGTGAGGTGATAACCTCCAGTGATGAGATGAGTGATTTATATCCCCTAATGATGTGATAATCTTGATGGCCTTGAATGGCAATGATATCAAGAGATGACGTGATAAGTTCTTACTTCATACTTTTTATATCTTTTGGAGTTGTATCCTACCCTTATCTCTGTAGAGTTTGTTTAGGGTTTGTATGTTGTAACTTGATTGATGCTAAAAGACACTCAATTGGCTTAACTAATCAAGTGAAACCCTAATCATGTAGTTTCACTATGACATAGATCTATCTACAATGTCAGTACTTTCTGTATGGGAAAACAAGTTCTCCCTTAGTGGAATCTCATAGTCATATACTGTTGAGTATATGCATTTCAAAGGATTTGCTGCGGTCATACCCTAGTAGGAGCTGCGGTCGCAACCATTTCTCAAGTGATGTGATTCAATATATGTATATGATATGTTTTGAGGATGATTGTGGTCATACCTATGCAGGAGTGTGGTTGTAGTTGTATCTCAATTTTTACTAGTGATGTGGCTATATACCAAGGAGGAATAGGCTATTTTGTAGTTGAATTTTATATGTCACTGCGGCGGACTTGAACTGACTGAGGGTGTGGGATATCATAGGAGTTCTTCTCCTCCTAGATTTTGTATGACACTGATTTCAACTTAGCAGTGGTCAGTTGGAGCATGAGTGGTATACCTCATCTCCTCAGGGCATAATAAATAACATAACATATCTATGTAGTATATTTGCTTAAGGGTTAAACACGACTCACATTGGATGACCCTTTGCCCTATCCTTGTACTAATTTCTTGAATTATAATGTGATAAGAGAAACCAATTGTTATACATGTTCTTCATATTCCTTCTAAAGTTATAAGATCTTCTACTACTCAGTTGTAGATGCCTAAACTGCCTAACCTATGTTAACTGTTGTGTGTTTATCATTTAGTTGAATCTTCTCACCTTGATAATATTGGCATCTTCCTGCTTAGCCTATATGTACTTATAATATTTGTTGGCAGAGAGTAAAATCTCTCACTGGGATGTTGATCTCACTTTGTGGGTTTCCACATCTTTTAGGTGGTTGTGAATGATGAGGTAGAGATTGTACGGTTAAGGTTGAGTAGAAAGAAGAGGGAAATAGCAGTTAAAGGATGGATATGCTGCTAGTGTTTTGTGGTAGAGTCCTATGTATCATTCCTATACTCTCATGTCCTTGGGGTGGGGTGTTTTGTAGATGTATATCGATACGAGGTTTTTGGTAGTATGCCATGGTTGTACAAATATGGCTTGTATATGTGGAGAAGTTGTTATATGCAACATGATTAAGGCATGATGGCCAAGCGAACAATAATATGTATCATCTTGTCACATAATATGTAATGCAGGTGACTCCATGTGGACTCAGATGTAATATGTTTTGACTTCTGTGGTTATATGGAATCAGTTTTGATTTACTGTGTTTTCTGGTAATCTGGATGACTAGTATTAGTTTTACTCTAGGTTTTGAGTAATCTCACTTTGTGTAGCGATGGGCGTCATAGTTAAAGTTGGTATCAAAGCTCTAGGTTTGCTAGGTATATAAGTCATAGGACTAGGGTTTGCGTGTATTCTAGTGTCCTATGATATATTTCATGGTTACTTTTGATTATCTAGAAAAAGAAGAGAAGAGAAGACAAGATATGTCTGGAGAGCATGAAGAACATGCCAAGAGTAGTGTTGCTGCACTAGGAGGAGGTACCAAGAGGTAGGCAAGGGTTGATAGAGTTCCTAGAGAGCCTCGATTAGACCTAATAATTATGGTCAATCCCTCTTTTCAATCCATGTTTGGGCAATTCATGGCCATGATGATGCATATGGTGGATAGGATTCCCT
The DNA here is from genome assembly GCA_963693085.1 of Alisma plantago-aquatica. Taxonomy (NCBI): domain Eukaryota; kingdom Viridiplantae; phylum Streptophyta; class Magnoliopsida; order Alismatales; family Alismataceae; genus Alisma; species Alisma plantago-aquatica. The sequence continues at coordinate 282,971,909 of OY856412.1, read as the reverse complement.
TACCCCAAACTAGAGCGATAGTCCCCAAAGCGGAATACCATGGTTCTGGGACGACATTTGAGAGGTTGAGGCATGTGGGGGCATTGGAGTATGTTGGTATGGTAGATCTAGATGATGCTAACATGTACATGTATGATTTGGAGAAGACCTTAAAGATCCTCAATAATCCCAAAGTGGATAAGGTGAAACACGCAATGTACCTATTGAAGGGGTGCTGGCCATTTGTGGGCCATCGAGGAGGAGAAGAGGCATGGTGTGATCATTTGGGAGGAGATTTGGAGAGAGTTCATGAGCCGATACTTTTAGGAGACCTACCTAGACTAGAAGATCACACAGTTTGAGAACATCTAACATGGATCTATGTTGATCAACGAGTATGAAGTCAAGTTTATGGAGCTTCTGAGATTTTGTTTGCATATGGCTGCATCAGAAAGGAGAGAATCATATGCTTTGAGAAAGGTTTGAGATCCAAGATGACGATGCCAGTGTCAGTTCTAGAGAACATGGAATAGTTTCCCACATTTGTGGAGTTAGTCAGGAGGATACAACAGTCAGTCGAGGAGAAGCGAGAGGCGAATGCTATGATGAATGTATATTCATCATAAAATTCAATTATCACTTCAGGACTAATTCAACTCTAAACATACTATTTCACTCAATATGAATCATAATGTGCAAAACTACTTAGTTGATTCGATTATCAAGGTTTTAACTAAATATTGTTCATTTAACTTAGGTTTTGACAAAGCTGAACAAGTAGTCAAAGTCCAACTTCATCTCTAGATCTGATCAAGAAATCTAACCAAGCAATTCCACCCATGCGGTCTCAAGACCATTTGAGCCCATGCGGTCTCAAGACCATTTGAGCCCATCCAGTCTCAAGACCGTTTGAGCCCATGCAGTCTCAAGACTGTTTGAGCCCATGCGGTCTCAAGGCCGTATGACCAGCAAAGATCGATTGGAGGCATAATCCAGCCGCAAGGGATCGAGCAGTGCATGGATTTAGGACCTCAAAGTAGATTCCTAACCACGGTCGTGGTGGTCCAAAATGACCATGGTCTGCTGTCATCACCATGGCCGTGTGGTGCGGCCACGGCCGTGGTAGATCAACCTCAACGCCTGAGCTTTCCCTAGCCACGACCGTGGCACCCTACCTGCATCGACCCCCTCTCACTCACCACGCCCGTACGAGGCAGCACGACCGTGTGGCAGCCACCTCACCACGACTGTGGTGTCACGCCATAGCCGTGGCTCAACGCCGTCAGGGCCAAATTTCTCACCCACCACGCCCGTGCAAGGCGGCACGACTGTGGGACAACAACTTTACCATGACCGTGGTGCCTAACCATTGTCGTGGTGCGTCGTCTTCAACCTCCGACCAGGACACATTTGTAGCTCCTGAGCAAGGTCGATTGGAGGTGATTCAAAGACCAAATGGGGGTGCCCTGAGGCCGTTGCACCTGCAGATGAAGACCGGAGATCGTTCTTTTACTAGAGGGCCAACAGATCGCTTGACCTGGATGCTTATGAATTCGGTTACTGTTCAAATCCATTACAAAAAAGCAAATGATCTGTCCAAGACCGTTTGCCCTTTGCGACACGAGACCGTTTGGCCCCCTTGCGGGTTTCAGATCATTTGATCAGCAAGCATGGAATACCGTTTGGGCATCTGCTGACCTGAAGACCGTTTCAACATCTACTGACTTGAATAACGTTTGCCCCTTTCTGCACAAGACCGTTTGGAGTTCTATCAGTTTCCAAACCGTTTGCCGATCAAGATCGTTTGGCCTTATATGATTTCCAGATCGTTTGCAAAGGATCGTTTGGAAGGAGCAAATGGTCTGTGAGACCGTTTGATCTCATGCGGTTTCCGAACCATTTGCTCAAGACCGTTTGGTCTTATGCAGTTTACATACCATTTGCCCAGTTTATGCAAGACCGTTTGGTCAGATTCTACAAGACCGTTTGGGCTATTTTAAGTGAAACCATTTGGGCAAAAATATCTGCAGACCGTTTGGTTTCCTTTAATCCCAGACCATTTGGGGTCAGTCCCGTGCCTATAAATAGGACCCCAAGGGTTCTCACTTGGACATCGGTTCCGGGACGCCGACAGGCTGCCTGTATACAGATCCGATCCGAAACCAGTCCAGTCCGCGCCAGTTTCATTTCACCTACTGCCCATGTTGCAACCAAGGAGGCTGAGGAGAGAAGAAAGACAGAGCAAGGGAGACTGTCCGGTCTATCTTGGCAACTCCCGTTCACATGCAGATCTACTCCTACATGACGTAGGAGGCCTTTTCTCTCTCTTTCTCATTCTTCTTATTTCTCGCATCATGAGCGAGTAGTACCTTTTCGATGGGGTGCGGGGACTAGCCCCGCTGCCCATGCAAACCATGTTATATTGTTAGCCGTCCATGGAAATGTATATAACTTTTCATTTTGTTGCTAATTGCTAAGTTCGCTGTTAGATTGTTTGCTTGCTTTCATCATTGTTCTTTCTATGTTGTGAGAATATCTTTATGTAGGATTGAATGTCGTTTAACAGGTTGAATCCCAAACTAGAAATAGAATGGGATTCCTTGAGGTCGTAAGTGTATGATCCGTGAGGGGATGAGCCATCTAGCCTTCAATGACGCTTCTGTGTACCTAACGCCTGTATAGGGGGTTCACAGCCTTAGTTGGATTTTGTATCTTCTTGTTAATCGTCGATGTTTGCTCGTATATAAATCGGCTGCTTGCTTATTGATTAGTGCGGCTGAATCGCAAACTAGAAATAGAATGGGGTTCCTTGAGGTCGTAAGTGTATGATCTGTGAGGGGACGATCCATCTAGCCTTCGGTGACGCTTCTGTGTGCCTAACGCCTGTATAGGGGGACCAAAACCTTAGTTGGATGTTGTATCGTTGGAGCTGTAAGTATGTGATCTGGATGGTGACAAGAAATCTGATGCCAAAGGTGATGCTTATGCGGACCTAACACCCATATGGGGGGTTTCACAGCAACTCTACTTGGATAGTTATATCTTACCTGGATGTTTGATGTTTGGATGTGCTTGCATGAGCAGTGGTGGTGAAACCCGATACCATCCCAGCGATTCCATATCATTGATCTAAACCCAACTTTAATTCAGCTTTTACTTTCTTGCAATTAGTTTAATTAACCTCAAATCAACCAATCGTTTTAAATATTAGCCTTAACACGAACTAGACTGGACTGACAAAGATTCTTAAAAACGTTGTCCTTTGGGTTCGATCCTTAACTATACTACGATAAGACTCGTCCACTTGCGAGTGGTATTATTGCACTTTGGTTTTGGTAAAAGCTCGAGGATTTCAACCTCGAGTGAGTTTGTTAGTGCGTTCAAAATACCACATCAAATTCTGGCGCCGTTGCCGGGGACAACAGAATCAATCAGTCAAATCTAGTTCTTTTAAGACTAATCTAGGATTTCTTTTGAAACAATCGATCATCTACTTGAATTTGACTCTACTTTGTGGATCTCATTTTCAAAATCTTTCTATTTTTAGGTACAACCTAAGGCATAGTGTATGCACCGTTCGGACAGCCCCAGACTCACAGTGAGCTTTGATCCCGAGATAGATAGAACTTTCCATCATCAGATCAGAGAGAATCAAGCAAGGATGGCTTAAGAAGAAGAGGTAGCCCGAAGGGTGGCTCAAGCCATCGATACAGAAAGAGAGAGGCTCATGCAAGAAGCCATGGCTGCGGTTTAGCAGGAAATCCTAGCAGTACAAGCAGCAGCACAAGTAGCTGAACTACAAAAGGATCTTAGAGAGTTCTCAATACTGAAAGCTATGAATGTTCATCATCCAGTACAACCTCCTCCCATCAATGCTGCTAATTTTGAGATTAGGGAACATTAGATCACATTCCTTCAGAATAACCCTTTCTATGGCAAGCAAGGAGAAGATAGCCAAGAACATCTTCTGAGATTTATTGATCTATGTGCCATGATGAAACAAAATGGAGTCACAGATGATGCCATTCGACTTCATCTCTTCAAGTACTCCCTTTCCGATAGAGCCATAAGCTGGTACAATTTGTTGCAAAGTGAAATACCCATCACCACCTGGGAACAACTCCAAAATGTGTTTCTAGAAAAGTTTTACCCTCCATCACTTACCTATGAAATTAGAGGACGGATAACAAATTTCACTCAAGTTCCTGGAGAAACCCTTGCTGAAGCTTGGGATAGATACAAAGAGCTTATACGAAAGTGCCCACACCACGGAATTCCCAAGAACCAACTCATTGAGATTTTCTATAGGGGTGTGGATGATGATATTAAAAGATTCCTAGATTCCTCGTCTGGAGGAAACTTCATGCGACAAAGTTATGACAGCGCATGGAGAGTCGTCACCCTGGGAGCTGAAAATCAAGTGAATTGGGGTATATTTATAGGTAAAGGAGTTCTGAAAGTAGCCATGGCCGAAGCTACTCCCGAGTATAAGTCTATCGCTGAAACCTTAAAGCTCTTAGTTGCCAAGCAAGACCATATTGAATCATCTCTTGCTGCTATTGGAAGAGGACGTTCACCCACTCAACAATCGGATCAGGTCAAGTCTGCTTCCTTGTTCTGTCAAGAATGTAAGAGCACCGATCATTCCACCTTATCATGCAATGTTCTCTATGATGTTGTTCTAAGCAATGTGTGTGGACAAGGAGATAATGGTCAGATGGAAAATCTTAATGCTATCGACACCATTCCTGGTCAATGTTATTACAATCCAAATCAAAATAGGAATCATCCCAGTTTTCAAAAATGAAACCCCTCTGGAGAAGTAAACTCACACCAATTTGGTTCAAACAATCAATCAAGGGGCCCACCATGATTCTAGTATAATCAACAATAGAATTTTGGGAATCAAGGAAATTTCAAGGCGAACTTTCAGAATAGGAACTACAATAATTATCAAAACAACTCTCAGTATCAGAATCTTAATCAACAATAAGGACAGCAAGCAGGACCCATCTCTTCTGATGACAAGCTATCAGACATTGAAAAAATGTTGCAAACTCAACAAACTATGATTGCCAACCAACAAGCTCAGTAGAAGGCTATTGAATCTCAACTAGCTCAACTTGCAGCTAGCATAAAGCCACCCGCTAGAGTCTTTGCTGGCCAACCCGAGAACAATCCCAAGCATCCTGAACAGTTGAAGGCAGTCACCACCAGGTCAGGAAAAGACTATTTGGATCCCCCAGTAAAGACACCTGTGGTTATTACAGACGAAGATGAACCTGTGATTGTCCAAAACTCAACAACACTAGAGTCTCGATCAAAAGATGATAAGACAGATAAGGGAAGTCCTGAGAAATCTACTGATAAAGAAACTAAAACACCAGAACCTAATATTCCTGTATATAAGCCTCGTATACCCTTCCCAACCCGTCTAAGGCAAACCAAGCTCGATACTAGATTCAATAAGTTTAAAGAGGCTATGAAGAAACTTCATGTTGATATACCTTTCTTGGATGCTCTGGCTGAGATACCTGCCTGGACCAAATACTTAAAGTCACTCCTCACCAGGAAGTATATAACTGAAGAATATGAGACAATAAAACTGGCTACAACTACATCGGATATCATATTGAGAAAGATGCCTAAGAAACAAAAAGACCCGAGATCCTTTGGAATTTCATGTCACATTGGCGACTCATCATGCAAGAAAGGATTGGCAGATCTCGGCGCAAGCATCTCTATTATTCCACTTAGCCTATGCAAAAGACTAGGGTTTGCAAAATTACTTCCTACTGGCATGACTATACATCTTGTAGACAGTTCGATAAAACGTCCCTTAGGAATCCTAGAAGATGTCCCGGTCAAGGTAGGCAAGGACACATATGTTCCATGCGACTTTGTCATTATGGACATAAAAGAAGACGTCAGATATCCTCTCATCTTTGGCCGTCTGTTCCTTGCCACTGTAAGAGCCCTGATTGATGTTGAAGCTGGTACCTTACTGCTCAGATTAGGTAAAGAAACTCTCAAATTCAAGGTTTTTGAAAGTATGAGAAGACCAAGTATGCAAGAAGAAGTATATCTGATTGACTGCATTGAGCGAATGTCACTTCTAACTCAAGAGTATCATGAATCAGACGATCCCTTAGAAGTTTCTCTAACAAACCCATCAATTGATGAACCAATCGACAAACAAGTAAAGGATTGCATTGAATCACTCGACTCCGCTAGAGAAGATGTTGGAGCCAATAGTGAAGAACTCCAGGCTATGGAAACTACAGAAGAAACAAGCGAAAAACCAAAGGCTCCCGAAATGAAGCCTCTGCCCGAAGGACTGAAGTACGTGTTTTTAGACGATCTCAAGGTTTGTCCAGTTATTATAAATTCCGATCTAACAGCTGTACAAGAAGAGAAACTCCTGAAGGAATTAAGGGAAAGAAAGAAAGCCATCAGTTATAGAATGAGTGACCTCACTGGGGTCAGTCAAGCGCTGTGTATGCACAAGATCCCTATGATGGAAGATCACAAGCCTACTATTGAGCATCAATGGAAGTTGAATCCAAATATGAAGGAAGTGGTCCGTCACGAGGTCATTAAACTACTCACAGCTGGAATAATCTATCCGATATCAGATTCGCCATGGGTGAGCCCAGTGCATGTAGTCCCGAAGAAAGGTGGAACAACTATTATACGGAATGAAAATAATGAACTCATCCCCACTCGAACAGTTACAGGGTGGAGGATGTGCATAGATTATAGAAAATTAAACAAGGCAACTCAAAAGGATCATTTTCCAATGCCTTTCCTTGATCAAGTCCTAGAAAGGTTGGCTCACCAAGAATATTTCTGTTATCTTGACGGTTACTCTGGATTCTATCAAATACCCATACATCTAGATGACCAAGAGAAAACAACCTTTACCTACTCATTCAGGACATACACATTTAAGAGAATGCCGTTTGGTCTCTGTAATGCTCCCGCAACGTTCCAACGTTGCATGGTTGCCATATTCACCGATCTCACCGAAACCATTATGGAGGTTTTCATGGATGCTTTTCTGTTTATAGAGATTCATTTGATTCATGTCTAAAGCACCTCTCCCTGGCCCTCAAATGTTGTGAAGAAGCACATCTTGTGCTAAATTGGGAAAAATGCCATTTTATGGTAAAAGAAGGCATTGTCCTGGGCCATAGGGTTAGCAATAGAGGAATTGAAGTAGATAAAGCCAAGATTGAAATGATTTCTAAACTGGCTATTCCCACAAATGTAAATGAAGTTCATGCTTTCCTTGGTCATGCCGGATTTTATAGAAGATTCATAAAGGATTTTTCCAAGATAACGAAGCCAATGACGAACCTATTACTAAAGGATACTGATTTCAATTTCAATGAAGAATGTGTCAAAAGCTTCAACACACTGAAGCATGCCCTTACAACCACCCCCATCATTAGAGCTCCTGACTGGGACCATCCTTTTGAAATTATGTGCGATGCCAATGATTATGCCGTGGGAGCTGTTTTAGGGCAATATATAGAGAAGAAACACTATGTGATCTATTATGCATAAAAAACTCTCGATGAAGTCCAGAGGAATTATGCAACTACTGAGAAAGAACTTCTAGCAGTCGTGTATGTCTTTGACAAATTCAGATCCTACCTAATTGGTTCGAAAGTTATTGTCTACACTGACCACGCTGCCATTAGTTACCTTCTGGCAAAGAAAGATGCAAAACCTAGGTTGATTAGATGGATCCTCCTGTTACAAGAATTTGATTTAGAGATAAGAGATAAAAAGGGTACAGAGAATGTTGTAGCAGACCACCTCAGTCGCATCCACACTCTAGATACTGAGAAGATTCTGATCAATGATTCCCTACCAGATGATCAACTAATGAAGGCCTCAGAAGCTATACCATGGTACTCAGATTTTGTGAATTACCTTGCTGCTGGGGTTATCCATCCTCAATGCACCGAGAATGCCCTGAAGAAGTTCATGCATGATGTGAAGCAATATCACTGGGATGAGCCATATCTTTTTAAACTAGGTGCCGATGGTCTGTATAGATGATGTATCGCCGAAGAAGAGACTCAACTAATTTTGGAACAATGTCACTCAGGACCAGTAGGAGGACATATGAGCTCTAAAAAGACTGCTTTAAAGGTTTTGCAATGCGGATTCTTCTGGCCAACCATATCCAAAGATTCCTACGATTTGTCCTATCTTTCGAAAAATGTCAAAGAACAGGTAATATAACAAAGAGAGACGAGATGCCGCTGAATCTATGGCAATAAGTAGAGATATTCGATGTTTGGGGGGTGGACTACATGGGTCCATTCCCATCTTCTCATGGATTTTCATACATCCTAGTGGCGGTAGACTACGTCTCAAAATGGGTTGAAGCCATACCAACTTTCACTAGTGATTCCAAACCCGTCATCAAATTATTCAAAGATATTATTTTTCCCTGTTTTGGAGTGCCACGAACCGTGATATCTGACGGAGGGTCCCACTTCCTTGAAAGAAGCTTTGAAGCTTTACTGAGAAAATATGATGTAACACATAAGGTAGCCTCACCTTACCATCCACAAACAAGTGGATAGGTAGAAGTCTCTAACCGTCAGCTAAAGGCTATTCTGGAAAAGACTATAGGACGCAATCGAAAGGATTGGACAACGAAAATCAATGATGCCTTATGGGCCTATCGAACTTCTTATAAAACTCCCCTCGGGACTACACATTTTTGATTAATATATGGAAAGGCTTGTCACCTGCCAGTCGAACTGGAACACAAGGCATGGTGGGCAATTAAACAACTAAACTTTGATATGAAAGAAGCTGGCTAAGGCAGGATTCTGCAACTCCAAGAGCTAGATGAACTCAGGATGACAGCTTATGAGAATGCACGAATCTGCAAAGAATGCACACAACTTTGGCATGATAGACAAATAAAAAGAAAAGACATACAAGTAGGAGACCAAGTTTTGCTATTCAACTCAAGGTTGAAGTTATTTCCAGGAAAACTCCGTTCTCGCTGGTCTGGACCTTACATTGTCAACAGCATTTCCCCACATGGTGCTTTCTCTTTATGGAGTGAAAAGTCAGGCAAATTTATGGCAAATGGTCACCGCTTAAAGAGATATTTCACCTTGATTAACATAGGCACTGAAACAATGCTAGAACTCACCAATCCTAAGGATCCACCATGAAGCTAAAAAATTCAGCCGAGCCATCGACATAAAACAACGGTGCTCGCCGGGAGGCAACCCGATGAATAAATTTGTTTTACTTTTCTTTTCAAATTAGAATATTTCTTCAATTTTGTTTTTACATTCTAGTTAATTCTTCATTAAATAAAATTTGCATCGCAAGATGCTATTTTAAGATCTAATTGCTCTTTACCTTTAAGGTTTTCAAATAAAAGGATGCATGCTGATATGAACACAATCACACCTGGTGGTCATTCTGGCATGAATTTTCCCCTCCATCTTGGATTTAGGGTTTGCTCAGGACAAGTAAATCTCTAAGTTCGGGGTGGAGGGTGGGTGGTATGTACCTCACTTCCCACCTAAACCTATCCTTTTCATACTTAAGTTTTCGCTATCACATTCTTGATAAAAATTTTCAATATTTTCAAAATTTTCAAAATTCTTTAATGTTTTTCAATGAAATTGAACAGATACTTGATGAATTTTTGACACTTTTTGACACTTCCTGGTTTCATTAAAAGTCACTAACTAAATCGCTATGCATTTTCAATCATTATATCCTCCTTAATCGAAGTAAATCCTCAAAAGGACCACTTTTTGAAACAAGCCTTTTGATTGAAATCATCTTGTGAAGTTTATGATTCCTAACCTCGTGATACTTTTTGCAAATATGACAAGTGTCTGTCAAACTGATAGGGATCAAACACGTCGTGCTTCCTAACTGATTTGTGGAACAATAGCATGAAATCCCCACCAGATCCTCATCAAGTCATTATTTGAGCAGAGTTTGATAAAGAGAACAACCCGGTGCACTGAATTGTAAATCAAGTTGCATTCTGATCTGAACTCTCTTCTACACCTCTTCTATCATCTTCGTATCCCTCCATTCATAAAAAAGAAACAAAAATAGCCGAATATGTGCCAAACCCTAAGTTCGGGGTGGCACACCACTTCTCTCTTTACCTGCTTCTTCCATACCCCTCACAAATAAATAGGGGCGTACCACCAAAAATGCAATCTCGAGTCGAATAGAGGAGAGATTTGCAAACAAAAAGATGCCAAAACGCACACATAAAGAAATGCAATCTCGAGTCGAATAAAGGAGATATTCACACAAAAAATGCAATAAATGAAATTGCAAAGCAAATAATAATCTCGTGTCAAATAGAGGAGAGATTTATTTCTTCCTTCCATACCACCATTCACTCCATTTTCTACCCAATGGCACAATGAATGCCTACCCTATCCTGAAAAAACACCAGTGACAGATCAAATGCATCTTGTTGTTCTGTGGGTGTCTCTGGATTCTTACAAAACTCTTTGACATGCTTGTTGTCAGAAAAAGTGGGAGGAAGTGATATTGGAAAGTGAATTCAGGAATGAAGATATGGTAAGATCTATTTAGTGGTCTTAGGAGGTTGAGATACTGAGTCATATCGAGCAGAAAGAAAACATTCGTGATGTGAAGATGAAGCAATCACATGAATTGAAAGTATTCATTTGGCGACCATTTCAGATTTTGTGTTACTCGAGGACGGCATCGTTTAAGTTCGAGGTATTTTGATGAATGTATATTCATCATGAAATTCAATTATCACTTCGGGACCAATTCAATTATATACATACTATGCAATGCCTGGGTCCGTTGCCCATGGCTCTAGTATAGTTTCAGGAATGACGACTGGCCCCACAGACTACCACTAGCCTTAACTGCGCATTTTGTCCTCAATCACGCGCAAGCCGGGGTCAACTTCCCGACTGGTCACCCATCCCAGTACTACTCCAAGATGAGCACGCTTAACTATGGAGTTCTTAGTGATGGGCTCCTGAAAAAGGAGGTACACCTTGGTGATATGGGTAGTCTAATCATTCCTTATAAGATCATATTATCTGAGGGATCAAATCCTAGGACATTACAATCTCCCCCACTTAGACTCTTGACATCCTCGTCAAGGTTCAACTATATGGCCTCATAATGTGACCCCATTTCAGTGCAGACCCACAATGGCCCATGGACACCCAGCTCCCGTCCATGGCTACCAACGCAAGGGTGACTCCATCTCGTCTCTACGGATAGCCCTTTCCAACTTGCCTGGACCGCACGGCTCAAGACTGGCATGCCACATGCCCATGTGGGCCCCACCTACTGGAGGGGTTATGGCTCTGATGCCATTTGCAATGCCTGGGTCCGTTGCCCATGGCTCTAGTATAGTTTCAGGAATGACGACTGGCCCCACAGACTACCACTATCCTTAACTACACACTTTGTCCTCACTCACGCGCAAGCCGGGGTCAACTTCCCGACTGGTCACCCATCTCGATACTACTCCAAGCTGAGCACGCTTAACTATGGAGTTCTTAGTGATGGGCTCCCGGAAAAGGAGGTACACCTTGGTGATATGGGTAGTCTAATCATTCCTCATAAGATCATATTATCCGAGGGCTCAAATCCTGGGAAGTTACATACTATTTCACTCAATATGAATCATAATGTGCAAAACTACTTAGTTGATTCGATTATCAAGGTTTTAACTAAATATTGTTCATTTAACGCAGGTTTTGACAAAGTTGAACAAGTAGTCAAAGTCCACCTTCATCTCTAGCTCCGATCAAGAAATCTAACCAAGCAATTCCACCCATGCGGTCTCAAGACCGTTTGAGCCCATGCGGTCTCAAGACCGTATGACCAGAAAAGATCGATTAGAGGCATAATCCAGCCATAAGGGATCGAGCAGTGCATGGATTCAGGACCTTGAAGCAGATTCCTAACCACGACCATGGTGGTCCAAAATGAACGTGGTCTGCTGTCATCACCACGGCCGTGTGGTGCGGCCACAGCCATGGTAGATCAACCTCAATGCCTGAGCTTTCCCTCGCTACGACCATGGCACCCTACCTGCATCGACCCCCTCTCACTCGCCATGCCCGTGCGAGGCAGCACAACCGTGTGGCAGCCACCTCACCACGACCGTGGTGTCACGCCATGGCCGTGGATCAATGCTGTCAGGGTCAAAGTTCTCACCCACCACACCCGTGCAAGGCAGCACGGCCGTGGGACAACAGCTTTACCACGACCGTGGTGCCTAACCACGGTTGTGGAGAATCGTCTTCAACCTCTAACCAGGACACATTTGCAGCTCCTGAGCAAGGTCGATTGGAGGTGATTCACAGACCAAATGGGGTCACCTCGAGGCCGTTGCACCTGCAGATGAATACCGAAGATCGTTCTTTTACCAGAAAGCCAACAAATCGCTTGACCCAGCTGCTTACGAATTCGGTTACTGTTCGAATCCATTATAGAAAAACAAATGGTCTGTCCAAGACCATTTTCCCTTTGCGACACGAGACTGTTTGGCCCCCTTGCAGGTTTCAGATCGTTTGATCAGCAAGCATAGAAGACCGTTTGGGCATCTGCTGACTTGAAGACCATTTGGACATCTGCTGACCTGAAGAACGTTTGCCCCTTTCTGCACAAGACCGTTTGGAGTTCTATCAATTTCCAAACCATTTGCCGATCAAGACCGTTTGGCCTTATACGATTTCTAGATCATTTGCAAAGGATCGTTTGGAAGGAGCAAACGGTCTGTGAGACCGTTTGATCTCATGCGGTTTCCAAACTGTTTGCTCAAGACCGTTTGGTCTTATGCGGTTTAAAGACCGTTTGCCCACTTTATGCAAGACCGTTTGGTCAGATTCTACAAGACCGTTTGGGCAAAAATATCTGCAGACCGTTTGGTTTCCTTTAATCCCAGACCATTTAGGGTCAGTCCCTTGCCTATAATTAGAACCCCAAGGGTCCTCACTTGGACATCAGTTTCGGGATGCCGACAGGCTACCTGTATACATATCCGATCCAAAACCAGTCCAGTCTGCGCCAGTTTCATTTCACCTACTACCCATGTTGCAACCAAGGAGGCTGAGGAGAGAAGAAAGACAGAGCAAGGGAGACTATCCGGTCTGTCTTGGCAACTCCCGTTCGCATCTAGATCTGCTCTGACACGACGTAGGAGGCCGTATCAACTTCATCGACCTGCGACTACCTTCTGCACCAAGTCCATGGTGGATTTCTCTCTCTCTTTCTCATTCTTCTTGTTTCTTGCATCATGAGAGAGTAGTACCTTTTCGCTGGGGTGCGGGGACTAGCCCCGCTGCCCATGCAAACCATGTTATATTGTTAACCGTCCATGGCAATGTATATAACTTTTCATTTCGTTGCTAATCACTAAGTTCGCTGTTAGATTGTTTGCTTGCTTTCATCATTGTTCTTCCTATGTTGTGAGAATATCTTTATGTAGGATTGAATGTCGTTTAACAGGTTGACTCCCAAACTAGAAATAGAATGGGATTCCTTGAGGTCATAAGTGTATGATCCGTGAGGGGATGAGCCATCTAGCCTTCGGTGACACTTCTGTGTACCTAACGCCTGTATAGGGGGTTCACAACCTTAGTTGGATTTTGTATCTTCTTATTAATCATCAATGTTTGCTTGTATATAAATCGACTACTTGCTTATCGATTAGCATGGTTGACTCCTAAACTAGAAATAGAATGGGGTTCCTTGAGGTTGTAAGTGTATGATCTGCGAGGGGACGAGCCATCTAGCCTTCGGTGATGCTTCTGTGTGCCTAATGCATGTATAGGGGGCCCACAACCTTAGTTGGATGTTGTATCTTCAAATCCGTAAGTATGTGATCCAGATGATGACGAGAAATATGATGCCAAAGGTGATGCTTACGTGGACCTAACGCCCATATGGGGGGTTTTGCAGTAGCTCTACTTGGATAATTATATCTTGCCTGGATGTTTAATGTTTGGATGTGCTTGCATGAGCAGTGGTGGTGAAACCCGATACCATCCCAGCTATTCCATATCATTGATCTAAACCCAACTTTAATTCAGCTTTTACTTTCTTGCAATTAGTTTAATTAACCTCAAATCAACCAATCGTTTTAAATATTAGCCTTAACTCAAACTAGACTAGACTGACAAAGATTCTTAAAAACGTTGTCCATTGGGTTCGATCCTTAACTATATTGCGATAAGACTCATCCGCTTGTGGGTGGTATTATTGCACTTTGGTTTTGGTAAAAGCTCAATGATTTCAACCTCGAGTGAGTTTGTTAGTGCGTTCAAAATACCATGTCATGCTAAGAAGAGACATGCACAATATTAGGGAGAGTCGTCTAGAGGCTTCAAGAAGCCTAGGTTTTCAACACCTCAGTCACAATAGAGGTCATCAGTCCAGTCTTAGTGGGTCTAATTAAGGGCAGATGTCGTACCTTTCCACTAGCATGAGCTCACAATGCACCGTAAGTATCAGTGATCGGACTGTCTAGGCCACAGTACAAGACCAAGACTTGCCACAAGTGTGTACAAGTAGGACATTTGAGATGGGCATGTCCTATGAAGGATGAAGAAGTTACACAATAGTCGAGACAAGGTCAACAAGGATCACATCAATGACAATATAGGAGTGGTGGAGGCTGATGATGTGGTCAGACATTGTAGGCTGGTTCATGTGGACAAGATAGCAGAGGACGGGGGCAACAACAGGCAACAAATCGATTCTATGCCACGAGTCATCCAAAAGGAGTGGTTGACTCGATGGTCGTGATAGTCTAGATGGAATTATTCCATTCTGATTTGTCTTCTTCCTATTTTATATCTATTTTGGTTGACTCATGTGCAACACACTCTTTTATCACTAGAGAAGTGATTGCTAGCTGTTATTTTCCTGTTAGTAGTAGACGTGATAGTCTTCGTTTAGAAACCCCTTTGGTTGTTCCTGCCAAGCTACAAGAGGTGTGTCCATCTTGTGTTCTTTCATTATCAAGATGCAACATTCAAGTGGATCTCATACCACTTGACATGCATGGATTCAATGTGTTCCTTGGAATGGATACCTTGGAAAAGTATCAAGTGGTCTTGGACTGTAGTGCCAAAGTGGTGATGTTTCGTGACAGTGATGTGTCATGGATCTTCCAAGGTGATAGGAAGATTCTTTTGATATGTATGGTATCAACGATGACAATAGAGAAGATGATGAGATAGGGTTGTGAAGTGTTTTTGGCACATAAGGTGGACACTAAGGCAAGGAGTCCTAGTATTTAGGAAGTGTCAATTGTCTGTGAGTTTGAGGATGTGTTTCCCGATGAGTTATGAGGTCTTCTCCCACCCCGAGATATTGATTTTGAGATCAATCTAGTTCTCGGTACACAACCAATAGCACAAACACCGTACATTATGGCGCAACTGAGATGCAAGAGCTGAAGAAGTAGTTACATGAGTTTCTTGTGAAGGGCTTTATCAGACTGAGCATGTCCCCTTGGGGTGCTCCAATGTTGTTTGTTAATAAAAAAGATGGATCCATGAGGTTGTGCATCAACTACTGATAGCTGAACAAGGTGACGATCAAGAGAAAGTATCCCTTGCCGCGTATTGATGATCTGTTTGATCAGTTGTGAGGTGCCACAATGTACTCGAAGATATATCTAAGGTCATGATATCATCAGTTGCAGATCAAGGAAGTCGACATACCCAAGTCAGCTTTTAGGACTCAATTTATGGTCACTATGAGTTTGTGGTTATGCCGTTTGGGCTAACCAATGCACCAAAAACGTTCATAAACTTAATGAACAAAGTGTTCATGCCTTATCTTGACTAGTTTGTGGTGGTGTTTATCGACAATATTCCGATATATTCTAGAGACAGTAGCATGAGAATCATCTACAACATGCATTGACCTTGTTGATATAATACAATTGTATACTAAGTTCAACAAGTGTGAGTTTTAGCTGAAGGAGGTGTCTTTTCTGGGATACATCATATCTACTAAAGATGTGTGTGTGGATCCCAAGAAGGTGCAGTTTGTGTTAGAATGGGAACAACCGAAGACGCCGACAGAAGTTCTAAGTTTCCTTGGGTTGGCAGGTTAGTACATGAGGTTTATCAAGAACTTCAGCACAATGGCATTACCCCTAACAAAGTTGACGAGGAAAGACATATCATTTGTCTGGGATGACAAGTGTAGGCATTCTTTTAAGCTTTTTAAGGAGAAGCTAACCAGTGCACCAATGTTGATTCTACTAGAATAAGGGAAAGGTTATATAGTTTTTTGTGATGCACTAAATAATGATTTGGGTTGTGTGCTGATGCAAGATAAGAACATGATTTATTTTGCTTCACGATAGCTTAAGAAACATGACGAGAGCTACCCAACACATGACTTGGAGCTTGTAGCGGTGGTCCATGCTTTGAAGATATGGAGGCACTACCTTTATGAAAAGAAGTATCAGATCTTCACCGACCATATGAACATTAAGTACATCATTTTTGCAATAGGAGTTGAACATGTGGTTGAGACGCTGGATGGAGTTGATTAAAGACTATGATTGTACCATAGACTACCATCCAGGGAAGGTGAATGTAGTGGCACATGCTTTGAGTAGGAAATCCTTCTTGTCTTCATCTATGGATAAGGAACAATTATGCTCTTTAATGTGACATAAGAGAGACATATTGGTCTCATTATGTCAGATGAATGTAAATTTGGAGGTGCCCTTGTTAGCAGGACTGTTGGCCCAATTACAGGTGAAGCCTACATTGAGGCAGCAGATAGAAGATGCACAATGAGATGATATTGTGATATAAAAAATATGAGAAAAATTTGGAAATGAGAAGCATGATGGCTTCCACGAGTCATAGGATGGAACAATATGTTACCATAGTACAGAAGTGGTACCTGATGTTGATGATCTAAGGAAGTTGGTTCTAGAAGAGGCACACTCTTCAACGTATGCTATGCATCCAGGTAGCACCAAGATGTATCACAACCTGAAAGACCTATATTGGTTGTAACATCCCTAACCTGGGTTACGCCTTAACCATAGGAGTTTTGCTTAAGTAAGTAATTTATATTCTTGTCTTTACCTTTAGAAAAGTAATTAAGACTAAAGGAGAGCTTATGTTTCAATTTTGGTCCTATTCGAATAATGTTGAAGCAATATTTGCTTGTTTTGGACTAAAGTGCAATTTACCTAATATAAGGGGTTACCTTGCAAAATGTTACATGATAAATGTTACTTAAGTAATATAGCATCATAAGAATGAGAATGATGCTAAGGGATGGCTTGTGGAAGCCTAAGTTCCAAGAAGGAGCTTGTTTGAATAATACTTATACATTGAATACTAGTTTTGGTGTAATTTGTAATTTACCCAAAACCTAGGGTTGAATATGTAAAATACCACCTCTATAGTGTCCCTACTGTCTCTTGGTATCATTTAGAGAAAATAAAAAGATAGGGGCGTCTTGTTTGAACCATATTTGAGAAATGATACTCTTGATAATAAAATAATCAAGAAATAAACATTATTGAAACCTTAAGTTATTTTATAGCAAAAATATATAAATTAAATGAAGTGCCCATCAACTAAAAAGCTATGGGTGAAATCCTATAATGGAATGGAAGCCAAAATACCTTGATAGGCACCGATATTCCTAAGTACGTGAAAATATCTACCTACATTTTTTAATTGAAAAGTAATGTCCACTAAAATAAAGGTGCAAATGGATAATAATATCATATTTATTAAAGAGCTTAAATGGTCAATTATAATCCAAGGATAATTCAAAGGAGTTTGAAGATAAGAAGGATAGCTTCGGAGACAAGGAAGTGGAGGGGGCATGTGTCAAGGAAAGTTGATGACTTCCCTCCTACTTTCTCTCTCCTAAGAATTCAATTATAGACACTCAATTATCTACTACTTGAAAGGCTATTTTCGCAATAAACATTCACTCCCCACTTAGGCCGACGACCAAGGAAGAAAAGGAGAAGGAGGAGAGCGTTCCCCAAGCTTGAGGTAAGATCCATGGTCATCTTCAACCTTGGGTTGAAGGCTAAAATCGAGTTATAACTCTTCTTTTCTTCTCTCTTCCATCCAATGCTCAACTTTGGCAATCTTTTGCATCAAAAGAGGTTGAGAACATGCCTTGGATAATTGGAGGAGCTATCTTCACCATTAAATATGAAAATCTTGGGACTTTGAAGTTTCTTTTAAGGTGGGTTATATAACTTGAACCCATTGATATTATTATTTGATTTCAATCTTGCAATATATGTTGATCTTTCCTTCTTCTCAAATTTTCTTGAGTAATTGATGAATCAATGAATCAATCAGTTGTATGGACAGTAATAACAGAGGTCTGAAGCTTGATAATGATGACATCATCTTAGCACACACCTCTAGATCAACAATATCAAACAATTTCAACTATGTATGGCCAAACAGTTTCAAACCGTTTAGTGATCAAACTGTTTCAACCTAATCTAGTTCAACAATTTCAAACCGTTTACTGATCAAACGATTTCAAACTAATCTAGTTCAAACGGTTTCAAACCATTTAGTGGTCAAACAGTTTCAACCAAATCTAGTTCAAACAGTTTCAAACTGTTTAGTGGTCAAATGGTTTCAACCTAATCTAGTTCAAACAGTTTCAAACCGTTTAGTGATCAAACAGTTTCAACCAAATCTAGTTAAAATAGTTTCAAACCGTTTAGTGATCAAACAGTTTCAACATAATCTAGTTCAAACAGTTTCAAACCGTTTAGTGATCAAACAGTTTCAACCAAATCTAGTTCAAACAGTTTCAAACCGTTTAGAGGTCCCAAACCGTTTGAAGGTCAAAGGGGTCTCAAGACCGTTTGAAGGTCAAAGGGGTCTCAAGACCGTTTGAAGGTTAAAGGGGTTTTCAAGATCGTTTGAAGATTAAATAATCTCAAACCGTTTAGAGACCAAATAGTCTCAAAACCATGTAAGGTCAAACAACCCTATGAGTGTTTGTAAAGTATCTCAAGGTTGATTACAATGGAAGTACCTCTAAAGTACTTAGGTGAATAGTACACTTAGAGTGATTGTCATTTGATGCTTATGAAAGTAATAAACTCAATACACTATGATAAGCATAGGTGCATGTACTTTAGTGAAAGGATGAGCCAACTTAATAAAGTATGGAGTAATCAACATCCTAGAGAGGATGAGAGAGAAACTCATACTTGTGTAATAAACATGTAATGTGCATACATTGATACTTTTAATAAATGTAGAGTATGAATTAGGGTTTGATCTTTGATAATGTGATCATGAAACCTTAAATTGATAAAGAATGGGATACCCTAACCCTAATTTTGGGTAATGGTGTGAGAAACCCTAATTGATAAAGAATGGGAGATCCTAACCCTAATGAGGGAATAGTGGTATTACCCTTGTATTGCATGGTGTTGATATGTAATTGATATGGTTGTTATCAAGTATACTAACTATGCAGGCATTATGAGATGATGAGTATTGCCAGGTATGGGCTAGGATGTTTATTTGATAAAAATTGCTTAATGGGTCTTGTGAGCCATTATATTATTTGTTGCCTAGTGAGAGATGACAAGATGTTAATGGACCTTGTGAGCCATGTGAGATGCTTGTGTAATAAGTATCATGTATACCTTGGTCAGATGACCTAGAGGTAATAGTTACCTGATAAGTGATAACAATGTTCAGTGATGAACTAAGGGTTTGAATACCCAGATCCAGTAAACATGATGATGATATTGTTGAGGGATGAGAATTCCCGATAATGAGATAAGGGATTGAGATCTCAATGTTTTATAAAGTTTTGAAAAGTACATGATAGATGTATTACACTTTTCTTTGTAGCATTTGTCATAATAATACATGTTTGAAAACTTGGCTGACGCTAAAAGAAAATGGTAATGCACTTAATTAATCAAGTGAAATCTTATCATGTAGAGCCCTGGCCATAGATCCATCATCGTCAGTAGCTGGTGATGGTGAAATAGGTTTTCCCACGTGATCTCCTGGAGGACATATTTTTGAACATGTGGGGGTGATGGGCGCAAATATCCTTACGCCCTAATGTGGGATTGATGTGAGATAAACACGAGATCTCTCAAATTTTTCATTATATGTATCGGGATGGATGTATCATGAATCTCCCGATGATGATTAATGCCAGATCGATGTGAGATAAACATGAAATCTCTCAATTGCGAAGTGAGTGCAACCGCCGCTGTAGCTCTATAGCAAAGTTTCCAGTATACCCTGGAAAGCTATTTAGCAGTGACACTAGATGTCCTGCATGTGGTCTCGCACTGACCGAGATGGATGAGGTCATGGAGTACGGCTATTCCATTGACCTAGGTATGGAACTGATGCTTTACGCTGCCGTGGTCGGTTGGAGTATGAGCGGTATACCTCATCTCCTCAGGGCATAAGTGTGACTATAAAATGTAATCAGCCGTGTAGCATAATTTCTTAAGGATGAAATACGAAAATTATTGGTTGACATTACATTTCTTAATGTATCCTAAAATGGATAAATGTTATACATGTTCTTCATATTCCTTATTAAATAGATGATTTACTGCTTCATCATATATAGCTGTAATGCTTTAAAAGATGATATTGCTCTATTCTGCTTAAACAATGATTTATCCTACTTATTAATAATAAAGAATCCTATGCTCAATTTATTACTATTTATCTGCAATGATAATATTGTTGGTAGAGAGTTATATCTCTCGCTGGGACAAGGGTCTCACCCCGTTGGTCACCAACAGTTTTAGGTGGACGCGGACGAGCAGGTAGGGACCATACAACAGGGGAAGGACAACAGCATCAGGGACCACAATAACATCTTAGGTGGAGATACTGATTGTTGTGTCTTGTAGATATGAGTCCTATGTGTCGTCTCTATACTCTCAGGTCATTGGAGTCAGTACTCAATGTTTTCATGATCAATCTGAGATTTTTGCTTGAATGCCTTGAGGTTTTATGTTGCTTATGTATAGTTTTAGCAAAGCAATTGTTGTAAATATATTCCTCGAGAAGAGATGGTACATGGTATGTACAATGTGAACTATAATGTATACAGTACTTTGGTTCTCTTTATAAGAGTTTCCTAGAATTAGATCTCTTTGCAAAAGGTTTTATTTTTAGTGATTTTTGTTATTCTGTTGATTATGGTTAATTCTGCAATTAATTACACAGTGACAGTCTGATTTGTTGTCAGATCATCACAAAGTTTTGGTATTAGAGCCTAATGTTTGCTGAGTCTACAGAAACATAGGATTAAGGTCATTGAGTCTGTT
Source organism: Alisma plantago-aquatica (assembly GCA_963693085.1). Classification (NCBI taxonomy): domain Eukaryota; kingdom Viridiplantae; phylum Streptophyta; class Magnoliopsida; order Alismatales; family Alismataceae; genus Alisma; species Alisma plantago-aquatica. Next base: position 282,950,560 of record OY856412.1, on the reverse strand, counting down.
CTTGTGTCTTCTAGTTTATCTGATAGTGACTTCTGCTCTCAGGAGAAGAATTAAAGCTTGAAGATGGCTGGATCACACGAAGAACATGCTGCTGAAAGCAGTGTTGCTGCACCAGGATGAGGTGCAAGGGACCAGGCTAGAGAGGAACTAGTACCCAAAAATCCCTAGCTTGACCAAGCTTCGATAGAAAACCCAGCTTTCCATGCCCTCTTTGGGCATTTCATGGCAACAATGACACATATGGTGGATAGGATGCCACCACCTGCACCTAGGGTACCAGTTCCCGATGAGAGACATGGAGCTGGCAAGACTTTTGAACGGCTTCGATGGGTATGAGCCATTGATTATACTGGTACAACTGACCCAGCAGATGTAGACTTGTAGATGACTGAGCTAGAGAAGGCCTTTGAAATTCTTAATATCCCAGAAGTTGAGAAGGTTAGGCATGCGGTGTACCTATTGAAAGGGAGTGCTGGTCATTGGTGGGCTATAGAAGAGGGCAAAAGGCCAGGTGTTGAGGTCGAATGGAGAGAGTTCTGATGAGAGTTTGTTAATAGATATTTTCCCAAGACTTACCTGGATGAGAAAATCTCTCAGTTTGAGCAGATAAGGCAAGGACCAATGAATATTAGTGAGTATGAAGCTAAGTTTATGGAGCTTCTACGGTTTTATCCATACATGGCTACTACAGATGAGGAGAGGACTTGACATTTTGAGAAGGGTTTGAACGCCCATTTGACCACACCCGCATCTGCTCTAGAGAATAGAGAGAGGTTTGCCACCTTTGTGGAGTTAGTTAAATGGATAGAAAGGTTTGTGACAAAGAAACGTCAAGCCAACAGTAAGAAAGTGTATACACAGTTCCAAGGACAGAGGTCTGAAAGTTTTAAGAAACCAAGGTTTTCTACACCAACATCACCACCGAGGTTCAATACTCAGACATAGTGGACATCCAGTAAGGGTAGAGGCCATAGTTTACCACCAGAGGGAGCCCACAACTCAACATCAATGTCAGTAACAAGACCATATAGGTCACAGTGGGAGAACAAAAGCTGTTATAAATGTGGGAAGATGGGACATCTGATGAAATATTGTCTAGCTAGTGACGTGAGTGTAACCCAACCACCGAGGCAGAGTCAACAAGGCTCTCAGAAGCGACAGTTTAGCAGTGGCACACGAGGATGTGGACATCCATCCCAAGATGGTTCATCTACACCCAACAACCGGGTGAGTGGTCGACAACCAACAACAACAAGATTCTATGCTATGAATTAGCCAGAAGCAGTGGTCAACCCACGAGTCATGACAGGTCAGATGGAATTATTTCATTCTGATATGTCTTCATCCTGCTTTGTATCTATTTTGATTGATTTGGGCACTACACATTCCTTTATCACTCGAGAAGTGATTCATGACTGCAATATGACTGTTAGTCATAGAGCAGATAACTTGTTATTAGAAACTATGTTAGTTGGATCTGCAGTGTTGCAGGAGGTATGTTCTCCCTATATTCTTTCTTTTTCAAAACATAGCATTCAGGTGGATCTTATACCACTTGAGATGCATGGGTTTGACATAATCCTTGGGATGGACACCCTAGAAAAGTATAAGGTTGTCATGGATTGCGGTTCCAAGCAGGCTATGTTCTCAGAAAATGGTGATACATGGGTCTTTCAGGGGGACAAAAAGATTCTTTCAACCTGTCTAGTGTCAGCAATGATAGCTGAGAAACTGTTGTGATAAGGATGTGAACCATTCTTGGCACATGTGGTAGATACCAAAGCAGAGAGTCCTAGTCTTTCTGAAGTTCCAATTGTTAGGGAGTTTGAGGATGTGTTTCCTGAGGAACTTCAAGGTGTTCCTCCACCCCGAGAGATTGATTTTGAGATTAATCTAATCTCGGGCACACAACCAAGAGCTCAAACACCTTATAGAATGGCACCTGCTGAGATGGCAGAACTCAATAAACGGTTACAGGAGTTGCTTGAAAATGATTTTATTCGACCGAGTACTTTACCTTGGGGTGATCCGGTTCTCTTTGTGAAAAAGAAGAATGGGTCTATGAGATTATGCATAGACTATAGATAGCTCAACAAGGTGACCATAAAGAACAAATATCCTCTGCCAAGGATAGATGACTTGTTTGACCAGTTGCATGGTGCAACTATATTCTCTAAAATAGATCTGAGGTCAGGATACCATCGGTTACACATCAAGGAGAGTGACATACCTAAATCAACCTTCAGAACAAGGTATGGTCACTATGAGTTCATAGTTATGTCGTTTGGACTAACTAATGCACCAACTGCATTCATGGAACTCATGAACAGAATCTTCCGGTCATTCCTTGATCAATTCATAGTAGTCTTTATAAATGACATCTTGATTTACAGTAGAGATGCTCAACAACCTGAGCAACACCTTCGTCAGGCCCTGACTTTACTGAGAGAGCACAAGCTATACGCCAAATTTAGCAAGTGTGAATTCTGGTTATCAGAAGTGTCTTTCCTAGGACACATAATATCTGCCTCAGGTATCTGTGTTGATCCTAAAAAGGTAGAATCTGTCTTGGAGTGGGAACAACCAAAGACACCAACGGAGATATGCAGTTTTCTAGGACTGGCATGTTACTATAGGAGGTTCATTAAGGACTTCAGTTCTATAACACTATCCTTAACCAGGTTAACCATGAAGGAGGTTCCTTTTGTCTGGAATGACAAGTGTCAACATTCTTTCCAGTTGTTAAAAGAAAGGTTAACAAGCGCGCCTGTGTTAGCTTTACCTGAGTAGGGAAAGGGATACATTATTTTATGTGATGCTTCTATGAACGGTCTAGGATGTGTGTTGATGCAGGATAAACAAGTGATTTCTTTTTCTTCTCGACAGCTTAAGAAACATGAGGAAAATTACCCGACACATGATCTAGAATTAGCTGCAGTGGTTCATGTGTTGAAGATCTGGAGACATTATCTATATGGAGAGACATTCCAGATTTTCACAGACCATAAGAAATTAAAGTACATCTTTTCACAATATGAGTTGAATATGAGACAACGCCGCTGGATGAAGTTAATCAAGGACTACGATTGTATAATTGATTATCATTTGGGAAAGGATAATGTAGTGGCTGATGCACTAAGTAGAAAATCATCATCGCCAACCATAGACAAAGCACAGTTGAACTCTTTAATGTGCTTTAAATGAGACATGCTTGTCTCTTTGAGGCAAAACAATGTACAACTTAAAGTGTCCTTGTTAGCTGGATTGTTAGCTGAAATGCAAGTGAAACCTACTCTGAAACAATAGATCAAAGAAGCACAACAGACTGATGCTGTGATTCAGTAGATAAGATCAGAGTACAGTAATGAGAAACGGGATGGTTTTCATGAGTCAGATGATGAGGTAGTCTGTTACCATGGTAGGATGGTAGCACCTGATGCCAATAACTTAAGGAAGTTAGTCTTAGAGGAAGCTCATTCATCCATGTATGCAATGCATCCAGGGAGCACCAAAATGTATCATAACTTGAAAGATATGTATTGGTGGTCTGGTTTGAAGAAAGATGCAGCTGAGTTTGTTATGCGATGTCCAGTGTGTCAGCAGGTTAAAGCTGGACATCAAAATCCCACAGGAACAATGCAACCTTTACCTATACCACAGTGGAAATGGATCATGTGACCATGGACTTTGTGGTTGGTTTACCCAGAACAGCCAAAAGTCATGATTCCGTTTGGGTGATAGTTGATAGGTTGACTAAGTCAACACATTTTCTTCCTATCAAAACAACCTATACTGTTGATAAACTTGCACAGATCTATATAGATGAGATAGTGCGATTACACGAGGTTCCAACTACAATTGTTTCTGATAGAGGTCCCCAGTTCACTAGTCATTTTTGGGAATGACTACATAAAGCATTGGGTACGCAGTTAAGATTTAGTACCACCTTTCACCCCCATACGGATGGACAATTTGAGAGGACTATACAAACCTTAGAGGATTTGCTTAGGGCATGTGTCCTTCAGTTTGTAGGAAGTTGGGATCTACACTTGAGATTAATAGAATTCGCTTACAATAATAGTTATCAACACATTATTGATATGGCACCATATGAAGCATTATATGGTAGACGTTGTAGATCTCCATTGTGCTGGTATGAAATAGGAGAATACCAACTTTTGGGTCCTAAATTAGTGCAACAGACAACTGGGAAGATTAAAGTAATACAACAACAGGTAAAGGATGCACATGATAGACAGAAGTCATACGCTGATAAATGGTGAAGACCTTTAGAATTCCAAGTTGGAGACAAAGTATATCTCAAAGTCTCACCTTGGAAAGGTGTTCTTAGATTTGGGAAAAAGGGTAAGTTAGCTTCTAGATTTAATCACTGAACGGATTGGAAAGGTAGCCAATAAGTTGGAGTTTCCACCTGAACTACATATATTGCATTCAATATTCCATATATCCATGCTGAGAAAGTGTCTCCCTGATACAGAGTTAGTATTGCAACATGTGGAGGTAGAGTTAAATGAAGATATATCCTATGTAGAAGGACCAATGATGATTCTTTATAGGAGAATAAAAAAGTTGAAAAAGAAAGACATAATTCTTGTGAAAGTTCTCTGGCATCATCGTGGTGTTGAAGAGGCTATGTAGGAACTGGAGGAAGAGATGAGGATGAAGTACCCTTCTCTTTTCTCTTGATGATTTTGGGGACGAAATTCCTATTAGGGGGGATAATTGTAACATCCTTGACCTAGGTTACGCCTTAACCATAGGGGTTTTGCTTAAGTAAGTCATTTATATTCTTGTCTTTACATTTTGAAAAGTAATTAAGACTAAAGGAGAGCTTATGTTTCAATTTTGGTCCTATTTGAAAAATATTGAAGCAATATTTGCTTGTTTTGGACTAAAGTGCAATTTACCCAATATAAGGGGTTACCTTGCAAAATGTTAAATGATAAATGTTCCTCAAGTACTATAGCATCATAAGAATGAGAATGATGCTAAGGGATGGCTTTTGGAAGCCTAAGTTCCAAGAAGGAGCTTGTTTGAATAATACTTATACATTGAATACTAGTTTTGGTGTAACTTGTAATTTACACAAAACCTAGGGTTGAATATGTAAAATACCACCTATATAGTGTCCCTACTGTCTCTTGGTATCATTTAGAGAAAATAAAAAGAAAGGGGCGTCTTGTTTGAACCATATTTGAGAAATGATACTCTTAATAATAAAATAATCAAGAAATAAGCATAATTGAAACCCTAAGTTATTTTGTAGCAAAAATATATAAACTAAATGAAGTGCCCATCAACTAAAAAGATATGGGTGAAATCCTATAATGGAATGGAAGCCAAAATACCTTGATAGGCACCGATATTCCTAAGTACGTGAAAATATCTACCTACATTTTTTAATTGAAAAGTAATATCCACTAAAATAAAGGTGTTAATGGATAATAGTATTATATTTATTAAAGAGCATAAATGGTCAATTATAATTCAAGGATAATTCAAAGGAGTTTGAAGATAATAAGGATATCTTTAGAGACAAGGAAGTGTAGGGGGCATGTGTCAAGGAAAGTTGATGACTTCCCTCCTACTTTCTCTCTCCTAAGAATTTAATTATACACACTAAATTATCTACTACTTGAAAGGCTATTTTCGCAATACACATTCACTCCCCACTTAGGCCGACCAAAGAAGCAAAGGAGAAGGAGGAGAGCGTTCCCCAAGCTTGAGGTAAGATCCATGGTCATCTTCAACCTTGGGTTGAAGGCTAAAATCGAGTTATAACTCTTGTTTTCTTCTCTCTTCCATCCAATGCTCAACTTTGGCAATCTTTTACATCAAAAGGGTTGAGAACGTTCCTTGGATAATTGGAGGAGATATCTTCACCATTAAACATGAAAATCTTGGAGCTTTGAAGTTGCTTTGAAGGTGAGTTATATAACTTGAACCCATTAATATTATTATTTGATTTCAATCTTGCAATATATGTTGATCTTTCCTTCTTCTCAAATTTTCATAAGTAATTAGTGAATCAATGAATCCATTAGTTGTATGGATAGTAGAAACGGAGGTATGAAGCTTGATTATGATGACATCATCTTATAACACACCTCTAGATCAACAATATCAAATGGTTTCAACTATGTATGGCCAAACGGTTTCAAACTGTTTAGTGATCAAACAGTTTCAACCTAATCTAGTTCAAACAGTTTCAAACCGTTTAGTGATCAAATAGTTTCAACCTAATCAAGTTCAAACGGTTTCAAACCGTTTAGTGATCAAACAATTTCAACCAAATCTAGTTCAAATGGTTTCAAACCATTTAGTGATCAAACAGTTTCAACCTAATCTAGTTCAAACGATTTCAAACCATTTAGTGATCAAACAGTTACAACCAAATCTAGTTCAAAAAGTTTCAAACCGTTTAGTGATCAAACAGTTTCAACCTAATATAGTTCAAATGGTTTCAAACCATTTCATGATCAAACGGTTTCAACCAAATCTAGTTCAAACAGTTTCAAACCGTTTAGAGGTCCCAAACCGTTTGAAGGTTAAAGGGGTTTTCAAGATCGTTTGAAGATTAAATAATCTCAAACCATTTAGAGACCAAATAGTCTCAAAACCATGTAAGGTCAAACAACCCTATGAGTGTTTGTAAAGTATCTCAAGGTTGATTACAATGGAAGTACCTCTAAAGTACTTAGGTGGATAGTACACTTAGTGTGGCATCCAACTTATAAAAACAGAATTTACTTAAGCGGAAGAGAATCATTTACAGTGGATTACTGAAAATCACTAAAAATTAAAACTTTTTGCAATGAGATCCAAACACAGGAAACTCTTACAACAAGAACCATAATATTACATATACATCCCTGTTTGCAGTTACATTCCATGTAACATATCTTCTCGAGGATTACATACAACCGTTGCTTTACCAAACTATACATAAGCAACATGACTTCGAGGTGTTCAAGCCAAAATATCAAGTCGATGATAAAAGCACTAACTACTGACTCTGAGGACCTGAGAGTACAGAGACGACACATAGGACTCTCTAATTATACAAAACTTGGCAGCTAATGCCTCCACCCAAGTTATCACTGTTGTCCCTGATACTGCTGCTGCTTTTTTCTTGCTATTGGGTTCTTGCTTCTTATTCTGCATTTACCGAAAAACATTGGATCCCACGGGGGTGAGACAATTGTAAATTTCCCCAACGAGAGATATAACTCTCTGCCAAAACATTGTTATAGCAATTTATTATCAATAAAACTGAACAAGAATTCTTATATATTAACAGTAGTATTAAACATTAAGTGAATAGAGTAAAGTAATCCCCTTTTCTGAGGAGAATATTGTATCTACTCATGGTAGATTCCTGATTCATACATCTACTTACAATGAATATAAAGATATATAAATAACATCTATCAACTAGAGAAGCATAAAAGGAATATAATATCAGTCAATGAATTTCCGTGTTCAATCCTTAAGCAATCATGCTATACAGATGATTACATTTTACAATCACACTTATGCCCTGTGGAGATGAGATATACCGCTCATGCTCCAACCGACCACTGCAAATTCAAAATCAGTACCATACATAGGTCAATAGAAGAGCCAGATTTGTTCTGACCTCATCCTCCTTAGTCAGTGTGAGTACCAACTACAGGACATCTTGTGTCTCTACTATATATAGCTTTCCAGGGTATACTGGAAACTTCACTATCAAAGTTACAATGGCGTGCTACACTCTCTTCGCGATTGTGAGATTTCATGTTTATCTCCATCGATCCGCCATTAACATTATTGGGAGATGTATACTGCATCTATCCCAATCATCGGGAGATTCGTGATACATCTATCCCGGCACATATAATGAAGGATTGAGAGGTTTGTTGTTTACCTTTCATCAATTCCCTCATTAGGACGTCAGGATATATTCTCCCATTTCCCCACATATTCAAAATATGCATTGCGGGTTTTGCCGCGGAGCACCCGTTTCACCATCACCAATTTGCTGACGATGATGGATCTATGGTCATGGCTCTACATGATATGATTTCACTTGATTAATTAAGTACATTACCATATTATTTTAGCATCAATCAAGTTCTCAAACATAACTTATTCAGATAAATGCTATAAAGAAACATGTACTATTTTCATCAATCACTTCTCAGTCTTTATAAGACATTGGGATCTCAATCCCTCTTTTCATTTCTTTAAAAGTTCATATCCCTCAACATCATCATTATCATACTTATCAACTTTGGGTATTCATACCCTCAATTCATCACTATCACTGTCACCACTTGTTAGGTAACTATTACCTCCAAGTTCTTAGACTGAGGTATAATAGTACTTGTTACACAAGTATCTCACCTGGCTCACAAGGCCTTAAGTATTTTATCACCTTTTACTAGGCAACTGTTTATTTATGGAACTCATAAGGTCCATATACCTTTTGTTACTCTTGCTAAGCAACAACAACATTAGGCACATAAGGCCATTCAACATATTTATTATATAAATGTCATAGCTCAGGTCTGGCTATGTTCATCATCTCATGATGTCAACATGATTAATATACATTTTAACAATCATGTAAGTCATCTGTCACATCATATGAAACATCAGTAACACCACCATCCTTTATCAGGATTAGGGTTATCTGTCAATTAGGGCTTTCCATTCCCTTTACCAAAAATTATGGTTAGTGTTTCCCATCTTACATTAATTAGGGTTTCATGATCGCATTATTAGTTCAACCCTAATATATTGCTCCACACCTCTGGGAGTATTTAAAGATATCATAAGTATTTATTTATGATCACTATTCTCATCATATATCATTAATGATCATCAAATCAAGGTAAGAGTTCATTTCTCATCCTTGTCATGGTATGATTACATCATACCCATTGATTTGGCTTAGTCCCATTCTCAAGGTTTATTAATCAACATTTATTAAGGTACATTGAGTTCATTACATCTTTATTGTAACCATTATATATCACACACTCCATGTGTTTCTTATCCAAGAATATTGGATTAGGGGTTCATCAAGGAATGTCTATCCTGAAATGCTGAATGTGATATCTATGATGTCATGATGTATCACTTTCTTCTCATATTTTTCTTACTTAAATAATTCGGCTATCTTTGTATTAAGGTATTTCCCCTCTTAATACTTTATCCACTATCTTGTCACTTTCGTCATATAGTACATAGGTCACATATTAGAATTGTCCAACCATCTTTAGTGATATGGACTTATCCCATGATAAGGCATTGCTGATATAGATAAAATCATTATCAACTATTATAGGTATTTCAACTCTTAGGATGTTATCCACATCATTATTTAGTATAGCATACATCATTCCTAATAGTTTCATGTTCTAATCATTGTAAGGTGTATAGGTTGTTACACATGTATAGAGTTGATTATGTAAAGATCTAGGCATCATCTTGTCTCTTAGCCCCTTATTCATTAAAATATCCACATTACCATTCATATGGTTCATCAACCTTACCCTTCATGTTTATAACATTTTCATCTTATTTAATTATTTTAGCTACACCCCTCTTTGGTGTACTGGTTATTAAACCATCACTAGGGTTTCACATATCATAGTATCATTACATGACATCATTCTGGATTGAGTCTTACATCACCTCATTCCATCAGGGTTCCATATAGCATCATTCTAATTTAGGGTATCATATAGCATTACTCTAGATCAGGGTTTCTCATTCCATAACCCATAATTAGGATTTAATATTCACATCAAATTACCCTAGATTAGGGTTTCCCATAATATCAACCTTAATTAGGGATTCTCATAACATTACCCTCAATTAGGATTTATCATGGATTCACCCTCAATTAGGGTTTCACATGGAATCACTCTCAATTAGGGTTTATATCCAATAACCCACGATTAGGGTTTACTATTCACATCACTTCACCCTAGATTAGGGTTTCTCATTAAAATACCCTGAATTAGGGTTTCCCATATCATTTCCCCAAATTAGGATCATACTATCATCATGGATTTAGGATTACACCTCTCATTGCCCTCACTTAGGGTTAGGATTCATTAGCCTTCATAATTAGGGTTTCATGATCTCACTATAAAGGATCATACCCTAATTAGACATTCATTCATGATGAAAGTGTTAAAACTTGACCATTCATGGTTATCATTCATGTAGGAAGTCTTCTCTCTCATCTTCTATAAGATGATGTTTACTTCAACCTTGATTAGGCTAAGTCAACTCACTTGAAAGAAGAATTGACACTATGAGTTATGTCATTACCACCATGATCATTAAAGATTAATTGTTCAAAGGGTACTAATCACCCTATCTCATTAAGGGTACTATTATTATAATTACCCTTGGTTTACTTCATGCAATTGTTCACTTAAACAATTATCTTTTATCCACTTTGAGTGTTCATACAATTTGGTTGATTACCTTCCAAATGATCTTGGTCTCTTAGACCTCAAACGATCTTGACCAATCAGACCTCAAACGGTCTTGACCAAACCATTGAAACCATTTGGTAAAGGTGAACCCTTGAGACCGTTTGCTAAAGGTGACCCTTGAAATCGTTTGCTAAAGGTGCACACTTGAAACCGTTTGCTAAAGGTAAGGTTGAAACCCTTTGCCAAAGTGAATCCTTGAGATCGTTTGCTGAAGTATAATTTTGAAACCGCATGAGACTCAACTAGTTTGGGATTGTTTGGTCCCAAATGGTCTTGAGACCGTTTGGTCCAAACCTCCTCAAAACCACATGGACCAAAAATAGTCTCAACTAAACAAATTGAATTAGGGTTTCCAATGTTGGTTCCTTCAACCATATAATTCTTGTAACCAATCATCAATTGGACCTATCACCATACTTTAATTGAGTTAAATAGGTCATACTTCAACTGATGTGACCCTCAACTGACCCTCAATTGGTCATCAATTAGGGTTTGAATCAATTGTATTAGGGTTTGGAATCGATGATCCTTCCACATTAATCAATGGATAACTAGTTACTTTAAAACTATTGGACCATCATCCAAATTGGACATGACCTGACCCCAAATGGTCTTGAGGTCATTTGGATGTCCTCCAAACGGTCTTGATACCATTTTCCCATGTCAACATCAAAATCCAAGTCAACCAATTAGGGTTTGGATCATTGGATTGATCACCAAATCAGCATTTGATTGCACTTCAACTTAGTACCATTGGATCTTCAAATACCTAACCATACTCAACCCTAGACCTCCAAACGGTCTTCGGTGACCACAAAATGGTCTTGAGACTGTTTGGGTGATCCCCAAATGGTTTTGAAACCGTTTGGGTCAATCAACCCAAGTTTCTAACTCAATCAATTTGGAAATCAACACTTAACCCGATTAGGGTTTCGGTGATTGATGGACCTTCAACTCATGAACCAATTGGAACTAATCAATCATAATTGATGGGTCATTAACCTAGATCATTTTCAACAGATCTCCAAACGGTAAACCCTGGTCAACACCACCAAACGGTCTGAAACCGTTTGACCTCATGCGGTTTGGTGAAACCGTTTACCCTCAAACGGTTTGAAACCGTTTGCTCCTAAATGGTTTGGGAAACCGTTTGAGCACTTGAGTTGAAACCGTTTGGTCTTGATATTTGGAGAGGTGTGTGATTATGATGATGTAATCATCATAAAGCTCCAAACTCATGAAACATGCTATGGTTTCCATGGTGATTGCATCAATCAACCAAATCAAATTCCAGAAATGCAAAAAGGATCATCAAGTGATAGAGAATTGATTGAAATAACAATATTAAGGGTTTAAGTTATAAAAACCATCTCCAATTGAGCTCCAAAGCTCCAAGATCATGACAACAATGGTGTATGAATCTTTTGCAATTTCCCCTAGGCTCGTCCTCAAGCTTTTGGTTGAAAAGATTAGCTAGGGTTGAAGAGGAGATCGAAATAAGAAGAAATCCATAATTTATTTTCGATTTCCACCATGGAATCAAGGTGAAAAAGCTCAAGAACCTTACCAACAGGTGGGGGGTAGTCCTCCCACGCTCCCTTGGTCATTTTCCAAGCAAGGAGAATAAGTGCAAACGGAAAAGCTTTCATTTGGCTTGGAAAGGGTCTTTTTATAAGAAATTCAATGAGAGAGAAAATGTTTTATAAAAATCTATTAATTCCGAAATTGTTGCCACCATCTCCCCCTTAGTTTCTTGTATGCAAAGTCATCTCTATCCCCACTGATCTCCCTTCCATTATACAAGAATAAAGGGGAAAAGAAATTAAGCACCTTAACCCTTATAATAAGAATATCCATTTTTGAGTGGAAATTCTTTTTCTTATAATAATGTTGAGTGGAATTTCACCTCATTAGGTTATGCTCGTGACTTTGCAAGGCTTAAGCTCATACACAAACACATATGAATCCAACCATATTAATTTTGGTTGAAGGTCCTTCAATTATTTTATTTATTTTTGGCATTTAATTGAATTAGGGTTACAATTAGGCTTAAATCTTGATTATTTTAATATCAAGATTCTCTCTCCTCCAAATTAATTCAAATGAGGCGCCCCTCTCATGTTATTTGCTCTACATGGTACCAAGAAATATTAGGGACCTTATTGAAGTGGTAATTTGCATATTGAACCCTTGGTTTTGGGTAAATTGCACTTTACACCAAAACTAGCTTTTAATGCACAAACATTGTTTTATCAGTTCTTTCTAGGTATTCAGGCTTTTATAAGCCATTCCTCTACATAATATTCATTCTCATGATGCCAAAATTCTTGAGGATCATGTTATTATGTAACATTTGCAGGTTAACCCCTTAACTTGGGTAATTTGCACATTAGTCCAAAATAAGCAAACATTGCTTCAACATTGTTCAAACATGACCAAAATTAAACATAAGTTCTTCTTGAGCCCTAATTACTTTTCACAAGATAATATTAAGCTTATAATCATCTTTCTTAATCAAAACACCTAGGGTTAAAGCATAACCCAGGTCAGGGATGTTACAAATTATAAACCCCTAACAAGGATTTCGTCCCCGAAATCCCAGTTAAGGAAAATAGATATTATTCATGCATCATATCATAATGTCATCACATAACATTTCATTATTATGGATACACCATAGACTTTTGATCAATACAAAGTTATTCCACATAAGTTCATCATAGAGTGATTCACATGGAACATATACTCCCATGTTTCTTAGTTGATTCAACATTTCTCTTTCAATATTACAATTATGTTCTATCACCCACTTGGGACTATAAGTCTTTTTATACCTTTATTGTGCCATCTCACCTGATGACACCATACTAGATTTCCTTATTACTTGCACAAACTATCTCATTAGTTGTACATTCTCTTATCATAAGGAAAGATTACTTATCAATCAAGAACTTATCTCAAAGATATCTTCAATTGTTATGTTTATGAAAAACATAAACCCCTAACATGTGATGTTCATATTATTTGCATGATCAATTTGATTTCATGGTTGACCATTTCAGATAGTCAACATAAATCATCATATATTCTTTTAGATACCAGGATTTCTTACCTTAGTACCTATCACATGTATTGAAGACACATCACATCCCTATCTTCCTTTCATCTTGGGACATTACCTGTTACATATATCTTTTCCTTGGGACCAAAGTCCAAGATAAACTGATACTTTTCTAAGTATCCATCACTTAAACATCTTTGTATTATGCACATCAAGTGTCCTGTGAGCCACTTGATTGCCATGTCCCTGAAAGGAAAGAAAACAAGGAATCATATTCCTTTGATTAATTCATGTATTTTCAACTATTCATGAAACATTAACTCTTTATCACATCCTAGGTTCCTTGCCCTCAACATAGGAATTGTAAGGATGATTACATGACATTATTCCTTTCTTTGTTATTATCTAACATATTCATGAGTATCCTATGATCTCATCACATTTCCACATTATGGGAAGAATCTTTATCATTCCTACAACTTTATTGAGCAGGGTTTATCTTCCTTATTCTCATTCTTATCTTATGAGGAGTATAATTTTACTTCCTCGTACACACATGCTCATTTGGGATTATCCCAGACTTCTCTTTCTTATGCTTAGGATAGGACACATTTATTAATTCCATATTTCTTATTTCATGATACTCATTAGATTGCATCAGAATGACTACTTGATCAGAGTAATAAAAAAGATTACAATCTAAGAGTTTCCATACTCACTTTATCATCAATAGTTGTATACCTAGCCAGGGTATATAAATACTGAGATTAAGTAGTATGCACTTTTTATACTATCATATTCCTTCCTTCTCATATTATCACAAGTATAAGATTTAACATCACTGGATTTCATCCAGGCATCTCTTCAATACCTCATCTTCTTCTCATAGAGGTAAGAACAACATAAAACATCTATAATGTTTATTATGCAAAATATAAGTCCTCATAGGACTAATAAAAGAAAACTCAATTAATTACTTTCTCAATTTAGCTCAGGAAGCCATAAAAAGACATATTAAAATGACATTTATTTTGTCTAACCTGTCATGATTCGTGGATTATTCACTACCTCAGGCTGACTCTACCTCAGAGGTTGATTCACCATAACATTTCTGGCTAAGCAATTTCTTGCCAGATGTCCTACCTGTCTACATTGGTAGCAAATCCTGGGTGCTAGATGTGGTTTAGAGGCTTCTTTACCCTTTCTAGATAGCCATTGCCTTGGTGCACTAGGCCCTGGTTGTATTGGCGGTACCAAAAACTTCTTCTTTTTGGAACTACCAGTCCTCTGTTCCTGGATTTGGATAGGCATTTTCTCAATTCTTCCTTTATATTCCTTTTTTGGACAATTAGGTATGATATGTCCAGGCTTCCTACACTTATGGAAGATCCTAGTTTTAGGTTGTATCCCATTCCTTTCATCATTATTCATTACTCCAAAAGACTGATCTTGAGTAGGAAACCTATTTGAATTCAATACTTCATCATTGGGGGCTGGTAGTCTAGGTTGCATTGCTAATGCACGATCTACTATATGCATCATAGCTATCCTAAATTTCTCAAACAGAGCAGGGAAAGTTGGGCTCTCTATTATGGCTAGGTCAAACTGGGGATGTGCAGGTGTATGTTCTTCTCTTCTCCGATCCCCTACACCCCTTCTTGATGCATCACTGCTGCTTTTTGTAGCAAACTCCTCATGAGACCCAGTCATCTTCAAGTTCTTCTCCTCCTATATGAGAAGAAGACACTATCATATACACTGGAATACACTAGAACAGACTCTACTACCTTAGTCCTATGTCTCTGTAGACTCAGTGAACCTAGAGCTCTGATACCACTAAATTGTGGCATCCAACTTATAAAAAAAGAATTTACTTAAGCGGAAGCGAATCATTTACAACGGATTACTGAAAATCACTAAAAATTAAAACTTTTTGCAATGAGATCCAAACATAGGAAACTCTTACAACAAGAACCATAGTATTACATATACATCCCTGTTTGCAGTTACATTCCATGTAACATCTCTTCTCGAGGATTACATACAACCGTTGCTTTAGCAAACTATACAAAAGCAACATGACTTCGAGGCGTTCAAGCCAAAGTCTCAAGTCAATGATAAAAGCACTAACTACTGACTCCGAGGACCTAAGAGTACAAAGACGACACATAGGACACACTAATTATACCAAACTTGGCAGCCAATGCCTCCACCTGAGTTATCACTGATGTCCCTGATACTGCTGCTACTTTTCTCTTGCTATTGGGTTCCTACTTCTTCTACGTTTACCTAAAAACATTGGATCCCACGGGGGTGAGACAATTGTAAATTGCCCCAGTGGGGGATATAACTCTCCGCCAAAACATTGTTATAGCAATTTATTATCAATAAAGCTGAACATGAATTCTTATATATTAACAACAGTATTAAACCTCTTATATATTTGAAAATCCAAAATAGTAATACGATGAGCTAGGTTCACCAAAAAAAATAGCAGTATTAAACATTAAGTGAACAGAGTAAAGTAATCCCCTTTTCTGAGGAGAATATTGTATCTACTCATGGTAGATTCATGATTCATACATCTACTTACAATGAATATAAAGAGATATAAATAACATCTATCAACTAGAGATGCATAAAAGGAATATAATATCAACCAATGAATTTCCATGTTCAATCCTTAAGCAATCATGCTATACGGCTGATTACATTTTACAATCACACTTATGCCCTGTGGAGATGAGATATACCGCTCATGCTCCAACCGACCACTGCGAAGTCGAAATTGATACCATACATAGGTCAATAGAAGAGACATATTTCTTATGACCTCATCCTCCTCAGTCAGCGTGAGTACCAACTGTAGGACATCTTGTGTCTCTGCTATATATAGCTTTCCAGGGTATACTGGCAACTTCACTATCAGAGTTACAGTGGCGTGCTGTACTCTCTTCATGATCGTTAGATTTCATGTTTATCTCCATCGATCCGACATTAACATTATTGGGAGATGTGTACTTCATCTATCCCAATCATGGGGAGATTCATGATACATCTATCTCAACACATATAATGAAGGATTGAGAGGTTTGTTGTTTACCTTTCATCAATTCCCTCATTAGGACGTCAAGATATATTCACCCATTACCCCCACATATTCAAAATATGCGTTCTGGGTTTTTCCGTGGAGCATCCGTTTCACCATCACCAATTTGCTGACGATGATGGATCTATGGTCAAGGATCTACATGATATGATTTCACTTGATTAATTAAATACATTAGCATATTCTTTTAGCATCAGTCAAGTTCTCAAACATAACTTATTCAGATAAATGCTATAAAGAAACATGTACTATTTTCATCAATCACTTCTCAGTCTTTATAAGACATTGGGATCTCAATCCCTCTTTTCATTTCTTTAAAAGTTCATATCCCTCAACATCATCATTATCATACTTATCAACTTTGGGTATTCATACCCTCAATTCATCACTATCACCGTCAGCACTTGTTAGGTAACTATTACCTCCAGGTTCTCAGACTGAGGTATACATAGTACTTGTTACACAAGTATCTCACATGGCTCACAAGGCCTTAAGTATTTTATCACCTTTTACTAGGCAACCATTTATTTATGGAACTCATAAGGTCCATATACCTTTTGTTACTCTTGCTAAGCAGCAACAACATTAGGCACATAAGGCCATTCAACATATTTATTATATGAATGTCATAGCTCAGGTCTGGCTATGTTCATCATCTCATGATGTCTACATGATTAATAGACATGATAACAATCATGTAAGTCATCTGTCACATCATATGAAACATCAGTAACACCACCATCCTTTATTAGGATTAGGGTTATCTGTCAATTAGGGTTTTCCATTCCCTTTACCCAAAATTAAGGTTAGTGTTTCCCATCTTACATTAATTAGGGTTTCATGCTCACATTATTAGTTCAACCCTAATATATTGCTCCACACCTCTGGGAGTATTTAAAGATATCATAAGTATTTGCTTATGATCACTATTCTCATCATATATCATTAATGATCATCAAATCAAGGTAAGAGTTCATTTCTCATCCTTGTCATGGTATGATTACATCATACCCATTGATTTGGCTTAGTCCCATTCTCAAGGTTTATTAATCAACATTTATTAAGATACATTGAGTTCATTACATCTTTATTGTAACAATTATATATCACACACTCCATGTGTTTATTATCCAAGAATATTGGATTAGGGGTTCATCAAGGAATGTCTATCTTGAAATGCTGAATGTGATATCTATCATGTCATGATGTATCGCTTTCTTCTCATATCCTTCTTACTTAAATAATTCGGCTATCTTTGTATTAAGGTATTTCCCTCTTAATACTTTATCCACTATCTTGTCACTTTCGTCATATAGTACATAGGTCACATATTAGAATTGTCCAACCATCTTTAGTGATATGGACTTATCCCATGATCAGGCATTGTTGATATAGAATAAATCATTATCAACTATTTTAGGTATTTCAACTCTTAGGATGTTATCCACATCATTATTTAGTATAACATACATAATTCCTAAGAGTTTCATGTTCTAATAATGGTAAGGTGTATAGGTTGTTACACATGTATAGAGTTGATTGTATAAAGATCTAGGCATCATCTAGTCTCTTAGCCCCTTATTCATTAAAATATCTACATTACCATTCATATGGTTCATCAACCTTACCCTTCATGTTTATAACATTTTCATCTTATTTAATTATATTAGCTACACCCCTCTTTGGTGTACTGGCTATTAAACCATCACTAGGGTTTCACATATCATAGTATCATTACATGACATCATCCTGGATTGAGTCTTACATCACCTCATTGCATCAGGGTTCCATATAGCATCATTCTAATTTAGGGTATCATATAGCATTACTCTAGATCAGGGTTTCTCATTCCATAACCCACAATTTGGATTTAATATTCACATCACATTACCCTAGATTAGGGTTTCCCACAATATCAACCTTAATTAGGGATTCTCATAACATTACCCTCAATTAGGATTTATCATGGATTCACCCTCAATTAGGTTTCACATGGAATCACTCTCAATTAGGGTTTATATTCAATAACCCACGATTAGGGTTTACTATTCACATCACTTCACCGTAGATTAGGGTTTCTCATTAAAATACCCTGAATTAGGGTTTCCCATATCATTTCCCTAGATTAGGATCATACTACCATCATTGATTTAGGATTACACCTATCATTGCCCTCAATTAGGGTTAGGATTCATTAGCCTTCATAATTAGGGTTTCATGATGTCACTATAAAGGATCATACCCTAATTAGACATTCATTCATGATGAAAGTGTTAAAACTTGACCATTCATGGTTATCATTCATGTAGGAAGTCTTCTCTCTCATCTTCTATAAGATGATGTTTACTTCAACCTTGATTAGGCTAAGTCAACTCACTTGAAAGAAGAATTGACACTATGAGTTATGTCATTACCACCATGATCATTAAAGCTTAATTATTCAAAGGGTACTAATCACCCTATCTCATTAAGGGTACTATTATTATAATTACCCTTGGTTTACATCATGCAATTGTTCACTTAAACAATTATCTTTTATCCACTTTGAGTGTTCATACAATTTGGTTGATTACCTTCCAAATGATCTTGGTCTCTTAGACCTCAAACAGTCTTGACCAATCAGACCTCAAACGGTCTTGAACAAACCATTGAAACCATTTGGTAAAGGTGAACCCTTGAGACCGTTTGCTAAAGGTGACCCTTCAAACTATTTGCTAAAGGTGCACACTTGAAACCGTTTGCTAAAGGTAAGGTTGAAACCCTTTGCCAAAGTGAATCCTTGAGATCGTTTGCTAAAGTATAATTTTGAAACCGCATGAGACTCAACCGGTTTGGGATCGTTTGGTACCAAACGGTCTTGAGACTATTTGGACTCAAAAGGTCTTAAGTCCATTTGGTCCAAACCTCCTCAAAATTGCATGGACCAAAAATAGTCTCAACTAAACAAATTGAATTAGGGTTTCCAATTTGGGTTCCTTCAACCATTGAATTCATTTAACCAATCATCAATTGGACCTATCACCATACTTTAATTGAGTTAAATAGGTCATACTTCAACTGATTTGACCCTAAATTGACCCTCAATTGGTCATCAATTAGGGTTTGAATCAATTGGATTGGGGTTTGGAATCGATGATCCTTCAACATTAATCAATGTATAACTAGTTACTTTAAAACTATTGGACCATCATCCAAATTGGACATGACCTGACCCTAACTGATCTTGAGGTCGTTTGGATGTCCTCAAAACAGTCTTGAGACCGTTTGCCCATGTCAACATCAAAATCCAAGTCAACCAATTAGGGTTTGGATCATTGGATTGATCACCAAATCAACATTTGATTGCACTTCAACTTAGTACCATTGGATCTTCAAATACCTAACCATACTCAACCCTAGACCTCCAAACGGTATTGGGTGACAAAAAAACGGTCTTGAGACCATTTGGGTGATCCCCAAATGGTTTTGAAACCGTTTGGGTCAATCAACCCAAGTTTCTAACTCAATCAATTTGGAAATCAACACTTAACCCAATTAGGGTTTTGGTGATTGATGGACCTTCAACTCATGAACCAATTGGAATTAATCAATCATAATTGATGGGTCATTAACCTAGATCATTTTCAACAGATCTCCAAATGGTCAAACCTGGTCAACACCACCAAATGGTCTGAAACCGTTTGACCTCATGCGGTTTGGTGAAACCGTTTCCCCTCAAACAGTTTGAAACCGTTTGCTCCCAAACGGTTTGGGAAACCGTTTGAGCACTTGAGTTGAAACCATTTGGTCTTGATATTTGGAGAGGTGTGTGCTTATGATTATGTAATCATCATCAAGCTCCAAACTCACGAAACCTACTGTGGTTTCCATGGTGATTGCATCAATCAACCAAATCAAATTCCAGAAATGCAAAAGGATCATCAAGTGATAAAGAATTGATTGAAATAACAATATTAAGGGTTTAAGTTATAAAACCCACCTCCAATTGAGATCCAAAGATCCAAGATCACGGAAACAATGGTGGATGAAGCTTTTGCAACTTCCCCTAGGCTCGTCCTCAAGCTTTTGGTTGAAAAGATTAGCTAGGGTTGAAGAGGAGATCGAAATAAGAAGAAATCCATAATTTATTTTCAATTTCCACCATGGAATCAAGGTGAAAAAAGTCAAGAACCTTACCAAAAGGTTGGGGTCGTCCTCTTGGTACTCCCACACTCCCTTGGTCGTTTTCCAAGCAAGGAGAAGAAGTGGAAATGGAAAAGCCTTTCATTTGGCTTGGAAAGGGTCTTTTTTATAAGAAATTCAATGAGAGAGAAAATGTTTTATAAAAATATATTAATTCCGAAATTGTTGCCACCATCTCCCCCTTGGTTTCTTGTATGCAAAGTCATATCTATCCCCACCGAGCTCCCTTCCATTATACAAGAATAAAGGGGAAAAGAAATTAAGCACCTTAACCCTTATAATAAGAATATCCATTTTTGAGTGGAAATTCTTTTTCTTATAATAATAGTGAGTGGAATTTCACCTCCTTAGGATATGCTCGTGCCTTTGCAAGGATTAAGCTCTTCCAAACACACATATGAATTCAACCATATTAATTTTCGTTGAAGGCCCTTCAATTATTTTATTTATTTTTGGCATTAAATTGAATTAGGGTTTCAATTAGGCTTAGATCTTGATTATTTTAATGTCAAGATTGTCTCTCCTCCAACTTAATTCAAATGAGGTGCCCCTCTCATGTTATTTGCTCTACATTATACCAAGAAATATTAGGGACCTTATTGAAGTGGTAATTTGCATATTGAACCCTAGGTTTTGGGTAAATTGCACTTTACACCAAAACTAGGTTTTAATGCACAAACATTGTTTTATCAGTTCTTTCTAGGTATTCAGGCTTTCATAAGCCAGTCCTCTGCATCATATTCATTCTAATGATGCAAAAATTCTTAAGGATCATGCTATTATGTAACATTTGCAAGTTAACCCCTTAACTTGGGTAATTTGCACATTAGTCCAAAATAAGCAAACATTGCTTCAACATTGTTCAAACATGACCAAAATTGAAACATAAGTTCTTCTTGAGCCCTAATTACTTTTCACAAGATGATATTAAGCTTATAATCATCTTTCTTAATCAAAACACCTAGGGTTAAAGCATAACCCAGGTCAAGGATGTTACACTTAGAGTGATTGTCATTTAATGCTTATGAAAGTAATAAACTCAATACACTATGATAAGCATAGGTGCATGTACTTTAGTGAAAGGATGAACCAACTTAATAAAATATGGAGTAATCAAAATCCTAGAGGGGATGAGAGAGAAACTCATACTTGTGTAATAAACATGTAATGTGCATACATTGATACTTTTAATAAATGTAGAGTTTGAATTAGGGTTTGATCTTTGATAATGTGATCATGAAACCCTAAATTGATAAAGAATGGGAAACACTAGCCCTAATTTTAGGTAATGGTATGAGAAACCCTAATTGATAAAGAATGGGAAACCCTAAACCTAATGAGGGAATAGTGGTGTTACCCTTGTATTGCATGGTGTTGATATGTAATTGATATGGTTGTTATCAAGTATACTAACTATGCAGGTATTATGAGATGATGAGTATTGCCAGGTATGAGCTAGGATGTTTATTTGATAAAAATTCTTAATGGGCCTTGTGAGCCATTATATTATTTGTTTCCTAGTGAGAGATGACAAGACGTTAATGGACCTTGTGAGCTATGTGAGATGCTTGTGTAACAAGTATCATGTATACCTTGGTCAGATGACCTGGAGGTAATAGTTACCTGATAAGTGATAAAAATGTTCAGTGATGAACTAAGGGTTTGAATACCCAGATCCAATAAACATGATGATGATATTGTTGAAGGATGAGAATTCCTGGTAATGAGATAAGGGATTGAGATCTCAATGTTTTATAAAGTTTTGAAAAGTACATGATAGATGTATTACACTTTTCTTTGTAGCATTTGTAATAATAATACATGTTTGAAAACTTGGTTGACGCTAAAAGAAAATGGTAATGCACTTAATTAATCAAGTGAAATCTTATCATGTAGAGCCCTGACCATAGATCCATCATCATCAGTAGCTGGTGATGGTGAAACAGGTTTTCCCATGGGATCTCCTGGAGGACATATTTTTGAATATATGGGGGTAATGGGCACAAATATCCTTACAACCTAATGTGGGATTGATGTGAGATAAACACGAGATCTCTCAATCCTTCATTATATGTGCTGAGATGGATGTATCACGAATCTCCCGGTGATGATTAATGTCGGATCGATGTTAGATAAACATGAAATCTCTCGATTGCGAAGTGAGTGCAGCCGCCACTGTAGCTCTATAGCGAAGTTGCCAGTATACCCTAGAAAGCTATTTAGTAGTGACACTAGATGTCCTGCATGTGGTCTCACACTGACCGAGACGGATGAGGTCATGGAGTCCAACTCTTCCATTGACCTAAGTATGGAACCGATGCTTTATGCTGTCGTGGTCGGTTGGAGTATGAGCGGTATAACTCATCTGCTCAGGGCATAAGTGTGATTATAAAATGTAATCAGCCGTGTAGCATAATTGCTTAAGGATGAAATACAGAAATCATTGGTTGTCGTTACATTGCTTAATGTATCCTAAAATGGATAAATGTTATACATGTTCTTCATATTCCTTATTAAATAGATGATTTACTACTTCATCATATATAGTTGTAATGCTTTAAAAGATGATATTGCTCTATTCTACTTAAACAGTGATTTATCCTGCTTATTAATAATAAAGAATCCTCTGCTCAATTTATTACTGTTTATCTGCAATGATAATATTGTTGGTGGAGAGTTATATCTCTCGCTGGGATATGCGATT
The DNA here is from genome assembly GCA_963693085.1 of Alisma plantago-aquatica. Lineage (NCBI taxonomy): Eukaryota > Viridiplantae > Streptophyta > Magnoliopsida > Alismatales > Alismataceae > Alisma > Alisma plantago-aquatica. The sequence goes on along the minus strand of OY856412.1, from coordinate 282,926,984 downwards.
CAGGGTATCGGATCACTGCCCTATATTAACTATTCATAGAGATCAGCAGACAGACAGAAGACAATCTCACCCCGTTGGTCACCAACATTTTTTTAGGTGGACGCGGACGAGCAGGTAGGGATCATACAACAGGGGAAGGACATCAACATCAGGGACCATAGTAACATCTCAGGTGGAGATACTGATTGTCGTGTCTTGTAGATATGAGTCCTATGTGTCATCTCTGTACTCTCAGGTCCTTGGAGTCAGTACTCAGTGTTTTCATGATCGATCTGAGATTTTAGCTTGAATGCCTCGAGGTTTTATGTTTCTTATGTATAGTTTTGGCAATGCAACTATTGTAAATATATTCCTCGATAAGAGATGGTACATGGTATGTACAATGTGAACTATAATGTATACAATACTTTGGTTCTCTTTATAAGAGTTTCCTGGAATTGGATCTCTATGCAAAAGGTTTTAATTTTTAGTGATTTTTGTTATTCTGTTGATTATGGTTAATTCTGCAATTAATTACACAGTGATTGTCTAATTTGTTGTCAGATTGTCACATTGGTGGCCTGGTTTGAAGCGTGATGTAGCTGAGTTCATGGCTAAGTGTGCATTGTGTCAGCAAGTTAAGGCAGAGCATCAGAAACCTGTAGGAACTTTACAACCGTTGCCTATACCACAATGGAAATGGGATCATGTTACATGGACTTTGTGGTTGGACTTCCTAGGATAGCCAAGGGCCATGATTTCATATGGGTGATTGTTGACAGGTTGACTAACTCAACACACTTCCTTCATGTAAAGACAATATATACTGTCGAGAAATTGGCACATGTTTATGTTGAGAGATCTATTCTGCATGGTACCCCAATTACCATTGTGTCAGATAGAGGTCTTCAATTTACCAATCACTTTTGGGAGTGTTTACACTCAACTATGGGTATGCAATTGAGGTTTGGCACAATGTTCCACCCATAGATAGATAGACACTCTGAGAGGACTATACTGACCTTGGAGGATCTGCTGCGAGCTTGTGTCTTGCAATTTATGGGGAGTTGGGATATACACCTCAGTTTGATAGAATTGGCATACAACAACAGTTAGTAGAGGAGTATTGATATGGCACCGTACGAGGCTTTGTATGGGATACATTGCATATCTCCATTGTATTGGTATGATACTGGTGAATATCAGCTTTTGGGTCCTGAGCTTGTGCAGCAAACAACAGAAAAGATTAAGATGATACAGAAATAATTGAAGGCATCCCAAGATAGGAAGAAGTCTTATGATGATAATCATTGTAGGAATTTAGAGTTTCAAGTGGGAGACAAGTGTATCTCAAGGTCTCTCCTTGGAAAGGCATGTTGAGGTTTGGAAAAAGGGTAGGTTGGCTCCTAGGTGTATGGGACTTTACCCTGTGGTAGAACGTGTTGGGAAAGTGGCCTACAAGTTGGAGTTGCCACATGAGTTGCACATGTCGCATCTAGTTTTCCATGTTTTGATGTTGAGGAAGTGTCACACTGACACTGAGTTGGTGCTGTAACCATTATAGGTGTGTTGGAGGAGGAAGTGTTGTATGTGGAAGGTATGTGTTGATCCTGTATAGAAGGATCAAGAAGTTGAAGAAAAAGGATATCATTTTTGTTAAGGTTTTTTGGCATCACCATGGCATGGAGGAAGCCACGTGGGAGCTTGACGAAGAGATGCGTAGGAAGTATCCATCTCTTTTCACTAGGATTTTGGGGGCAAAATCCTTATTAGGGGTTTATGGTTGTAAGATGCCTGACCTAGCTTAGTTCTTGTTTGTTCTTGCTTTTCTTAATAAGATTCTTAAACCTTAATATAATCTCTTTATACGCCTTAATTACATGTGACAAGTTTATGTTTTCAGTTTGGTCATGTTTGGTTGATGTTTGAACTAGTTATGCTTGTTTTGGACCATTTTAGCCATGTTGAGGGTTTATGATGCAATCTATCACATGTAGGTTGTGTCCTTTATGCCTTGGCATCATGAGAGAGAGAATGATGCCTTGGGGCACCTTGTTGGACCTTGGTTGATGGGGTAGCATCATGAGATGATGTTAGGATTTTGCATGAGTTGCATGGATGTTAGTGATGACCATGTGTGTTCTTGAGTGTAGCAACCAGTGGGGTGACCTTGATGTTGAGTCTTGAAAGTGCTTCAATCGATACACCATGATTTGAGGGGTTTGCTTCGACCTTGGTGCCTTGATCTTTGGTTTTAGTCGTTAGGGTTTCTTTTTTGTGTGTGTGTAGCGGCCGATGCCTTGTGTAGTGATGTGTTGTGACCGCAACACTCTTTTGAGCAGTGTGTTGTGACCGCTACACTATGTTTTCTTTGACCAAGTTATGTTTGGGGGTCAAGTGGTCACTACACCACTTTGGTTTTAATGCTCCTCTTGCATGTGTGCATGCATGGATGATCCTTTGTGGGACAAGTGTCCTTTTGATGCTCTAACATCTTAACACATCATATCTTTTGCTTCCCTCCTACCCATGTGTATATAATCTCTCTCTTTCACATGTAAGCAATCCTTTTAGCTCTCTCTCCTTCCTCTTTCTTGCTTGAGCTGACCTTGGAGCCTGGTGGAGCTAGAAAAGGCTGATCTTGGTGCTATGGTGGCCGATCATCCTTACATGTGATGATCTTGAGATTGATCATCTCTCTTGTGGTGACTCTTGGTGATTTTCCTTCTTGGTAAGTGGTTCTACAACTTTTATCATGTTTTCCTTTTAAACCATACCTCTCCTTATTCCTTTTCAACCATGGTGGATATTCTTTGAGGATCTTCTCTTCATTAAGGCCGGAGACTATGGATTGACCATAGTGGTACCTAAGTGAGGTGGAGTTCTCTTCTTTCCTTCTTCCTTCTTTCTTTGGTCGGCCTAGGGTTGAGTTTTCTTCACCTTGAGCTATCCTTTAACCTTGGTATGTTTCTACTTCTTGAGGTGACCTTGTAGCCATGGAGTTGATCCAAGTTGGAGTTTCTCCTCTCTTGGAGCTCCCGGTCCTGGAGTTTGATCTTCTTCATAAGGAGGGTTATATAACTTTCTCCTCTTCTATTATTGAACCATTAATTTGCTTGCTTGATCTAGGGTTTTAGATTTTGATGTATTCTTGTATAGATTAATCTTTCTAATAAACCCTATTTCATGCACCTGATTTGTAAGTGATGGGGGAGTTGTTAATTCATACATGCAATATGATCTTTTGTTCTATCACCATGTTATGGTTCTACCATCTTATGAGGTTTGAACTTTTGATCTTTTATTACATGAGCTGACACATGACTTTCCTCTATCATCATGGTTTTCCATGTGTACTTTGGTGACGTTGGTTTTAGGGTTTAGTTGTCCACCTTGTATGGAGTTTGCCCTTATTGACGCTCAGTTATTCACTGATGTTAGTCACCTATTTTGATCATGATTTAGTTATATTTTGAAGATGATCATTTCTAGGGTTTGATGGTCTTCCTACCATGGTGGTTCACCGCAGTGACGTTGAGTTCTTGATGGTTGATTTCTTGTTTCGGTCAACATGCTCTCTTTGGTTCCTTAGAGCCGTTTGACCCTATTGTGGTTACTACATGCATTGATGTGATGAGTCACTACATGGTTAACCCCTCTTGAGTTTATTTCTTATATGTCCTTTTTGTGGTCAAAGTGCTTTGGTTGAGTTTGTCAATACACATTTGACAGTTGATGTGTTGTGGGCACAACCCACCCTAGAAGAGTGGTCACTACTCTTTGTGTTGATGCTTGGTTGGTCGTAGAAGGTGGTCCTCTTACTGTCACTACACTTATCCTTTTTTTGTGGTCACAAGGGTGAGCCAACCCTAACCATGTTGGTCTCTACACTAGTGACGCGTTGATCACTACAATGTGTTAACATAGTGGTTCACTACACATGTATAGGCAAGTGATGGTCAATTCATAGTGCTGTTTGGAATGATTGATTGATTGCTCATAACCTTGATGCCTAATCCCAAAGTTCTCCAAGAATGTGGGAAGTGAATTTCTAGGGTAAAATGTTGAAGTATTGAAATGGAAACCCTAATTAATTATATGAGAAACCCTAATCATAATTTCTAGTGCATGTTGTCCTTGTTGAGCTTGCTTGATTAAATGGCATGAGATGACATTTTCTCTCTCCTACTTGTGTAATCCTAACCTTGCAGGTGAAATGAATAACATATCTAGTGAATGCTATGGTGAGATTTATGTGACAGAGTAATGATTGTGAGCCTTTACGAGGCATGATGAGATAGTGATGATGTGCAAGAACTATGTGATTTGGTTCTTATGACCTGGAAGAGGCTTTATGCCTTTTATGAGGTGATAACCTCTAGTGATGAGATGAGGGATTGATATCCCCTAATGATGTGATAATCTTGATGAACTTGTATGGCAGTGATATCAAGAGATGATGTGATAAGTTCTTAATTCATACATTTTTATATCTTATGGAGTTGTATCCTACCCTTATCTTTGTGGAGTTTGTTTAGGGTTCGTACATTGTAACTTGATTGATGCTAAAAGACACTCAATTGGATTAACTAATCATGTGAAACCATAATCATGTAGTTGTCCTATGCCATAGATCCATCTATAATGTCAGTACTTGATGGATGGTGAAATAGATTCTCCCTTAGTGGAAGCTCACAGTTGTATACTATTGAGTATATACATTTCATAGGATTGGATGCGGTCACACCATGGTAGGAGAACGGTTGAGATGGCATACCAAGTGATGTGATAGTATATGCATATGATATGTTATGAGGATGGCTGTGTTCATGACTTGGTAGGAGTACGGTTGAGGCTGTAGCTCAGTTTTCTCTACCAAGGCGACCTAGGTTGTTTTGTACTTTAATTTTATATGTCACTGAGGCAGTCTTAGACTGACTGAGGGTGTGAGAGATCATAGGAGTCTGGATCCTCCTAGATCTTGTATGGCACTGATTTTGGCTTAGCAGTGGTCAATTGGAGCATGAGTGGTATACCTCATCTCGTCAGGGCATAATAAGTGACATAATACATCCGTGTAGTATATTTTCTTAAGGGTTAAACACAACTCACATTGGATGAATCTTTTCCCTATCTCTTGTACTGATTTCTTAAATTATAATGCGGTAAGAGAAATCAATTGTTATACATGTTCTTTATATTCCTTCTAAAGTTATAAAATGTTCTACTACTCAGTTGTAGATGCCTAAATTGCTTAACCTATGTTAACTGATGTGCATATTTCATTTAGTTGAATCTTATCACCCTGCTGATATTGTTATCTTCCTGCTTAGCCTATCTGTGCTTATAATAGTCATTGGTGGAGAGTTATATCTCTTGTTGGGATGTTGGTCTCACTCTGTGGGTTTCTACATCTTTTTGGTGGTCGTGCACGATGAGGTAGAGATCGTGCGGTTGAGGTTGAGTAACAAGAAGAGGGGCAATAGTTGTTAAAGGTTGGATATGTACTAGTGTTTTGTAGTAGAGTCCTATGTGTCATCCCTGTACTCTTAGGTCCTTGGGGGGGTGTTTTGTAGACGTTGTATATCGATACAATTTTTTTGCCAGTATGCCATGGTTATACAAATATAGCTTGTATATGTGGACATGTTGTTATAATGAACAACTTTGAGGCATGATGGCCAAGTGAACAAAATATGTATCATCTTGTGACATAATATGTAATGCAGATAACTTCATGTGGACTCAGATGTAATATGTTTCCACTTTTGTGGTTATGTGGAATCGATTTTAATTTACCATGTTTTCTGGTAATCTGGATGATTAGTATTAGTTCCGCACTTGGTTTTGAGTAATCTCTCTTTGTGTGGCAATGGGTGTCACAATTACATTAAGCATGATTTAGGATATGTTTGAGATTTATTACCCAAACACGAGGCTTACAAAAATCATTATAACACAAATGATTTTCTCATTTCTTTGTGGCTTGTAGGGACTTGACTTTAATTAGCAGATTGTTAAGATGTTTCTATGATTGTTATTCATCGTAAAATAATATAATTTCTAAATAATAAAGAGGATTTTCTAATATCTTCATATGGATCGTCTTAATCATTTTGTTCTTAACTTAAGAATCAATTATACTTTACAGATAAGAATTGGAATCTTGGTCATATTTTTTGCGTTATAGAGGGATATCTAACAATCTATCTTTAATTCATAGGAAGTTACCATTATTTACCAATATAGAAGGGGTTTAATACGATTAAAATTTCGTAAGATTTAAACAATAATCTACAAAAAGTTATGACAAACTTGATTTAAACTAGCGACCAAGACTTCCAAATACAACAGGTCGCACCAAGTACTAATGAATACTACATGTCTTAAGTTAGCACAACATACATCATATATAAATATGAAAACATATTTATATGTGTGAAAAATAAGATGAGATAGTTTTTTATTGATAAAAGGTAGCCTCCTCTTCTATATATAGGATAGAAGGCAAGTACACGGAAGCATAACTTAATCCTAATAGGAGAAGTCAATTATATCCATGTATATAATAAATTAATTATTCTAACACCCCCTTTCAAGGTGGAGCATAGGTGAAACACATGTCTAGTTTGTCAATACAAGACAAAAAGTAAAATGAAAAATTAATCTGCCCTGAAAAGAAATGATCTCCTCCTGAATCTTGCAATTAAACAATTGAAGCACTCTAACACTGCCCCTAAAAAAGATAGCACACTTCAACAAATAAGTCTTCTCCCCTTGATGATGATGAATTCAATGCATAAGTAGTAATTGCACTACTTGGATTTGATAATCGTTAGACAATAGAAGTAATCAAAAATTATTTTCTGAGATTGTACGACTCTTTAAAGCAACCATAAGTAAATTTTTGAATCTTGATGAGCAATCACAATAATATAAATGGTGGATAATATATATAGAAGTCATTTAGTTCACCATTGTTGTCAAAGTGTTTTCGCACAAGAAGCACCAACACTTGAATTATGCATGATAATTGGGATAAGAACACTGCTATAGAAATATTATGCAATAGCAGTGGACACGTATTTGAGACACTCTACTATAGGAATATACACTTCAATAGGTGTCAACAATATAGATGGATATGCATAAACTAGAAAAAATAGTTGGATAATATGTATTCTTCTTTATCTTCTCTCCTTCATCTTACAACATAGATGTATATGCATAAACTAGAAAAAATAGTTGGATGATATGTCTTCTTCTTTATCTTTTCTCCTTCATCTCATATCTTTCCTTTACTCGCCTTCCTCTGTTCTCCCTCTCACTCCAACTACAAAAAAGATCATGAGAATGATTGGGGTGGAGAGTTATAAACATTGATAGAGGAATGGTGGCACATAAATAAAGTACCACGGTAGAAGAATATAGTACTATCGGAATAAGCACGGTACAAATAACAAAACATAAAATAATACTGAAATGGAAACTCGATAAAAAGATGAGTAGTACTAACAAAATAGAACTCGGTAGGAAGAAAACAATGCTACCGAATAAAACTCCGTAGAATAAGAAGTGACACTATCGGATTAGATCTAGATAGGAAGAACAAAACAATACTGATATAAAGACACGGTAGGTAGGAAGAAAAATAATGATTTACCCCTTTTTTGTGCTTTATAAACTAGCACACAATCTTTTCATTTATAATATGCTGCAAATATAACTGATAATGTGAGGCAATGTACAAAATAGATCTGATTATAGATCGGATCATAAAATGACAATCATGGATATGTGCTTGAACTTGGAGACGTACATGTTGGAAGTCATCTGTACCGTAGAGCCGCTTTTGATATCAACGCTAATGAGGAAGTACATCTTTGCAGTGGGCCATTTGCATGAGAAGGAATTGGATACCAATCACTCTCTTGGTCCCAAAAGGATGGGCTCCAGATCCCTTGGGGGTGCTGGTTCCTCTGAAAAATTCTAGACATAGTCACATTCCCACCCACTCGTCTACCTAGTTTTGGGAAATGAGAACTAACATCAACTGTCAGCAACAATTAAAGAAATAAAGGATGGGGGAAGTACAAGAGAGAGAAAATATTTTTGTCCATAACTTTCAATTCAGAGCGTATTTTTTGATGAAATAAATTACATTACAATCCTTGTAAAAAATATTTTTCAACAAAACTATGTTGACATACTTTGAAATAATAATAATACGTAAGAAATATAATATCTATAATTTAGGATACCATACACATGTTCTGGGTACAGACTTACAATACTCGTGAGTACAGTACATCAACTTTGTGTTTCTCTCAAATCATGAACAATAGATACTTGTTCTTCTATGGATTCGCTTGAGCTAACACTAGCAATGAGTTAAGTATTGCACTTTTGAATGAAGGGGATCAAGGATTAGTTGTTCTTAAATAATAGTTGAAAGTATTATACTTTAGTAAAATATGTATGTTTTTAGTGAAATATGAATTAGTTTATATAAGTATGGTATGTGCTTATCGACATTCTTTTATACATGACATGTCTCATATTGTACTAACAAGATCATCAAATCATGTATTGTTGTTATGTCTCGTACGGTACCTCTAGTACTGTATGTCTAGTACTATACTTTGTATTATAAAATGTGGTTGTTAGTAATGTACTTCTTGTAAAATGTGTGTGTATCTTTGTATACAATTTTTGTCAAACGTTACATTCTAAATGTATGCAAAAATTAATATAAATGATAAAATGTACAATACTTATGGATTTGTGACAAAATATTGAGTGTGAAAAAAAAAGAGACAATTAGTATTGTATGTCTATACATATTATGAATGTGAATACTTTTAAAAATAGAATGTGGTTGTTAGTATTGTATTTCTAGTAGTGTATTTTTTATTACAAAATTTGATTGTTAATATTGTACTTCTTGTAGAATGTGCGGATATCTTTGTATATAATTTTTGGCAAATGCTACATTCTGAATGTATGCAAAAATTAATATAAATGATAGAATGTACAATACTTATGGATTTATGACATTATATGGAATATGAAGAAATAAAGAAACAATAAGTATTGTACCTGAATGATCAATCTGAGTACAATACCTGAAAACGTACTGTATTTTTGTATACTTCTCTCATCTCTTAATATACTTTTAATATTATTTTTTTTCAAAATATGTCAACATTGGTCTTGGTAGAAAATATTTTTTATGACGAACCTAATGTTGTTATTTTGACCTAAAATTCCTTATGATTTAAGAGTTATGTGCAAAATATTTTTCTCTCTCCAATTTTTTTTCCTCTTTTATGGTATATTTACTTTTTCTGCCACATCAGCATTGACCACAAATCCCTACCACCGGGTAGCTCTTTCCTCTAATTTAGAAGGCAGATACGCCTAGCATATCCGGGTCCTCTACATTCATGGCCACCGTCCTCGAGTGCCTTGTTGTCAAGGTCTTGGAGTGGGCCAACAAATTAACGAGGGACAGAAAAATGAATTCAACAATTGCCGCAGAAGCGCCCACGTGATTTCAAGGGACTCTTCATGCAATTTCAAGAGACACTCAAAAGTTCAATTGGATTAGATAGAAAACAGGAGCGCAATCATGTTGGAGAGAGCGAGCATTAGAGGGGCTTATTGTGAACGACATCAAGAAGAAAGATGCTACTGTTGACAACATGAGGATGGGGCAGAGTGCAAAGATGCAATTTTTATATATAGCTCTCGAGAAAATACTTGGGAAGGACAATTAGTTTACATTTGGGAGAGCTAGATAATTGTGTTGATTGTCGGGATGAGAGTGCTGACCATGGAATGATTCAATCAAGCCCAGAAAGGATAGCTGCCGTCCACATACGGAGACTCTCTATTTTTCTTTCTAGGTTAGGACTAGTGCTGTAATACCTTGTCATCATCGGCATCATCATCTAAGCTTCAATCCCAACTATGTTGGGGTGAACTATATGAATCATTCATTTCCATTCAGCTCTATCATGGGTCATATTCTGATTGAGATGTAGAGATTCGAAATCTCTCTTTATAAACCCATCCCATGTTAATTTAGGCCTTCTTCTTCTTCTATTTATAGTGTTTGGCTCAATAGCATTGCTTCGTATAGGCGTACTAGTAGGTATGCGTTGCACATGTCTGTACCATCTGAGTCGACCCTTGCAACTTGTCCTCAATGCTCGTCACCCCCACTATATTCCTGATATAGTCATTTCTCAAGCGATCTTTTCTTGTCTTCCCATACATCCATCTCAGCGTACGCATTTCAGCCACGTTCATTTTGTTGAGACCTTATTTCTTCACCACCCAACATTCATTCCCATAGAGCATGGCTGGTCGTATAGTTGTTCTATAAAACTTACTTTTTAACCTGAGAGGGATCTTCTGATCGCATAATACTCCAATTGCACTCCTCCATTTCAACCATCCTGCAGTGATCCGGTGACAAACAATATTTTGGACATCCCCATCTATTTGAATAATAGAACCCAAGTAGCAGAATTTATCACATTTTGGTATATCTACTCCGTCCAACTTGGCTCCATCATTCACATTGCGAGATTGACTGAAATTACAATGCATATACTCAATTTTGCTCCGCTAATCATCAATCTATTTGATTCTAATGCCTTTCTCCAACGTTCAACTTTATCATTCAATCCATCTTTAGTTTCGTCAATCAAAACAATATCATCATCAAATAACATACACCAAGGAATATCATCCTGAACATTCTTAACTCATCTATAACAAGAACAAATAGATATGGGCTGAGTGTGGATCCTTGGTGTACCCCAACTCTGATAGAAAAAGTTGGTGTCTCTCCTCCAGGAGTCTTGACACTTGCAGTAGAGCTATCATACAGTTGGTGTACCCCAAATGTGATAGGAAAAGTTGGTGTTGTAATACCTTGTGAAAATTAAAATGGGATTGTTTGTTATTGATAAAAGACAGCTCACTCTTCTATATATATGAAAGGAAGTAAGTACAAGAAAGTATAACTTAACCCTAATGAGCAAAGACAATTAGACCCATGTATATAGTAAATTAAATATTCTAACAATATATATGTATATAAATCTATATATTATATTCTAAAATTTTTAGGAAATTGCAGTTCCCCGCCACTCCCCTTGCTTTGCTCTTGGTTAGGGGCACAATAATGAGCCACACAAAGGATGTGCTCCCTTAGCCACCATAAGGTCTAGGACTAGGAGGTTGCCAGTCTGTGGTAGATATGATGGTGGCACCAGGTGGTGGTGGGAAGGATCACATAACACTAGCCCCCTTCTCAAGTTACCAGTTTTAGGCCTCTTATTACTTATGAAAACATGCAACAAAGATGCTAACAGGAAAGGGAGGTAATTTTTCTCCATAAAAAACAATTACTTGAAAATTGGGGGTTAAAATGTTCCGTTGGAAATCACAGATCTACAACCCTGGGTCAAAATGTGGCTTAAACTTGATTGAAGAGGCATTAATCATTGTGAGATTATGTCCATTTCCTATACATGTTACTTGTTTTGATTAGAGGTAGGATGTGATATAAGGACCATCTTATTAATATCTAATGATAGTGTTGCCATCAACACACTAAAAGGTGCTTCATTTTTCAAATTGATTGATCAATCAATTAGCATATAGTCTTCTAAGTCATAAAAAAATCACTTATAACTATAGCTCCAAAAAATTAAGTATACTAAAGCATAAATCCAAAAGATATCAAATTTGAAAATTTTGTTCATTATTAGCTAACCTTTAGATTCACCAAATTATAAACCAAAAGACTTTGTTTGAGTGTACAATTAGTTCATCCTCTATTAAAGCTTATTTCGAAAGGCATTTTCCTCAAACTTATTACCATGACTCAGAATAGGAACCTCAATACACCCATGGTTTATAGTTGATACTATATCTTTCAATCACCTCCATATTTACCTCATTACTAAAAATATTAAGTTTGTCAATAATACACCAAGAAATTATTTAATCTTAGACACATGAAATAAAACTACTTGGTATATCGACGAAACTTGGTTTCTCTCAAAGTTTTCCTAAAATATCTCTAGACATCATATAAAAGCCTTTGGTTCCAAAAATTCATAATTTACTATTTTTTGTTGCAAAGTTAATCTTAAAAAGTAACGAATATGACTCTATGTGTGTTTACATATATATAATCTTGAATTGATCATTTGGCTCTCAGATTGATATCTGACGTCATATTTGAGAGAAAAAGGGATCCAGTCGAGCATTTTCTATTTCTCATTTAGGGTTTCATATAAAAAAACATACTTTTCAACTCCAAAAATATGATAACCTCATTTGGTATCCAAATCCCTAGAAATTGGGATCACTGGAGGGACGAACCCTAAATAGCATCATGGCCATCTGCTATTTTACAAAAATAGTGAGTGCATGTGTGCACATTTACATTACATCTAATACATGTTCAGTTATATAAAATTAACATGAAATTTTTACAAAAAGTATATTATAGCTGAAATTAAAAGTAGACACTCCATTTGTAAAATAAGTAACATATAATATCACTTTGCATGAAAGTGTTCACTCTTAAATAATATGTTATAGGTAACATTAGATACATTTTCCCCATCCAATATAGAATTGTCATTTTCTCATCCTCATGAGACAAATCCAGGTGAGGTGGAAACCTAATAAAAATGTGTATTCATTAACCTTTTCAGATATATCAAGTGAAATTAATATTAGCTAAATGCAATAATGTTTTCATATTTATTTACATGAATGCTCTTTGGTGATTTATCCCATATACTCAATATTTGATTATGTACATTTCCTTAATGAACAACATAGTTATCGCAACTATTTAAAAATGTTAAAATATTTGTAATGCAAGTTGACTAACTTATGACCCTACTAAAAACATTTACTAAATGGTGTCTTCCAATGTTTATTGCATATACACTTGTAATTGCATGGATATTTAGAATTTATTGAGGAGTAAATTAAAATAAATTGGATAAAAAGAAACATTAAGGATGATCATGATAAGAAATTGATAATAATAGTCAAAAGTAAAAATATATGTGCAAAACATTACAATCTGAGTGAATTGTCTACATCATAGAGAAAATTCATTCATTTGTTCTTAAGGTCTGAAGGAGCTATATCCAAATCCTTACATTTCTTGAATGGTGTATGTATCCTTTGACATTTAATATTGGACTATTGGGCGCCTTGAATTTTGAACAGAAAAGCATGTGCTTGCATTGTACCTTAAAAATTATAACATGAATACATTCATTTTCATGTAATATTGCAATATTCACCGTAAAAATATAGAACGAAAAATTGTTACTTATTATTATTCAAAATTCATAAAGAAATATTAAATCATTTGAATTTGGATATTTTCTCACAAAAAATATAAGATTGGAGTATGTGCCATGGTTGGAATTAACATAACATATTAAAAAACTTTCTCCTACATGAAAGAAAATGAGAAGATAACAATTTGATAAGAAGAACAATCCCTATCAAAATATAGAACCACATGATGATTAATGATAATATAGTTGTATGTCATAGGTTTCTTTTTTAATAACATGACAACCAAAGTTGGGCCTTCCTCGTCTATTATGTCACATTGTCAAAACATGAAACACTAAAGTTCATTGGTATAACTATAGGATAAATAAAAAATATATCAAACTATACTAGAAAATATAACTTTATTTTTCTCATATGGTATTGTTAGTGGAGTTTTGCGTGAAATTTTAGTATACTATGGAGAAATCTAAGTTTTTCTTTCACATATTTTTGGCATTGTCTATAATGTCAGTGTTTAAGAAATTTCATGCACTAGAGATTCCTCAAACATATCTTGGGAATTGAGACATGAAATGAATGGTTCACATTCAAAAAAATGCACCACTCATATTCTAGAATGTGTCTATCATTGAATGAATGGAGATATAGAGAAAATACTTCGTATGCAACTTGAAACATTATGTTGGTTAATTGCAACTTGCTTAAATTGATATTGTAGCAGAAAGAATAAAGTAAGTGGACAAAGTAGGCAACCACAAAAGATAAAAGATGTTGAGTGGTTCCATTTTAAAATGACTTGGGTCCACTACCTAGTTGTTTCCAATAGGATTTTCAATTCTATTACCTTTTATATCATCATCATCATCATCATCATCTAAGCCTCAGTCTCAATTATGTTGGGGTCAGCTACATGGATCCTTCATTTCCATTAAGCTCTATCATAGTCCATATTCTGGTTAAGATGTAGAGATTCAAAATCTCTCTTTGTAAGTTCATCTCATGTTAATTTAGGCCTTCTTCTTCTTCTTCTATTTGTTGTGCTTGACTCAATAGCATTGTTTCGTATAGGCACATTAGTCGATCTGCATTGCACATGTCCATACCATCTGAGTTGGCCCTCACACAACTTGTCCTCAATGCTCACCACCCTGACTTATTTTTGATATAGTCATTTCTCAGACGATATTTTCTTGTATTCCCACACATCCATCTTAGCATACATATTTCAGATATGTTCATCTTGTTGAGACCTTATTTCTTCATCGCCCAACATTCACTCCTGTAGAGCATGGCTGGCCGTATAATTGTTCTATAAAATTTACTTTTTAACCTGAGAGGGATCTTGTGATCACATAAAAATCTAGTTGCACTCCTCCATTTCAACCATCTTGTAGTGGTTCTGTGACAAATGTCATTTTGAACATCCCCATCTATTTGAATAATAGAACCCAAGTAACAAAATTTATCACATTTTGGTATATCTACTCCGTCCAACTTGGCTCCATCATTCACACTGCGAGATTGGCTAAAAGGTAATGATTCAATTACCTTTTATATATTGATACAAAATAGACAAATAATCAATGTCTTTTGTTGTCAAGCCTAACCTCCTTTTAAGATCAAGGATAACTATTGTCTTCTTTGTATGATGATAGAAGACCACCCTCCTTAGAGAAGATCACAATCTACCTCTGCCACCTTTGGATACAACCTTCTCATAAGAAGTAGCTCTAAAGAAGCTTCACGACAACCTTCTTTAAAGAAGTAGCATGAAACAACAAATCAAGAATAGTGAATAAGAAGGAAGAATACAAAATTCTTCTCACAAAGGTTGCACAATGAAAAGCGTTAGTGAACAAGTGATGATCAAATTCACAAAGGCTAGGAAATTCTATATTGAGTGGAGTAGGACACTAATGTTGAGCTATAACTTAGACTAGCTTGAAGGAACCTAGAGATGACAATATGAAATACTAAGCTTGTAAGGATAGCATGTAGATAGCTCGATCAAGTGCACTCTAAGTGTCAATAAGACACTTACATATATAGAAAATAGTTAGGAATAGATAAGATAATTGTTGAGAGTGTTTAAGACGAGTTTAGTGAGAAACTAGACATTATAAGACATCTAGTGGGGTTAAAACATCTAAATGTGCACTAAGTAAGAAGTCTACAAACTGTCTATCGTTCAGACTTCCTTTTGACCAATCTTGACCTCACTAAAAAAAGTTCAGCCAAGAGGCACTCTATATGTAAGTTTTACAATGACTAGCTGTCGCTAACTTGTGACTCGACCGACCCATTCTAGGTAAAAAAATAATTTGACCGCAAAAGTCCTTTTAACTCATTTTTATTTTTTGATAAATGGCTCAAATGAATATGTAAACATATCTACCTAGTCGAAAGGGTGTATACAAATATAAAAATAGGTTTAGAATAATTTTTATCCTACCATCACTTATACTTACATCATTCTATCAAGTTATACAATTTATGCCTACAATCATCATCTAGGTACAACTTGATGTACAAGCCTCAAAACACACATATGATATCATATTATTCATCACTAGATTTTTTTCTAACTCACTTGATCACCTGGAATATCTAATTCACATACCAATAACACAATTGAAAAATATTCACATCACCATAATTAAAGTGTGCAATATCCAAAAATCTAATAGAATTCACCTATGTACAACCCGACCTAACATACTATATTAAGACAACTAATTGACACATTTCATGTTATCCTTTTTGTAATAAAAGAGGGCCAATATAGACCCAACCAGTATGCTGCCAGACAAAGATAGGTTGTAATAAGTAGACAAGTCTAGTACATAAAATATCAAGTAAATAAGTATGTATTAGTGGGAAAATGTTGTTGTCATGTGTGTAGGGAAGGGATCATGAAAGAAATTGGGTGGATAGAATTTGAGGTTAACATCACTCTAACCATTGGTGTGGAATCACCTTTAAGACTGATAAACCATGGGTGTTTGTGCTACTTGTCCAACTACTGGTCTTTGTGAGTGTGGACAATTATATGAATTCACGCTAGATACTTGTGAAACAAGAAGGTATGTGTGGGAATTTGTTAAATGCATATAGGTAATCCCTATTGGTTACAATAATCAAGTAATTTTGTGAGGGGGTATTAGACTCTTGTTCGAGGACAATTAAGCCGTAATATTGGGGTGCTTTTATGAGAACAATAATTAACATACCATCATGTTTATATACATATTATTTCAATTTGATCACTTTATTGCATGATGACTACATTTATGGTTTGAATACAAAAAACTAATTATAGCGAATGATTTGGTATCATAACAGGCCTTGATGTAGAGTTGGAAAGAGAATACAATTTGTCTACTGAAAAGTATGGTGTGACTCTAATATAGAGAACTACATGGGAATTCCATAATGGCACGCTGTATGCCTAAGATGAAACCATGTGTCACGCTATAGACTCTTGGAAACTTGAAGGGTCCAAATAACATGGTTTGTAATCACCAAACATGTCATGTCCCTATCCCAAAATTCACTTCAAGGAGTTGCGACACAATGCATCAATCAACTAAATTTCATGTCAAGAAGTTATATATAAGTTTCATTATTTTTTCACACATATTGTTGGGAAATAAGTCTACAGAATAGGCAACAAAATTTAAAATTTTATCTACCTTATTCTCCTTAATTAGCAGACTACGTCACTAAGTATAACACAGGAAGGATGGTTTTGAGGATAAACCTGATCCTGGAGAAAGTCCAACAACAATCCTCATCGTCGTAGATGCGCAACTCTGAATACTGGTTGCACTAAGAATTGTATGACTACTATGCCTCCTGGTCTGTAGTCACAAATGTCATCTTCTTCAACATCTCCTCTTGTCACGAACTGCTTGTTGATGTTATCCTCTTAGCGATAGACCATGGCCTCCCGCCTCTATGGTAGTCCACACAGACTGCATAGAACTCCTATCATCCTGCTAGAATGATAAGGAAGGAGTCGTCCCTCTCTGTCAGTGTACTAGTCACCGACTTTCTCTCCCACAACAACAACTCTTAGTTGTTCTCTCCCGTGGCTATTCCTCCCTTTTCGAGTAGGACTTGTCTGGGCTCTTGTGTTTACCACAAATAGAGAGGACAATAGTTGTCACAAGAACTGATTCACCGTTGTCGGTGTTGTGCTCGAGGAAGCCCTTAATACCCCTCTATATATAATATAGGTCAGGATCAGGGTTCCCAGTTGCTATCCGGTACGGGATTAATGTGCGGGAGTGGAAAGGATAGGAAGAACTTAAATTTTTGCAACAATTCTAGAAACTTTGCAACCTACGACATCCAAAACAATCGTCTCGTACTGTGAGATGGTCATTTTGTAGTTTCCCAATTGTCCACGAATTAGGCAAATCAATTCCCATCAATTTTAGACATTGATTTTCTTATGCAATGAGTATTGCTCAAACAAAACATCTAGAACCTTCCCCGGCCAAACTGCACCATCTCGCCCATGCGAGACAGCCGTCTCGGTCACCCAGATGGTCGTCTGGTGAATTGAGTCGAGCCATTTTGGTTGGGTCAGTTCGTTCCTTGGCCAAATTCAACTAACAATAGACCTGACACCCAGACGCCCATCTCAACTCTTGATACAGACGTTTGGCACTTCCAGACGATCGTCTCAACACTTGAGATGGGCATTTGGCAGTGTTGTCAGCCTATTTGTTGAATGAATCAAATGCCTAAATAATTTAGCACTTAATTCAAATGTCATTTGAGATCTGAACTTCTCTTCTAGATCGAGACCTATGTGTGTGACCCAATAGGTCCCATATGACGTTGGAAGTGAATGTCCATAACAACTTATGACATCACAAGTAGAGAGTGGTGCCTAGTCACACATTAGTGCTACCCAAGTAAATGGAAAGTTGGAGAACAACTCCAACCTAAAATCTATGTATGGTATTACAATGTTTGTATAGTTCCTTTGTCATTGATATCTAGATTGAACTAGAGGCATGGAGTAGTACCCTGATTATTATTCAATCTTGTTTCTTGAACTAAGAGCAGACTGTCTAAGATATATGTAAGCTCAATATCACATATTGACTCACATGCATATGGCCATGCTTTTCTCAGTATCACTTATCAAGAGGCCTAGGACATCATACTCCATTAGGAGAGACAAATCCCATATCTATCACTCATAATCAATCCCCATGTGTCAAAGCCAGCTAATCATCACCGTTATAACAACCCATGTTTCAAGACTACGTTTGATGATGTCAAAGCGTACCCAACGACATGTGTTTAGTTTAGTGATTTCAGATCTAAGAACCACAACCACCACCATCACTGTGAGTATTGACTATGATTCCCATGATGATGGCTTCCATGTGTCAATCTCACAGTGGGTCTGTCTAATACATTGTTCTCTAACATGTATCTATCTGCTTGGTTTGAAATTGCCATATCATGACTAATGAGATTTAGTCATCAACCAGCTCACACTCTGATCTTATGTGTCATTGTTGTTTATCAACCTTCCACAATAGCAACCAATCAGAGACATAATGAGAATATGTATATTTACTCTTAACATTCGTATGATCTCATCTACAAGGATAGTAACTTGAATACATACATCTTTCAGTAATATAATTCTCTAGACATTTATAATGCTACATTATTATCTAATCTCTAAATTAAACAAAATAAATTAGAAGCTTCCTTTCATTAATAAACAAATCATTTTTACATGATATGCCATTACAATCATCACATGATTGGCTATCAGGGCATACATAACCAACACACATGGCATGCCATGTTGCATGTATTCTAACTATATATTATAAATATACCCATTCAATGACACTAAATTGAGAATACTTCTTTTGGACTATTCTAGAGCTGTTTCTCATGCTCAAACAAGGAGAACAAGCAAGTAGTCAACGTGAACCACTAAATACATCATTTGTACCCTAATAAAAAAGATTTATACTCCAATGAAGAAGAAATCATATTGAGGACATCCATTTTCTTCCCATTTTGATAAGAAATTCATAGAGAAATCTCTTTCCAACAACAAGGATGGGATTTTAAGGGAAGATCTACTCCAGAGTCAACCCAATAGGATTTTGTATTATTACATGGTATTTCATTTCTCTTTTTCTAAGTATATTAAAAATTGTATCTCAAATGTTGTCCAAATCTCATGTGTTATCAATAAGATCAGCGAAAAAATTCTAGAGGGGCTAGGAATATAGCCTCCTCCTAGATATTACTCATGTCAATAAATTATCATGAATTCATGTTTATGTTGATGTTTATTCTATAGGTTGTATAATATTGGAACATTTTTGTTAGAGCTCGTGGCTTCCTAAAATTTATGTTTGGTTGTGTATAGTTAAAAACAAAAGGAAATCTATAATCAGATTGTGGGATATTAATGTGTGGGAGTATATCATAGAGTAGGCTATAATCCTAATTAATATCAGGTTGTTTACCGATAGTTGTTGGAACTAGACCGATTCAAAAAGAGATAAAGAAGGTTTCTTACCAAAAGAGAGGATTTAGAACCTAGTAGAACTCCACATATGATATTTTGACATTTGGTAGTAGTTTATAATTCAAGTCTCTATCTAAATGATAATGAAATAGAGTGAAGTAATATGTTGGATTTAGGAGGGTCTAATGCTATTGTTTTACCATTCCACCTGCTTAGGGTATACATGTTTGTGTTCAATGACTAGACATGGGAGGAAATTGTATTGGCTTAGCCTCTAGACATTCCCTTAATCTAATAAATCTTAGTTATTTTTGGTTTATCTACTTTCTTATTATTTTAAACAATCTCAAATTTTATTAATTTAATCATTTTTTATTGCACATTAAATCCGCAACCACTTTGGACTCCTATGAAAATTAGCTAATAGATGTACTACATTGTTATGTAGGACATTGTGGGTGATTTTTTTGCTTTTAGTCATAGTAAAAAAATGTTCTCATTTTCTTACTTGGTGGCATCTACTTGTTTCCGATTTTGATAAAATAATCATGACACCTGACTGTGGCACACCACATAAAGTAGAAAAATATAAAAAAATCGAATTATCCTACTTAACATTATAAACCAAGAAGGAAAAGACATGTGTTAAAAAAATACCAACATCATTCATAAGCAGATAAATATAAAACATTTTTCATAAGCAACAAAGGTCGCCACATGTTTATACAAAACATCTTCATGTTCACATTTATAACACGAGCAACATGTACACAACATATAAGAAAAAAATGCAGTCGTGGATGCATCCTTATATGAAACACCCTGCATAGACATGAGTTTACAAGAATAGATATAGACACCCACTTTGATCTACTACTATGCCAAGAAGGTTGTATCCTCACTGATGAACCTCTAGGTTAGGTCTGTAAATGGTCATGTATATACCCACAAATGTGCAAATCTGAACTCTTTAAAAATCTATCAGGAGTCTAAAATCTTGCTCCTGCATATCCATGGACCCGCATACCCATGGACTTGTATTTAAGTGGGTTGACTGGTGGGTGTGCTTGGACTCAAACCCTCTAGACCTAGATACCTACAACATATAAATAACTATTTATTTTTATATCAAACTTTACTATTCTAACCAATATAATAATTGGGATGATGTACTACTCTAATCAAAATGATTTTAATACTAGTTAGATAATCTTTTAAATAAAATCCTAACAAAATTATGTAAATTTAAAATCAAAATAGTGACATGATGTGCTGCATAACTTAAAACTAGGACAATCACTATAAATTTATAAACAATTAACTCGACTAATCTTCATTCAAAAAAAATATTGCATTATTGCTTAATTATGCGATGTTAATATCTTATATATGGAAATATATGATTGAATTCAAATAGATAAACATGTTGTAATTTTTGTAGATAAACAATATGACATTTAATATAGAACTGCTTTCCCACATACCTGTGAGTATTACGAGTATGGGTATGGTGTGCATCTCTAGTTTTTTATTATGCAAGTCTAGGATCGGATCTAGATCTTGTCAATTAGATGATTATGAGTATGGGTATGGACAGACCCACACTGTACCCATACTAGTTACACCCTCTAGTTACAAATTTCATGGGGAGTTCACTATGCTATTACTACTTTAGCATTAATCTTATATTCATCAAGGGGAGAAGACATATTTGCTTCTACATGGTATCTTCTTCAAGGGAGTGTCTAAGTATTTTGATTATTGTATTATAAAATTTAGTATGAGCTAGTATTATCTTTTTTATGTATTGGCAAGCTAGACATATTTTTCACCCATTCTCCAGCTTGAGAGTGAGTGTTAGATATATTATTTAATATTATTATTATGCATACATGTCCAAATATGCTTGGCCCATTAAGGTTTGAGCCACTTGTAAGTGTCCACACTCTCATATATAAGAGTAGAGTTTTTCCTAATAGAAGCATCTCATTAGCCTTGATGCAGGGGTTTTGAGTCACTTGTATAGGCTAGTTTTACACTCATTTTATGCGCTTATTGGTCATATTTGTGGTTAATATTGCATGATTCAACTCCTTTAGCCTATTGTTCTTTCCTGCATAAAATTCATCCTATTTTACATTATTTTGTATAAATCATCATATTTCTCAGATTTGATTTGTGTTTTTCTCTCATTTTCAGGCAATTCACAATTCTGGACCCGGATACCATCGACGGTCTGTTGATAGCATCGATAGAGCAACAGTGATAGAGTCGAAGAGGAAGCAGATAGTTCGATACCATCGACACTTTGTCGATGGTATCAAAAGTCCAACAGCGAGCCAAATATCACCCCGTCGATACCATCGAAGGGAGCGGTCGATGGTATAGAGAAGGATTTAGGCGGCTCCCAAAAATTGAAGAAAGCATCGGTACCCTAAGGTGTCGATACCATCGACACCCCGTCGATGGTATCGATGCTGTCGGATTAGAGTTTTGTCCAGCACGACTTCCATCAGATGGCTGCATTCTTTTGGCATCCGTAGGTGGTACCTATACCTAGGAAAAGACAGCCCAAAGCCGTAATTGACGTTCTATTGCATTTCACGAGTCCCAAAGGAGGAGAGAGCGAGGAACAGAGCTGAGAGCTATGCCCTGGGAGATTTTAGAGATGTGGACAGAGTTTTCCACTGCCGGAACGCTGCAGAACGCTCCTCTCGTGATGAGGATCATCTGGTTCTTATCCGTTTAGGGGTTACACCATCTCCATCCATGTTTTCTCCTTCCTTCATGGTGTTTTGCATTGAGATGAACATGCGGGGCTAATCCCCTTTATCTCTAGGATCGGGAGTAGCTCAGGCAATCATTGTATGACTTTTCTTACATAGTTTATCATAATTTATCCCTCAAATCCATGGTATGGTATCATTTTCTCTATTGCTATCATTGTGCTTGATCACCATAATGGTAATCTAATACCTTTAATTGCTTTTGACCAAGAATTAATGATTAAAAAGAGGCGGTAATCACATTAACTAATAAATCCTTTGGAAAAGGCGATGTACGGTTAATGGTGGGAACCGAGATACATGTTTTTCATGCACCTAGTTTAGGGTATTGGTTATTACTGGCGTGGAACCGACCTAGATTAAGGTAGTGAATTGTATCGCGGAAGCGAGCAATTCTTGCTACAAGACACTATCTGGAAAGGGAGATGAGTTGTGATAAATGTGAAGGAATTAGTACAATGAGGACACACGGTGAAACTGCAATCCTAGATATTTCTTTTGAATTGATTAAACCAACCATTTAATCTGTTATTTCGTTTTCTTTTATTTTTATTTTCCTTTTTCAAAACAACTTTCAAACTTTTATAATCGGTTTAGCTGATCGCGAGTAGTTAGTAGTAGTCTACTGATAATTATGTTTCCCTATGTTTAACTCGGGCCTCACAAGGCTTATATTACATTGACGCGTACACTTGTGTTATACGCACGGTAAAGTCGTGTCAAGTTTTTGGCGCCGTTGCCGGGGAAACAGCAATTTTTGGTACTACGAGTGCTACAAGCGGTCACTCTAGGCCACTTTTAATAATTTTTAAAATTGCTAGTAAATTGTCTATCTTTTAAATTCTTTGATTCATCTAGCACTGTACTTAATCAATTTTTTTCCATTTCCGGTACTAGTGCATGGTGAAGACGTGTAGTACTGACTACGCACAGTCGACACCTGATATTCTGTCTTTGGGATCGGGTGACGAGGAGGAGCATATCCACAATCAACTCGAAGACTTAGACATATATTTTGAACCTGAAGTAATGGCTGAGGAACAAATAATATGGGAGAAGATCAAGGCTTCTTCCTCTTCAACATCCAAGGAGCCGATCGAAAAGCAGGAAATCAACATTCCTACATACAAGATTGATCCGGTACTGATAAATCTGGTCAAGTCTAATGCATTTCATGGGCTGAACAATGAAGATCCAGTGGCCCACATCAGCACATTTTTGGAAAACTATGATATGATAAAGATTGACAGGTTCCCGCAAGAAACACTTTACTTAAAGCTTTTTCCCAGTCCTTTAGCGGGAAATGCACGTGAATGGCTGCACAATCTCGATGACGAGCACGTCGAGACCTGAGACCAGATGGTAGATGTCTTCTTCGAGAGATTCTCCCCTCCCGAGATGACGAATGACCTCGTGAGAAAGATCCATAACTTTTGTCAAAAGGCCAGTGAAACTTATTCAAAGACATGGGAGCACTTTCAGATGATGCTAAGGAAGTGCCCACATCATGGGCTGGATAAAGACAAGCAAGTTAAAATTTTCTACTTTGCTCTCAATGAGCATGACAGAAGCAACTTAGATTCAGCGGGCTCAGGCTTCTTCTTGAACAACATAGGTACAAGGTGTTGGAAGATCTTGAAGAGCATGGTCAAGAAGCAGTCGTGGAGTAATAGAGATGCAACCGGAACAAGTTAGAGTTGCAGGGGAATCAAAGGCAATTAAAGAGCTAAATGAGAAAATGGACCTGATAGCA
This sequence comes from Alisma plantago-aquatica, assembly GCA_963693085.1. Taxonomy (NCBI): domain Eukaryota; kingdom Viridiplantae; phylum Streptophyta; class Magnoliopsida; order Alismatales; family Alismataceae; genus Alisma; species Alisma plantago-aquatica. Next base: position 282,902,596 of record OY856412.1, on the reverse strand, counting down.
AAGAGATTGCTAGCAAAAGAGGATGAAGGATCTGATGATGAGGCACATGTCAAATTTCTGCGCCAACAAAAAGAGTACATGAATAATGATTACTCTTGGAGGAAGGATAAGAAGTTCTCATGGAAGGACCCCAATAATTTTTTGCAGGATCCGGATGCCAAACCACAATCCACTACAGAGGAGAAGAGCAATGAGTTGCTCAATCAAGTGATAAAGCTGAACCAAGAGTTGATGAGCACATTCGGCCAACAAATTAAGTCACAAGGAGACTTTATGAACCAATTTGGTCAAACTTTACAAAGCCATGGAGCACAGATGAGGATGCTTGAAACGTCCATTGCGCAGATGGTAGCAGAAATCGCAAGTTTGAAGAAATTGGCACAGCAGGGGTTTCCCAGAAATACAACTGTTCCAGGAGGGAACCATCAAGCCAAGGCGATTTTGTTGAGAAGTGGAAAGAAAATTTTAACTCTAAGGCTGATGAACCAAGCACACTATAGGCAGAAGTTACAGGTGAGGCCGCAGATAATGTCGTAGTCAATGAGACAGTGGAGGATGATACAGAGGAAACCACAGAGGCGCCCATTGCAGAGAAAGAAACTGAGAAGAGGATGCCTTATGTGCCACCACATCAGAGGGCACAAACTGTCCTGGTACCTTACCCAAATAGTGTGTAAGCAAAGAAAGTGGATGCATAGTTCAAGAGGTTTCTAGATAGCTTTAGGAAACTTTTGGTCAATATTCTGTTGCTAGAGGCTATCGAGTAGATACCTTCTTATGGTAAGTTCTTGAAAGATATAATTACCAAGAAGAGGAAGATTCCTGACACACAGAGGTGGTAGTGCTTAAGGAGCAGGTCAATGTTAACGCGTCGCTTAGCACTTACAATCACTAAGATAATTATCCTAGAGTTTAATCCTTTTTCAACTTTCCGATTAAGGCTAATATAGAAAGGGTCGATCCCACAAGACAACTTTTTAAGATTGTTTCTTTTATCCCAATTATTTTGAAGAACTATTTTATTATTTTTTGTATTTTCAGATTTAGAACAGAAAGTAAAAGTCTGGTTGGGGGTTTGATTGATTACACTAAATAAGAAATAAACACAAAGTAACAATGTAATAACAAGAATTTATTTTACCTCTGTCACAAGGAAAAGAAACAATTGTTAGCACAAGTAGACTATTGTGAATGGAAAAAGACTAGAAGTAAAGAAAACAAATCAATGAAGGTTGAAATCAAAGAGAGAGAATTAAGGCTCGTAGGAGTTTTCACCACCTTAGCCTAGGCGATAACAACTAATTCTTAAGCGACGATTCGATGAATGTTTGCAAATTTAAAAACTCACAAGAGATAAACTCCACATGAGCCCATTGGTCTTGGTGCTCATGCTTCCTAGTTTATCATCCTAAAAGACGAAAATCCACGGTCATATCAAAACGTCTATGCGATTGGGTTTGTTGTTCTAAATCCGAACTTCCACGGTCATATCCATCTGGATTAACTTTTGATCAAATCAATTAATTATTTTGATAGATCAATTAGTTATCAAACCCAAAAGCCATCTAGAATCGTTTTTTAGGAAAAATCGATAAAGCCATGGCTAAGGGGTTATTTCCCTTGCCTCGATAGAAAACTACTCACTCATGGAGAGGGGGGAGACGGAGGAAGAAAATACTGAAGCCATAGTCTAGCCCAAAATCAGGAGGTTAATCCTTATGCTAGAGACAATAAAATGGCTTAGTTCTTAGTTCCTTGCTCCAGAATTAAAGAACGGAGAAAGGAAGATTAAGACTAAAGCAGAATGAAGAGACAAGAATAAGTATAAAAGAACAATGTTTGAAATAAGATCTACTTTATTGCAGAATAAGAAGATGGTTACAAGAATAAAAGCTTCAGAATCCCATACAAAGAGAAATCCAAGATGCCCAAAGAGGAGGAAGTGCCCCTCCTTTTATAGGATAAGGAGAGGGTATACATTAGGTTTAGGATAAAAGAAATAGCCGCCGACGGCTGCTAACTTTCTAGATCTAATCAATAGAGGAAACAATTGATTGCTTTGCATTCCTTTTGCATTAATTTCCCGCAACAGCAATTTCGAGCATATTTTTGGGCTAGTCAAAAATTTGTAAGCGGCCCAAAAATATATTTTTCCTGTATATAATTGAGTTATCTTTCCAACGCATACTTTCACAATAAATTCTGCCTTGGGATGTGAGCGTTATACTAATTTTTGTGAAAGGTATATACTGAAATCAGACTCTACGGGAAAACGTAAGGCTACTTTCACTGGTTAATTGTGCAGCCAAATAAACACCAAAATTGCCACAAAATATGTCTTTTTTGTATCCAATAAAATTCTCTTTTCATTCCATACTTTATCTTGAAATTCCACCTTTAGACGCAAAAGATATGGCTATTTTAGTGACGAGTATCTCAAGCACTGCGGGAATATTTGAAAAGCCTCATATCTTCATCTTTTATTTTCTCGATTTAATTACTTAGATAATTTCCTGAAAATTAAGAAAAATATCATAAGAATTCAAGAAAAGTATATCAAGAATATAAAAGTGCTATTTATTTTTGAATTAGCTAAAATTAACAAAAAAGTCCTAATTAATTATTCTAAATGAAGTAAAAATAAGAGATGAATATGCATTCATCAAAATACCCCAAACTTAAACTTTGCTCGTCCCGAGCAACATTAAAATCAAGAAATACTTTCAAGACATACTCTCAACATGTCATCCTCACTCTCCTAACAATCACTTGATTCCTTCCACCAAAATATGGCCAAGCGACCCTGACTTCCTGAATTCACTAAAAGTGACTTTTATATTTCCTACTTCACAAACTTGCATTTATTCAAGACATGCAATAAAATAGATTTTCATTTCACCTTTGCATTTGGTACTCCAATTTTTTTTTAAGTTTTACACAAGAACATGGCTGATTTGGATGGTTGGGGTTTTTGTAGTTTTCCCTTGGGTATAAAATTGGAGTGAAGGAGGTATGGAAGAAGGACAGTCTCTCCTCTATTCCACTCGAGACCTTTTTATTTAGTGGACATGAAGTTACATTGACCACATTTTTTTCTTTGATTTTTGGTGATACACCCAATTGCATGGGTATGGAAGAAGTGGAAGAGGGGGAAGGGGTGCCACCCCAAACTTAGCCTTTTGGGTATTATTGGCTTTTTTTCTTTTTGATGAATGGAAAGATTTGGAAGTGGTGGAAGAAGAGTAGAAGAGGCTGTTCTTGTGCAACTTTTTTTTTCATCTTTTTTTAGAGTACCATGCATTGGTTCAACTATTACCGAATCATGCGAAAAATCAAGAAAATTTATACAAGTTGTACATGATAAGAAAGCATCACTCTTGAATCCTATCAGTCCTCTATGGCTTGCCATCTTTTCCAAGGAGTGATTATTATTTGAGGTCCTAAGTGACAGTAGGATTTTTAGTCATGAAAGTTTCAAAATTTTAGTTGCAAGGCAGTTACATCATTAAGGGGAGTATTTTGACAAATGATCATATCAAGGTCGACTAGATATGGGCCAATTGTACTATGAAAAGAAAGAAAGAAAAAAACTACATGCAATATGTAAAACAAAGAAAAAATACTAAAAGGGAAAGAAAAAGGGGTGGAAACGTACCACCCATCCCCACCCCGAACTTAAGACTTTGCTCATCTCGAGAAAAATCAAAATCTGAGATGGGGGAAAAGAATCGCTGTGGTGGAGGATGAAGGACGATGATAGCAACTCCCCAAAAGAGAAGAACACAAAAAAAAAATAACAAGGGTGATGATATTAGAAAAGAAGGGAAAAAATGCAAAAATTATTTGGGTTGCCTCTCAAAATAGCGCCATGTTTTACGTCATGGCCTGACAAGAGATGGATCAGTCTATTGGGATTCTGGGGAAGTTGTGGGGTTAGATAGGTTCAGGTCTTTTAAAGATGAACAATTGTTTGAATCTGATGTGATAAGGTCTTCAGTGGTGATGTATCTTTTAAGTCGGTGCCCATTAACCTTAAACTCATCCAAAATTTTATCCCATAGGAGAAAGGCTCCATGTGGGTAAGCACACTTTACAATGTAGGGGCCATACCACCTCGACTTCAGTTTTCCAGGAAAAAGTCGTAATCTTGAATTAAAAACTAAAACTTGATCCCCTTCTCTAATATCTTTGTGCTTAATCTGACCATCATGCCACATTTTGGTTCAGTCTTTGTAGATTCTTGCGTTTTCATAGGCACTCATCCTAAGTTCATCAAGCTCATTTATTTGGAGAAAACGTTTCTCTCCAGCCATGGAAAGGTCAAAATTCAAAGTTTTGATGGCCCAGCTTGCTTTGTGCTCTAGTTCTATTGGTAAGTGACATGACTTACCGTAGATCGGTCTGAAAGGGGTGGTACCAATGGGTGTTTTGTAGGCAGTACGATATGCCAACAGAGCGTCATTGATTTTTAACGCCCAATCTTTCCTAGTGCGTCCAATAGTTTTTTCTAAAATTGATTTTATTTGTCTGTTGGATACTTCTACCTACCCACTGGTCTGAGGATGGTAAGGAGTGGAGACTTTGTGATAAACCCCATATTTTTTTAAAAGTGCCTCAAAACGTTTCTCCAAAAAATGGGATCCCCCGTCAGAAATGACGGTGCGAGGGACTCCAAATCTAGGAAAAATGATATCTTTAAATAGTTTCTTAACAGTTTTAGAGTCACACGTTTTAGTGGGTATGGCTTCAACCCACTTTGACACGTAATCGACTGCGACTAAAATGTAAGCAAACCCATAAGAAGAAGGAAATGGGCCCATATAGTCAATTCCCCAGACATCAAAAATCTCTAGTTCCTGCCAAGAGGTTACAGGCATTTGGTCACGCTTGGAGATATTGCCTGTCCTTTGACATTGGTCACATGAGAGCACATAATCCTAAGAGTCTTTGAAAATGGTGGGCCAAAAGAATCCACATTGTAGAACTTTTCTAGCCGTTTTTTGGGAACTCATGTGACCACCATAGGGCCCAGAGTGACATTGTTCCAAAATGGCGATGCTTTCTTCGTGGGATACAAAATGACGATATAAACCATCAGCACAAACTCTAAACAGATAAGGTTCGTCCCAATAATAATTTTTTACATCATGTAAAAATTTAGCTTTAGAGTGTCCTGTATACTCGGGGTGCAGTACACCTGCAGCTAAATAGTTTACAAAATCAGCAAACTAAGGGAATTGGGAGTCTACCTTAAGAAATTGATCATCGGGTAAGGATTTGTTTATGGGATTTTCATCAATGGGGCTATAGCTAAGTCTACTGAGGTGGTCGGCCACAACGTTCTCAGATCCTTTTTTGTCTAGGATTTCTAAATCAAATTCTTGCAATAACAAAATCCATCTTATGAGTCTAGGCATGACATCTTTCTTGGTCATGAGGTAGCGAATGGCTGCATGATCAGTGTAAACAACTACCTTTGAACCAACAAGATATGAGCAAAATTTATCGAATGCATAGAAAATGGCTAGCATTTCTTTCTCAGTTATAGTGTAATTTCACTGAGCCTCATCTAAGGTCTTGGATGCATAATAAATGACATGGTGTTTTTTGTCAATTCGTTGTCCTAAAATGGCACCTACAACAAAATCACTAGCATTGCACATGATTTCAAAGGGTAAGGCCCAGTCAAGAGAACGGATGATAGGAGTGATGGTGAGAGACTTTTTCAAACATAGAAAGCTCTCCATGCATGCCATATCGAAATGGAAAGGCACCTCCTTATGAAGAAGATTGGTGAGAGGTTTTGTGATTTTGGAAAAATCACGAATGAATCACTGATAGAAACCGGCATGTCCTAGGAAGGCTTGGATGTCTTTGACTGAGGTAGGAGGGGGGAGCTTGGTGATGACCTCAATCTTAGCTTGGTCAACTTCAATGCCCTGGTTGCTCACCTTAGGGCCTAGAACAATACCCTCCTTGACCATGAAGTGACACTTCTCCCAATTAAGGACTAAGTGTGACTCGATGCATCTATCAAGAACAAGGGAGAGGTTCCCAAGGCAAGAACTGAAACTATCTCCATAGATAGAGAAATCATCCATGAAAACTTCCATGACAGTTTCAGTTAACCCTAAAAAAATGGCAGACATACATCTTTGAAAAGTGGCTGGTGCATTGCACAGGCCAAAGGGCATTCGTCTAAAAGCGTATTTACCAAAAGGGCATATAAAAGTGGTCTTCTCTTGGTCTTCAAGATGAATGGGAATATGATAAAAACCTGAGTAGCCATCTAAATAGCAAAAGTATTGTTGATGAGCTAAACGTTCAAGAACTTGATCGAGGAAGGGAACAGGGAAGTGGTCTTTCCTAGTTTCTTTGTTGAGTTTCCTGTAATCAATGCACATCCTCCACCCTGTGACGGTACAGGTGGGGATGAGCTCATTCTTCTCATTCCTAATGACTATGGTCCCACCCTTTTTGGGGACGACCTGGACAGGGCTGACCCAAGGAGAGTTAGAGATGGGGTAGATGATTCCTGCAGTCAAAAGTTTAATTACTTCAAGACGGACAACTTCCTTCATGTTTGGGTTGAGTTTACTTTGCGGGTCTCGGGAAGATTTACTATTTTCAATCATTGGGATTTTGTGGATGCAAATGGATTGATCTATCCCAACTAAATCCATCATTTTGTACCCTAAAGCTATTTTCCTTCTCCTAAGTTCTCCCATAAGCATGTTTTCCTGTTCAATGGTAAGGTCAGAATTGATAATAACATGGCATAATTGTTGTTCATCCAGAAAGACATATTTCAGGCCTATGGGGAGAGTCTTCATTTCTGGGGCCTTTGGTGGTTCAGGTCATTCTTCTATGGTGGAGATCATTTTAAGGTCTTCAATCTCAGCACATGGAGTTTCCTCAAAGTTGTCCAAATGAATCTTGAGTTGATTTGATGGTTCATTATCAAAATCACATTCGGTGGGGATGGTGAGAGCAGTGTGTAGGGGGTCATCAACTAATTCCCATTCTTACCTTAGTTGGTTTAATTCATCAATGCAATCAAGGAAGTAGACTTCTTCCTCAAGACTAGGTCCCCTCATGCTTTCAAACACCCTAAACTGTAGGGTTTGCTTCCCTAGCCTTAACAAAATGGTACCAACCTCAACATCAATTAAGGCATAGGCAGTGGCTAAGAAGGGACGTCCAAAAATGAGAGGGTAGCATAAATCTTCATTGATGTCCATGATCACAAAATCACATGGGACATATGCATCTTTTCCAACTTTAATCGGAATGTCTTCGATGATTCCCATGGGTTTGGTTGTGCATGAGTCTGCCAGTTGGATAGTCATGGCTGTGGGTAACATGTCATGGAATCCTAATCTTTTGCAAAGGCTATAAGGCATGATAGATATACTGGCTCCTAAATCTGCTAGGCCTTTTCTACACGCACTGTCACCCAAGTAGCATCCTATTCCAAAAGAACCTGGATCCTTCTGTTTTTTTGGCATCTTACTTAGGATAATGTCTGAAGTGGTCCTAGCAACTTTAACAGTCTTGTATTCCTTAGTAACATACTTCCTAGTCAAGAGAGATTTCATGTAGTTGGACCAGGCGGGCATGTCTTCCAAAGCATCAAGGAAGGGAATGTCGACATGTATTTTTTTCATAGCTTCCCTAAATTTCATGAAGCAGGCATCAAGTCTTGTTTGTTTGAGGCGGGCTTGATAGGGAGGTAGGGGTTTGTAGATCGGTTCTTCATCTTCTACTTGAGGGGTTTCAAGGACGGATGGTTGGGGTGTAGTTTCATGTTCGACAACTACCATGTCCTCATCCTCAAATTATAGAGGTGGGTCTGAAGATTTTTCTGGAGGGGGAAGGGCGTGCACTTTTCCCGAACGAGTAGAGACAACCTTGAGTTGTTCAAGATGTTTGGGGTTGTTTTCAGGCTGCCCTACAAAGGTCTCGGTAGGAGATTTTTGTTGGGCAAATAGGCAGGCCAACTGTGCGTCAGTTGCCTTTTGATGGGCTTGTATGGCCACGAGGGTTTGTTCTATGGTTGCCAGGCTAGGATGACTTGGGGGAGGAGGGGGGCATTTTGAGGCGGCTGGGGAGGTTGAGGTTGGTTTAGATTTTGGGTTGGAAGGTTTAAGTTTTGGAATTGTTGGTAGAGTTGTCAATTATGGTAATTTCCTTGATTTCCAAAATTTATTTGATTGTTGTATGGGAATCCAGGTGGTGGTCGATTGTTACCTTGAGGGTAGGGAGGCCTTTGTTGAAGTTGGTTAGAGTTCTCGGCACCTGAAGGGTTCCCATATTGAAAACCAAGGTGGTTTCTAGGTTGGTTGGGATTGTAGTAACTTTGGCATGGTATTGTAAGAATCGAATTGAGGTCTTTTGGTTGTTGTCCTACTTCAGGTTGCATGGGCATGTTGTAGAGATATTGACAGTGGAGGGTGGTATGGTCGTATCCTTGGCAAATACCACAAAGGGAATCCATGGATTTTAGTTGTTGGGGTGACTCCCTAAGGGTGACCAAGGATGACTCTAACTGATCTTGTTTTAAGGCAATTAATTTTAGGCTTTCCGCTATGCTTTGGATATCATTATTAACTTCTGTCTTGGCTACCTTAAGGATTCCGCCAATCCATCTTCTAGCCCTTTTTTCGGAAGCCTGTTTGACTACCTCCCATTCGCTAGTCAAACTTTGATGCATGAAATTTCCTCCAGATGAGGAATCGAGAAAGAATTTGGTATCATCATCAACACCACGATAGAAAATTTCTATGAGTTGGGCTTGAGAAATATCATGGTGGGGGCACTTCCTAAGTAAGTCTTTGAACCTTTTCTAGGCTTCACCTAAAGACTCTCCTGGGGACATAGAAAAATGAGTTATTTGACCCCTAAGTTCATAGGTGAGAGACGGGGGGTAAAATTTCTCAAGGAACTTGCTTTGTAGAACTTCCCAAGTTGTGACATGTTCTTTGCTCTCCATGGTGTTGTACCATCTACTAGCTTGGCCGGAGAGGGAATAATTAAACAACCTAAGGCGGATGGCATCTTCAGAGACACCCGAGAGTTTGTTCAAAGAGAAAAGGTCAATGAACCTTTGAAGATGATCTTGGCAACTTTCCCCATTGTTGCCTTAGAAGGGGTTGGCTTGCATCATGGTGATCCATTGTGTTCGGATTTCGAATTGTGGAGCAATAATGTCAGGGGGTATGACCGGATGTTGCGCATAGGCAGTTTTGGAAACAGAGAAGTCTTTTAATTGTTTTTGCCTTTCGGCTTCCCTCCTATCGGCTTCTATGGTTTCTTGTTCGGCCCTAAAGGCTGCTCACAAAACGGCTTCTCTTTCTGCTTGTTCGGCTTGGATGAGCTCTCTTTGAGCTGTGAGAGCTTGGTCGATCCTACGGGCGACTTCTTCTTCATTCATTCTCACTAGACTTTGACGGTTTTGACGATGAAAAGTCATTTCTATTTTTGGATCAAATGGTTGAAAATCGACGTTCGGGCGTCGCATGCACAATTAAAGCAGTTAATTTGTGTACAGAAAAAACGTACTGCCGGAATGGAAACTCGGCAGAAAGAGGAGTACACTTCCGGAATGTTACTCAAAAGGCATAAAAAAGAAAAAAAAGTTTTTCAAAATTGTTTTGGGGTTCGAAAAAACAATTTGTTGTCCCCGACAACGACGCCAAATTGTTAATGCATCTCTTAGCACTTACAATCACTAAGATAATTATCCTAGAGTTTAATCCTTTTTCAACTTTCCGATTAAGCCTAGTATAGAAAGGGTCGATCCCACAGGACAACTTTTTAAAATTATTTCTTTTATCCTAATTATTTTGAAGAACTATTTTATTATTTTTTTGTATTTTTAGATTTAGAACGGAAAGTAAAAGTCAGGTTAGGAGTTTGATTGATTACACTAAAATAAGAAATAAACACGAAGTAACAATGTAATAACAAGAATTTATTTTGCCTCTGTCACGCAGAAAAGAAACAATTGTTAGCACAAGTAGACTATTGTGAATGGAAAAAGACTAGAAGTAAAGAAAGCAAATCAACGAAGGTTGAAATCAAAGAGAGAGAATCGAGTCTCATAGGGGTTTTCACCACCTTAGCCTAGGCGATAACAACTAATTCTTAAGCGACGATTCGATGAAGGTTTGCGAATTTAAAAACTCACAAGAGATAAACTCCACATGAGCCCATTGGTCTTGGTGCTCATGCTTCCTAGTTTATCATCCTAAAAGACAAAAATCCATGATCATATCAAAACGTCTATGTGATTGGTTTTGTTATTCTAAATCCGAACTTCCACGGTCATATCCATCCGGATTAACTTTTGATCAAATCAATTAATTACTTTGATAGATCAATTAGTTATCAAACCCAAAAGCCATCTAGAATCTATTTTTAGGAAAAGTCGATAAAGCCATGGCTAAGGGGTTATTCCCCTTGCCTCGATAGAAAACTACTCACTCATGGAGAAGGGGGAGATGGAGGAAGAAAGTACTGAAGCCATAGTCTAGCCCAAAATCAGGTGGTTAATGCTTATGCTAGAGACAATAAAATGGCTTAGTTCTTAGTTCCTTGCTCCAGAATTAAAGAACGGAGAAAGGAAAATTAAGACTAAAGTAGAATGAAGAGACAAGAACAAGTATGAAAGAACAATGCTTGAAATAAGATCTACTTTATTGTAGAATACGAAGATGATTACAAGAATAAAAGCTTCATAATCCCATACAAAGAGAAATCCAAGATGCCCAAAGAGGAGGAAGTGTCCCTCCTCTTATAGGAGAAGGAGGGGGGTATACATTAGATTTAGGGCAAAAGAAATGGCCGCCAGTGGCTGCTAACTTTCTAGATCTAATCAATAGAGAAAACAATTGATTACTTTGCATTCCTTTTGCATTAATTTCCCGTAACAGCAATTTCGAGACAATTGATTACTTTGCATTCCTTTTGCATTAATTTCCCGTAACAGAAATTTCGAGCGTATTTTTGGGCTAGTCAAAATTTCTGAAGCGGCCCAAAAATATATTTTTCCTGTAGATAATTGAATTATATTTCCAACGCATACTTGCACAATAAATTCCGCCTTGGGATGTGAGAGTTATACCAATTTTGGTGAAAGGTATATACTGAAATCAGACTCTGCGGGAAAACGTAAGACTACTTTCACTGGTTAATTACGCAACCAAATAAATACTAAAATTGCCGCAAAATATATCTTTTTTGTATCCAATAAAATTCTCTTTTCATTCCATACTTTATCTTGAAATTCCACCTTTAGACGCAAAAGATATGGCTATTTTAGTGACGAGTATCTCAGGCACTGCAGGAATATTTGAAAAGCCTCATATCTTCATCTTTTATTTTCTCGATTTAATTACTTACATAATTTCCTAAAAATTAAGAAAAATATCATAAGAATTCAAGAAAAGTATATCAAGAAGATGAAAGTGCTATTTATTTTTGAATTAGCTAAAATTAATAAAAAAGTCCTAATTAATTATTCTAAATGAAGCAAAGATAAGAGATGAATATGCATTCATCAATCAACGCCTTTATTCTGGGTAAATTACCACCAAAGCGACAAGATCTGAGTTGTTTCAATATTTCATGCTATATTGGGAAGGTAAAATTTGGTGAAGCATTGTGTGATTCCGGGGCAAGTATTAACTTGATGCCCCTTTCTACATTCAAAAAGCTTGCTCTCAAAGAATCTCGACAAAGTAACATGACAATTCAGCTTGCGGACAATTGTGTAGTACGGCCATATGGTATTTGCGAGGATGTCTTAGTCAAAGTTGATCGGTTTGTGTTTCCAGCTAATTTTGTCGTCATGGAGATGCAAGATGATCAAGGAAATGAGCTACTTTTAGGAAGACCCTTCCAGACCACTGTTGATATGATATTGGAAATGGGTAGAGGCGGTTGACAATGGGTATAGTTGATGATAGATTCGAGATACTCATTCCGCCAAATTCAAAGCAGTCATAAAGTGAGGCACTTTGATCATAACATATCTCTTTTCTTAGGGAATCCATTTCTTGACATGGATCACGTCATGATAAAGGTAGATAAGGGAACAATTGTGGTGGACATCATGGAACAAACAAAGGTGGTTTCTCTTGTAAAAGTTGTGGGTTATCCCAATGATGAAGAAGAGGAAGTCCCACCGTCTACTGAGGATGATGCTATAGCAGTCTCCATGCTTGACTCATACCCACAGCTACCCCTTGAAGCTTGTTTGTTTAACATCATGGATGATTGGATGAGAAGCACGTCATTACAAGAATGCGTGAAGATGCTCCAAGTTCTTCCTTGCTACTATGCCAAGCACTATGAAGAACTAAGATCATTTCCATCACCACTTCAATCTTCTTTGGTCAGCCCTTCGGAGTTAGAGCTTAAGCTGCTGCCCCCTCACTTGAAGTATGCATTCTTAATGGCTGATGCAAAGCTACTGGTGATAATTTCAACATAAGTGTCGCTGAGGAAGAACAGCCGATGATAGTGTTGAAGAACCACCGTGGTGCTTTTGGGTGGTCAGTTTCTGGTATCAAGGGGATCTCCCCTACTCTTTGCCAATACAAGATCCTTCTCGCTGAAGGAGCCAAACCTGTGATTCAACCGCAACGTCGCCTCAACCCCGTCATGATGGAGGTTGTCAAAAAGGAGTTGATCAAGCTTCTCTCCGGGGACATCATCTATGCTATTTTAGATTCTACATGGGTGAGCCCAACATAGGTAGTCCCCAAAAAGGGGGGGATAACAGTAATTCAAAATCTCTTGAATGATCCTGTCACCACCCAATTGGTAATCAAGTGGTGTGTTTGCATTGATTACCACCGTTTGAATTCCACTACGTTAAAGGATCATTTTCCTCTCCCGTTCATTGATCAGATTTTAGAGCGGTTGGCTGGCCGCTCTCACTTTTGTTTTTTAGACGGCTATTCTAGCTATAATTAGATTTCTATAGACCCTAAGGATCAAGATAAGTCTGCCTTCACTTGCCCTTATGGGACTTTCACATATCGTCGAATGTCATTCGGTTTGTGCAACACACTGGCTACTTTTCAGTGTTGTATGCTTGCTATGTTTTTAGATATGGTGGAGCGCTGTCTAGAGGTTTTTATGGATGACTTTTCCATCTATGGTGCATCATTTGATTTGTGTTTGTATAATCTTGATAAGGTTTTGCAAAGATGCGAGGACACACATTTAGTCCTCAATTGGGAAAAATGCCATATGATGGTTAGCGAAGGCATAGTGCTTGGACACAAAGTGTCTAGAAAGGGACTGGAGGTAGATCCAGTTAAGATTGAGGTTATTTCCAAACTACCTCCACCGAATTCGGTGAAAGGGGTGCAGAGTTTCTTTGGTCATGTGGGGTTTTATCGTCGGTTTATCAAGGATTTTTCTAAAATCGCTAAGCCATTATCGAAATTTCTTGAGAAGGATGTTGTTTTTTACTTCAATGATAAATGTATGCATGCCTTCGAGGTCCTCAAGAAAAAGTTGATCTCCGCGTTGATTGTTCAAACACCGGATTGGACTAATCCCTTTGAGCTTATGTGTGATGCATCCGATTGTGTCGTGGGGGGCGTTCTTGGGCAGTGCCTTGAGAACAAACCCACAGTTATTTTTTATGTGTCTAAGACTTTGAATGATGCCCAACTCAATTACACCACCACTGAAAAAGAATTGCTTGTCGTGGTTTTTGCATTCGAAAAATTTAGGAAATATTTGGTGGGGTCTAATGTTGTGGTATGGACGGACCATGCCGCCATAAAATACTTAATGGAAAAGAAAGATGCCAAGCCTAGACTAATTAGGTGGATCTTACTCTTGCAAGAATTTGACATTGAAATTAGGGACAAGGCGGGCATTGAGAATGTGGTTGCGGACCACTTGTCTCGGTTAGAGCGGGTAGATGAAAGAGATACCAACATACCCATTACCGAGACCTTTCCGGATGAGAAAATCCTTTCCATTAAATCCGAGGACCCTTGGTTTTCACATATCGTGAATTATCTCGCATGTAAATAAATTCCGGATGATTGGACTTATCAAGAGCGAAAGAGGTTTTTCCATTCTTTGCAATCTTATTTTTGGGATGACTCTACCGGCGGTCATCATGCGAGTGCAAGGACGGCAATGAAGGTACTAGAGAGTGGCCTTTATTGGCCTACACTTTTTCGAGATGCCTATGATTATGTGAGGAGGTGTGATTTATTTCAAAGGGCAAGTAATATCTCAAAACGGCAAGAGATACCCCTCAATGTATTTTAAGAAGTTGAGGTATTTGATTTGTGGGGCATTGATTTCATGGGACCCTTTGTGTCCTCTAATTCCAATTTGTATATTTTTCTTATTGTTGATTATGTGTCGAAGTGGGTAGAGGCAGTACCCATAAGGACTAATGATGCTGCGGTAGTGTGCAGGTTCGTGAAGGAGCATATTTTTTGTAGGTTTGGTGTGTCACAGATGATCATTAGCGATGGAGGAACCCATTTCACGAACAGGAAATTTGCTACACTATTGAGAAAATATGGGGTCAAGCATAATGTAGGTACCCCATATCACCCACAGACGTAGGGCCAAGTGGAGGTGTCCAATAGGGAGATTAAGAAGATATTGGAGTGCACGGTGGCCTCTTCAAGGAAGAATTGGAGTGCATTACTACCGGACGCTCTATGGGCATATTGAACCGCATTCAAGACACCTATAGGCACCATGCCTTTTAGGTTGGCTTACGGGCGGGCTTGTCACTTGTCAGTGGAATTAGAGCACAAGGTGCATTGGGCACTAAGGAAGTTGAACTTGAGTATGGATGATGTAGGGAGAAAGCGAATGTTAGAGCTCAATGAGTTGGATGAGCTAAGAATGAATGCATACGAGAACTCAAGGATCTACAAGGAGCGGACAAAGTGAATACACGATCACCACATTCAATTGCGAGTGTTCAAGAAGGGTGTGAGTGTCCTATTATTCAATTCGAGGTTGAAGTTGTATCCCGGGAAATTGAAATCCCGATGGAGTGGACCTTTTGTTATAGAGGAGGTGCGACCCCATGGTGCTATTATGGTGAGCGATGGAGACGGAACATTCTTGGTGAATGGTCAAAGGTTGAAGCACTATTATGGGGAAGACTACACAAGGAAAGTGCATGAGATCAATTTCATGGCACTAAATGAGGAATGAGGAGAATGCATGCGTCTAGCCCAAGACATTAAATGAGGTGCTTGTTGGGAGGCAACCCAACCTTGGTAGTGTACATGTTTTTTTCTTTGAATTTTTCGCATTCCTAGGTAGTTTTCATTAATTTAGCACTTAGTCTCCAAAAATGATACCCTGATGTGTTTGTTGAGTGTGCAGGCTAGGGAACAGTCGATACCATCGACATCTGGGTCGATCGTATCAAATTTGGAACAACCGACCAGTCTACCGAAATTTCATTCTGTCGATACCATCGAAGGAATCGTCGATGGTATCGAAACTGAAACATGTGAAAAGGATCGGGCGTCGATTGTATCGACTCACTGGTTGATGGTCATGAGTTTTTGAAGATTTTTAGATGAAATTGTCTCAGTGATTTCGATACCATCGACAAATTGGTCGATGGTATCGACATATCTACAGTGACATTGAATTGGTCTGACGTTGCGAGAATCGAAGGAACATGCAGGTGTCGATACTATCGACACATGGGTCGATAGTATCGATGAAACGTCAGTGATCCGAGGTCTTCATCGAGTGGTCCACAACACCTATCCTTGGATTGTGTTGATGGTATCGACACCCTATTGCTACCATCGACACGAGGCCGATCTGAGTCCCCACATCGAGTCGTCAACAACCGTCGATTGCAGCGAGGGGCGGATTCCAACAACCATCGATACCATCGACGGGACTGCCGATGGTATCGACACCCCGACAGCAGACTCAGCCGTCCCTTATAAAAAGGAGGGCAAATCTTCATTCCAGTCACACAATCTCCTTGCCTACCTTCCACATCCGAGGCTTAGCATCCCTGGGCACCCAAGAGAAACCAAGATCACCGCCGTCGATCGTCTCTGAGCATCTTCTTCGGCTTTGCAGATCTCAATCTTCTCCGAGTGCCCCTATTGTCTTCTCCGAGCTCCATTCTCTTTTCTTTTCCTCACTCGTTGTCATGCAACCATGGTGAGAACAGGAGTGTCATCATCTCGGGCTGCACCTACCCTACCTGCCCCACAACAAGGACTGGTTCCTCACCCGAGGCTAGTCCATCCATCATCGGAGGTCAAAAAGGTGTATGTGGAGCTATGGAAGCACTCCATCGAACCAACCCAGTATGGTAACTGTGAGCTTATCAAGGATCTAGGTTTTGAGGCCAATGGCCTATGTGCTGTAGGGACAATTGGGTGAGTCCCCTGAGTTTTGTCGTGATCACGTCGATGGTCATCCATTCTCCAACGGATGGCCTACCTACAAGGAAATCGTAATCGAGTTCCTGACATCACTCGATATTTGTGTCATTCCCAATGAATTAGTGCCAGCGTAGATAGCATGGAAGGAGGGGCGTGTGTCTTTCTGCCTCTACAATCGGGACTACAATCTTACCCTCCGTGAGTTCAATGTGATTTATGGGTGGGCCCATAAAGAAATGCGTCAGCCACCACAGAATGTTGATTATGAAGTGCACCATACTCGAGGGGTATTCTATCAGCTGGCACCACACTGCTGTAGCTGATTTTGAGCATCCTTTTGTCCGAATTCTTCACAGGATAATTTCTAAGTTATTCTTTGCAAGGTCCAAGTTATCTCAGAGCAAGTTCTAGGAGATGGATCTCTTCTTTCTCCATTGTTTTCTAGAGAGGACACTGATCAATTTTGGAGCCTTCCTTCTCATGCGCATGATGGTGGTAAAGAAGAATGTTTCTCAACGGGCTCCAATCTACTTTAAGGGCCTTATTACTCATCTTGCCATGCACTTGGGGCTTGATCTTTCTGGGATCGACAAGATAGAGAGTTAGAACACGCTGAACCTCTCTCACTTTGTCAACTCCAGCCTCCTTGAAGTCTGACATGGCATCGCCTATGCCACATGTCATGTGTGAGGTGTGTTCCAAAGGGTGCAATTTCCTGACCCTACCTTCAACATCAGACCAAGCCAAAGCTACAGATGGACGATCATTGATGTTGATGATGAAGAAGAAGAAGCAGCTCAAGAGGCGGCGGCTCTAGAAGGTGACAATGATGAATAAGGGGAGGAGGAAGCCACTATTCCTCTTCGACGATGAGTTGCTCTGAGAAAGTGTCCATGAAACTATGGTGCATCTTCTTCTTCCCAGCCACCGCCACCACAACCCTCCCATGATGGAGATGACCCCTATTCTATGCAGGGGATGTATACCATGCTCTAGTCGATCCAGGAGTCCCAGAAGACAATGTTGTAGTCACATCAGACAACTTTTGTAGGGATCCAGGATACATTGAATAGGCTCTATGAAAATCAGCAGGCGATCTTTGAGAATGAGTGCCAGCTTTTCACCAACCAATTGCAGGTCTATGACAGGTTGGGCAGGATCGAGCAGTAGTAGCATCCTTTCTATGATCATTACTAGAGCAGAGACTACTTTGGGGGATATCCACAGCCACCACCCATGCCACCCTATGATCCCAACTTTCAGGGGCAGTATCCAGACTGAAACCCCCATACCCACCAGTACCCGCCACATCTACCACCTCAGCAGTAGCAGGGTATCACTATTCCACCTTCTGAGTTTGTTCTTGACTATGAGGCCATAGTCGAATTCAAGCTTGGGGGGATGGAACAGTTTCTATCTAAGTTTTATTTTATTTTCTTCTGTTTGAGCATTTTTCTTAGCTTTTTGCAAGTTTTCTTCTAGTTTTGCAATTTGTGTTATTTACAGCTTTTTAGGACCCACTTTCTATCTAGTGTAATCTGTGGGTGTCTAATGTAAGTGTGTCATCTCAATGTTTTTCATATGGGGTTGATGTGTGAATTGTTTGAAATTGAGCACATAACTTATGAAAATAATTGGGTAGGTCAACTTTAAAACATATGATCATAACTGTATATCCTTATGGTTCAAGAAATGAGGACGGATATGGATGTTGAGCTTTAACTGACCAAACGGTAACGAGACTTTAATTTTAAGTGAGCAAGAGAAATCTCTTAGTTACCCTGTGCACATGTCAGTAAGGAGAGACATATAATTTTTTCCAATGGTTCTATCATTTAGTCTTGGGATCTATCCACCTTACTTCATTTACACTCCACTAAAAGAACTGGGAGCACGCTACAATTTTTCATCTCTTGATTGCATGTCATTTAGATAGGATTGCATTGTAGCTAGATTTTGCATTAAAAAAATGAAAAATACAAATTTTTTGTAGATCAGCTATGCATGCACACATTCTAGAGTGCATGCCATTGTAGTTGCATAATTACTTTCATGTAGTTGCACTTTGCATATTTTTGAGCATATAGGAAATTATGTGCCTGATTTCTTCTGAAAAATAAGGAAAGTGTAGCTTGTTCTATGCTCTCTGAAAAGTAGACTGCAATGCATCAATTGTAGCAGTTGTGTGAAAATAAGCCTGAAAAAAAACTATTTTGTAAATATTTCCATAGTCAGTTGAGAAAATTAGGGCTTGAAAAAAAATTGAAAAAGAAAAGAAGAAGAAGAAAAAGAAAAGAAAAAAATAAGTAGAAACCAGAGGGAGAAAGGAACTTGTTTCACCTACATAATAGGAAGAATAACCACATGATGTTGTTTGTAGACATTCTATCTCACATTGAGACGGAATAGAAGAGCATGCATCATTCCACCTAAAATGTAGGCATTAGGTCATTTTCATATGCATATGCATCATTTAGGTCATTTTTGTTGTTTTTTCATGTTAAACTATTTTGTGCTTTATGTTCTGCCACAGCCACCCATTCCATCCACCCGTTGCTCAAAATGGTAGGTCACCCATGATTATCTCCTCATTCCTATATATTAGGAGATCTGCTTCCATTGTAGATGATAGTTAGGATGTGGGCAACGTAGATAGGAGATTGCAAGATGCACCATGCATGAACCAGAGAAATTTATTATATTATTGTTGTGTGATTTATATATCATCTTTTCACATGATATCACACACAAATTTGGTTCATTCTGATATAATTTAGTCTCTTTTCATATCACTTTTGCCATCTTTTTGTTATTCTACTTATTTCATAACTTGCATTGTAGAATTGCCCCAAAAAGAGTTGAATTCATAGTTTAATTCTACTGAAACAGCAGAATGCATGACGTGCAAAACAGATGCACGATGTTCACCTTTCCAGAGAAAATTTTGTTTGCCCAGCCAGGAGAACGCACGACGTGCATGAAAAAACACACGGCGTGCGAGTTTCTAGAAGTGCACAGAAAGGCAAACGCACGGCGTGCACCTGGAACGTAAACAGCCAAAGAAAGTTCTGGAAAGTCACGTGACGTGCATATCCTCAGTACACGCTGTGCGCAGTTTAGCCTGATGCAAACTGCACTGCAGGTGCACGGCGTGCACCCCAGATGCACGACATGCACCTGGCAGTTTTAGAAATACGAAAATTCAGAATTCGGTTTTAAAACAAGGAGGGAAGGCAAGAGACGGTAATGTTTGGTCATTTTTGAAGAGTTTTCTCTCATCCCATAGCTAGAGGAGACCAGAGGAGGGTGATTTTGGAGATCCAAGGTGGTTTCTTGCATAAGGAGACCATTTCTTCTTCTCTACTTCTGCATTGTCTTCTCCAAGTGCAGCCAAGCTTCCCCAACTTTGAGCAGCTTCTTAGGAAAGGAGCTAGTTCGTCTTGGAGTAGTTAAAGAAGGGGAATTTTGTCCTCAAGCCAGAATTCTTCTTTCTTGTGGTTACATCTTTAGTTATCTTTGTTTTTCCTCCTCTAAATAATGTTTAGAACTGAAATCTCTGCAACAAATCTGCAAGGCATGGTTATGGATGAGTAATTCTTCTTTTCTTGGGCATGGGAGAGTAGCTCCCATGTCATAGCAAGTATGGAACAAGTAATTTCTTACTAAATACTAAGTTTCTTGTTTCTTTACCATGAACGTACCGGTTTACTCTTTTCTTGCATGTATTGTTGGCCACTTTATGTGCATGTTTTCTGCTTTCTTGCTTGATCTGAGAAAATAAGTAGGAGTGTATGGAGGTGCTCTTCTTGGCAACTCTTCCTCTTATATGAGAGTAGAGAGGAATGAGTTGAGGAATAGTTTGTGATCAATGGTGAAAATTCATACACGAGAGTATTGTTTTAAGATGTGATCGTTGCGTTTACACCGGGAGGTGAAATGTAACACAACCTTTCCTTGAAATAAGAACTTATGTATGTTTAAATTATTGTGTTCCTTTGATTGCTATGATGTGTAAATGAAATCCTAATGTCCAATATTCCCAATATTTCTAAAATCAAACTTCTTTTAGTAGTTCTTGCTTGCTAGTTAAAATTTAAATTTTCTACTGTTAGAATCACTGTTAGAATCTGAACTCTCTGCATTTAGACAAACATTTTCATTTCCTTAAAATAAATCTAGATTGTTGAACTTTAGTGTTGTTGCGCCCAATTAAATTAGTTAAGCTCCTTATGTTCGACCTCGACTATACTACCTTTATATACTTGCAGAGATTGGTTAAGTTGGGTAAACTATCCTTTGTTTGGATTGAAACTCATTAGCCTAAATAGCCAACAAGTTTTTGGCGCCGTTGTCGGGAAGCTATGGTAATTTAATTGGAGTAATAAGTACTAATGAGTATTCGAGACTAGATCGTCATTTCCATATTTTGAAATTTCATATACCTTTTAGTTGTGTTCTTAATTCCTTTTGCAATTTTTTAGGTTGTATGCATCGCTCACAACGAGGTCTTCAAACATCTGCTCTGTTAGACCTTGAAATCGAGTGTACTCTTTCAAGCTTGAGAAGAGCAAGAAGAGTAGAACAACCGCTACTAGGAGGTACTCCGCCGTCACCATCATCACCACCACCGTCTTCTTCACCTTTTGCGGTAGCTACACCAAGCAATCCAACCATGGAAGATGGCCGTCCTTTAAAAGATTTTGTAATTCCAGTCCCCACAAACATCTGTGGGGACATTGCCTTGCCTATTGTAGAAGAAAATAACTTCTCAATTGCTCCTTCTATGATGCAAATGATACATTAATCATTTTCGGGGTACTGCTAATGAAGACCCAAGTCTTCATGTTGTCGAGTTATTGGAATATCTGAATACATTCAAGATTAACGGAGTGCCTATTGATGGAATTAGATTCATGTTATTTCCCTTCACCTTAAGAGATAGAGCCAAGGCATGGCTTTTGTCTCTTCCCAAGAAGTCAATTAAAAGTTGGGACCAGCTCCTTAATGCTTTCCTTGCAAATTATTTTTATCCAAGCAAGATAGCCCATCTGAGGAACCAGCTCACCAATTTCTCTCAGAGTGAAGGAGAAACTCTATATGACACATGGGAACGGCTCAAGGATCTTCAATGCCTTTGCCCACACCATGGTTTGACAAACTAGCTTCTACTTCAAACTTTCTATAATGGACTGTTTTACAATACTCGGTTGACTTTAGATGCTACAGTTGGTGGTGCATTAATGACTAAGTCTTATAGAGAGGCTTATGATATTATTGAAGATATATCACTAAACCACTGCCAATGGGGAGGAGATAGAGGAGCAAAATCAACCTCTACAACAAGTTCTTCAACTGGAAAACAAGGAGGAAAACACACTGTTGATGTTGTTGACCTAATTTTTGCCAAGCTAGATGTGCTTACACAAAAATTTGAGAAGATGACCACTTTGCCAATTCAATTTGCTAAAGCAACATGTGAAGCTTGTGGTAATGCAGGACATACTTCTTCTTCATGTTTTACCCCTAATGCAATGGAAGGAAACTTTGAACATGTCAATGTTGTTGGGATGCATGGGAATAAGAAATACAATCCCTATTCCAGCCAATACAATCCGGGATGGAGAGATCATCCTAATTTCTCCTACCAGAATACAAGCAACACTCAAAATTTCCAGCAAGGACAGCAACAACTGCAACAACAACAACATGCCAACCGTCAAGGAAATCCACCGGGTTTCAACAACAGGGGTTATCAAAAGCAACAACAATCCCAAGGTTCTTCTCTAGAAGATATGATGGAAAAATTCATATCTACACAAATGCAACAGAATGAGGAACTCTGGGGGAATGACAAGCTTTTAAAAGATGTTATTGCTCAACTTTCTGCAAAGGTGGATGGAATTTCCACTCACACCAAGATGTTAGAAAACCAAATAGCACAACAAGCTCTAAACCAACAAAGGACTCTGCAATCCAGTTCTCTTCCCAGCCAACCAGAAGTGAACCCAAGGCAACAAGCTCATGCAATTATCCTAAGAAGTGGAGCTGAGATTGAAAGACGTTCTCCATCCAAGGAGATGAACATGAAGGTAACTGATGAAGAGGAGTCCAACACTCCTAATTTCATTAAGGAGAAAGGTAAAGATGAAGCACCACCTTCCTTCAAAGCCACTGCACCTTTTCCTCAAAGGTTAGCCAATAAGAAGGAAGACCAGAAATTCAGGAAGTTTATGGACATAATCAACAAATTGCATGTCAATCTTCCTTTTACTGAAGTTATTGCTGAGATGCCTTCTTATGCTAAATTCCTAAAAGATATTTTGACTAAAAGAAGAAAAGTTGATCAAGTAGAAATAGTAATGCTTTTAGAACGAGTGAGTTCGATTATTCAAAATCATCTTCCACAAAAGATTGATGATTTGGGAGCGTTTACACTTCCATGCAAGATCAATGATACCACTTTTGATAAAGGTCTAGTAGATCTCAGTGCCAGTATTAGTCTCATTCCATTTACCTTATGGCAAGAATTAGATCTTGGGGATTTGAAGCCCATAAGGATGGCTATCGAATTAGCTGATCATTCTATTAAATACCCAAAAGGTATAGTGGAAGATGTATTTGTACAAATCGAGAAATTATATATACCCTGTGATTTTGTTGTTCTTGACATGGAGAAAGCTCCTTCCAACCCCATTCTATTTGGAAGGCCATTCTTGAGGACTGTCAGATGTTTCGTTGATGTTCGGGAAGGAAAGCTCACTCTACGTGTTGGGGAAGAGGCTATGGAATTCTCTATTTATGAATCCACGAAAGCACCCACACATGTTCAAGAAATATGTTTGCTAGATACTATTGATCTTATTGAGAATGATAATGAAGATGATGCTGATTTGATGATTAATCTTTATGATGATGATGTAACTGAACTCAACAATTCTGAAATTTCTGGAGCACTATCTATTTGTAAAGAAGCAGCTATCAATGAAGATGCTCCACTTGTCGAAGATAAAGTTGATGAAAGAATAGCGGGCAAAAAGGTAGAACTAAAAGCCCTACCACCCGGGCTAAGGTATGCATCTCTTGACCCAAATACTACATCTCTTGTTATAATAAATAATGAATTAACCAATCACCAAGAAAGTAAATTGCTTGCCGAATTGCGTTTGTATAAAGACGTCATTGGTTATTCCATTGAAGATTTAAAAGGCATTCATCCTTCAATTTGTATGCATAGAATAAATATGGAAGATGATGCCAAACCAACAGTCAAACCACCTAGATGCCTAAATCAAAATATGCTTGAAGTGGTAAAGAAAGAAATTTTCAAGTTAATTGATGTTGGAATCATTTATCCCATAAGTGACTACCCCTGGGTTAGTGCCATTCACGTGGTACCTAAAAAGGGGGGTGCAACTATCATTAAAGGAGACAATGACAAGTTAATACAAACATGCATCATTACCGGTTGGCATATGTGTATTGACTACCGACGTTTGAATAAGGAAACCCACAAAGATCATTTTCCGTTGCCTTTCATTGATTTGATGCTTGAACATCTTGCCAAGCACTCTTATTTTTGTTACTTGGACGGGTATTCCGGATTTTTCATATTCCTATCTATCCTCCCAACCAAGAGAAGACCACATTCACTTGTACTTATGGAACATATGCTTATCGTTGTATGCCGTTTGGTCTTTGCAATGCTCCCGCTACTTTTCAGCGGTGTATGATGGCCATATTCTCTGATTTTATTGAAAATATCATGGAGATTTTTATGAATGATTTTAGCGTGTACGGTGACTCTTTTGATCAATGTTTATTGAACCTGTCTCTAGTCTTAGCCCGCTGTAAAAAGGTTAACCTAGTGCTAAACTGGGAGAAATGCCATTTCATGGTACAATCCGATGTAGTACTAGGACATGTTGTATCTAACAAGGGCATTGAAGTGGACAAGGAAAAGGTTGAAGCAATTTAGAAGATGTCTATTCCATCTTCAGTTAAAGACATCCACATTTTTTTAGGACATGCAGGTTTTTATAGAAGATTCATTAAAGATTTCTCAAAAATTGTAAATTTGTTGTGTTCCCTACTTGCAAAGGATGTGGAATTTGTGTTTGATGATGATTTCCATGCAGCCTTTTCCAAGCTCAAAGAGGCCCTCATTTCAGCCCCAATTATTCAACCTCCAGACTGGGATTCTCCCTTTGAGCTAATGTGTGATGCAAGCGATTATGCAGTGGGAGCTGTTTTAGGACAGTGGAGAGACAAGAAACTCCATGCCATCTATTATGCTAGTAAAACTCTCGATGAAGCACAAATCAACTATACAACCATGGAGAAAGAAATGCTTGCAATTGTATATGCATTTGACAAGTTTCGACAGTATTTGGTAGGATCAATGGTGATTGTATATACTTATCATGCTGCCATAAAGTATTTGCTGAAAAAAAAAGATGCCAAACCACGCCTTATTCGTTGGATATTACTTCTGCAAGAGTTTGATCTTGAAATACGAGACAAGAAAGGTACAAAAAAAAGTGTTGTCGGTCACCTTTCTAGACAGACCACAGAGGCTGGAGATCTATTTCCAATTGAGGATCATTTGCCTATTGAAAAGCTCTACGCACTATCATCCACTCAAGCACCATGGTTTGTAGACATCGCCAATTTTCTTGCTACTGGACAACTCCCACCAGACTTGACGTATCAACAAAAGAAGAAATTCTTTCATGATGTAAAATTCTATTACTGGGATGACTCATTGCTATTCAAGCATGGAAGTGATGGGCTAATCTGGTGGTGTGTTGTTGAGGAGGAGGTCCCAAACATCATTGTTGAATGCCATGCCTCTCCTTATGGAGGACATTTCAGAGGAGAAAAGACTGCTGCCAAATTGTTTCTATTGGCCCACATTATTCAAAGATGTCAATTTATTCATCAAATATTGTGATAGATGCCAAAGGACAGGAGGCATATCCCGCCGCAACGACATGCCACTCAACTCTATCTTATACGTTGAGGTGTTCGATGTATGGGGAGTGGACTACATGGGACCATTCCCATCTTCTTGCGGGTATCAATACATTCTTGTTGCTTGTGAATATGTGTCTAAATGGGTTGAAGCCACACCAACCCAAGCACCGGATGCCAAATCTGTAATTAAGTTTTTTCAAAAGATTATTTTCCCTAGGTTTGGAGTTCCACGTGCTATAATTTCTGATGGAGGCACACACTTCACTGAAAAACAATTCAACAATCTTCTCTCCAAGTATGGTGTGACTCATAAGATATCTACGCCCTATCACCCCCAAACATCCGGGCAAGTAGAGGTTTCAAATAGGAAACTGAAGAATATTCTTGAAAAGATTGTCTCTAGTTCAAGGAAAGATTGGGCATTAAAGATAGATGACACACTATGGGCATATCGCACAACCTATAAAACCATCATTAGGACTACTCCATTCAAGCTGATCTATGGCAAATCATGTCACCTTCCGCTTGAGTTGGAGCACCGTGCTTTGTGGGCAATTAAGTTCTAGAATTTTGCTATGAAGAGGGCAGGAGAAAAACACCTATTGCAGCTACAGGAGCTTGAAGAACTTCGTCTCGATGCTTATGAGAATGCAAAGTTGTACAAAGAAAGGATAAATGCTTGTCATGATAAAAGAATTCATAGGAAATACTTCCAAGAAGGAGATAGAGTATTGTTATTCAACTCTAGATTAAAGCTATTTCCAGGAAAGCTGAAATCAAAGTGGTCCGGCCCATTCCTAGTGCTAAAGATTTTTCCATATGGAGTTGTAGAACTCCAAGGCAAAGATGGAACCTTCAAAGTAAATGGACAATGCTGCAAACGCTACTCTTGCGGGGATGAAGTGGAGAAAGGAGCCTCTTGCTCCCTCCAAGATGCTTGAAGAATTAGAATAGTCTTACTCCAGACTCTAAATGGAGGACCTTATGGGAGTTGATCCCACGTTAGGATAAATTTCTTTTAAGTTTTTCGAGTCAAAAACACTCTTTAATTTCGTTAATAAGCCTGTCATGGATGAATGTAATAATCTAGACTTGATTTCCACCCTATCTGTCTTTGTTTACTGCTGACTGACTGTAACTTTTTGTAGAAATTGCAAAGTGCACGACGTGTCTTTTGAAGACACAGCGTGCACCTCTGTAAAAATTGCAACAGAAGATGTTCTGGAAACTGACATGGCATGCACTATCCATATGCACGGCGTGCACCTGGGAATTGGAGATTTCGGAAACTTTTTGGAAACTGACACGGCGTGCGCTATCAATATGCACGACATTCACCTGGGAACTGGAAATTTTGGTAACTCTCTGGAAACTTGCATTGCGTGCATTCCATATCTACACATCGTGTACCTGGTATTCAAAAGCTGCAGTATAAGTTTTGGAAACTTGCAGGCGTGCATATCCTCAGTGCACGCCGTGCACCTGGTCGTAAAGGAGAAGTCAAAAATGAAAATTTGGAGGAGTACACGACGTGCACTCCAAGTGCACGGCGTGTACTTTCTCGTAAAGTTTAGACAAAAGGGGTTGGAGTGCATGACCTAATTTCCCCCCACAACAGCAGCCATGCACTCCAACCCTAGCAGCCGTGCAAGCCGCCGTCCACCGGAGCCCGAGCAAACACACGCCATTCCGCCACTCAATCAGCCGTGCACCCCCCTTCTTCTTCCTTCCACAACAGTCGTCGTGCACCTTGCTGCCCACCTTCTCCTTCCTCTCGCTCGAGCCACCGCACGACCCAGCAGCAGAAGCTCTGACACCTAGCAGTCATGCACCGCGCCGCCTTCCTCGTTTCTTCTCCGTTGTGCACCTTGCCACCCAGCAGCTTCCCCACGCCACCAGCGTCCTTCTTCACCATGCCAACAATGCGCAAGCTCCAGCAGCACGTCTCCAAGTACTTATACACTCGAAATCACCCCCAGAATCAGAGCCGTCGGTGCATATTCAGATCTACCATAGATTTGCAGGTGCACGCCATGCACCAGCTTTGCACGCCATGCGTCAGCCTGTCTGAAGAAGAAGAAAAGTGCAATTTGCACACCGTGAACGTCAGATACACATTGTGTACTAGCTGCTGATTGAATGGCACCAATTAAGCACAAGGCAGGCCGACGCCATGGAGTAGCTGCTTCATCTTCCGCACCTCCCACCGCTGATGCAACACCTTCTGTGGAAGCACCTGTAGTATTTTACCCTCTACACAGTTCAGGGTCAGACCCAAGGAGAACGCCGACTACCAGTTCCTCATCATCAAGCGTGTTCTGCCCTCTCGCTACATGTGCGAGGAAACCCTTAACAAATTGGGTTTCAAGAATGAGGTAGTAGACCATTTAAAGTTTTTGGGTTTGCACTATCTTTGCACCAGAGTTTCTAAAACTTATCCCCGTCTAGTCTATGAGTTTCTCACAACTTTCAAGGCCGAGAATGACCCACAAAACTATAGTGCACCTTATCTGAAAATCAGTTTTTGACTTTTGGACAAATCATTTTCTATGGATCTTTAGTGCTTTTGTGTTTTTCTTAAATGCAATTATGGTGGCTACACTAATTATCCTCCCACCTTCCATAGCGACTCTTTCTGGTTTGAAATCACTTGTGAAATGGTGCATAGAGCAAGGAACGCTCGGGCTTCAGCAATCCATAATCCAGTTTTCTGAGTTGTGCATCGTCTTCTTAGCACAGGGCCTTTCGCTAAAAATGAAACTCAGGGTGTAGTAGGAAAGACTGATCTATTTTTCTTATGGTGTTTGGTGAACAATGAGCAAATCAGTACTGGCTACTACATTGTTAATAAGCTTCTTGACACAAAAAAGCAGAAGAAAAGGGAGGCTGGTGACATTATGTACGGGGGGCTGATAAGTATTCTTGCAATGCAGTTAGGATTAGATGTGGGTGATTTAGAACCTGCATTGGGAAAGAACCTTGTAGATATCAACTATCTCATCTCTTGTGGTCTGATCTCAAGACATGGAAACAACACATCTAAATTCAAGGTTTTTATCACCAAGAAGCAGTTCATAACCATTCCTGATGCAACTCGAAACGACATCAAGAACAAGGCCACCTGGAAGGTGAAATTACAACCATAGGCAGATGAGGAGACACCCACTCGAGGTGCCAACAGCTCTACACCAGCGCCTATGCCAACAACCCCTACTCCACTTCCACGATCCACCAGTACTCAGACAGAGTATAGTTGGATGATGTCGTACGTGCATCACCTTTACAGCTACGTGCAGCAGAGATTTGACCACATCGACACCCGCCTTGACCAGATGACCGCACAATACGATACCCAGTTCGACCACTTGAGTGCGCAGTACACTACCATGTACAAATGGTCAATAGGATGGATGTGTGGCACATCTCTCAGGGCCACTACCCTGCCCCTCAGACTTTCCAGACTCCTCTGCGGAAGCAGATTGAAGTTCCACAACATGAGTTTTCCCAACACCGGCCATAGTAGAGCCACAAGCAGCAACCTGACTCATCCGCCTAGCCGATGGACATCCCTGATATCGTCACTCAGTTCTTCCCTGAGCAGGGGAGCATCAGATCCTTTTTCTGATTCCATTCACGATAGGTATCTGGTTGTGAACTCCGTAAGTTTGATTGAGGCAGTGAGGACACTGTTGATTTCAAGCTTGGGGGGCACAACCGGCCAGTAGTTGTAGTTTTCATTCAAGATTTCCTTTTTTGAGTTAGTTGTGTCAATTGTTTTTCTATTTTTCCATTTTATTCCATGTTCTGTTCCATGATGGCAAAATCTATATGACTTGAGACTATCTTATTAAGAATGAACCCCCTCTAGCATGCTGAAATTTTCTGTCCTCTATGTGTTTTGGCTATATTTAAGAGAGAGAAATTAAGAGCATGTTTGAATGAAATGGAAGTTGAAAATTTCCATGTACATTGATGTGATTTGTGTTTGTGGTTTGATATCTCAAATCTTTACATCTTGGACTACTCAATACATGTAATGGTTTCAAATTTTGTGGAATAATTAACTTGCACCACTCTTTAGAATACAGGATACTCTTGCAAATTTTTAGTCCATTTGCAATCGATTTTTTAGTGATTTTTTTCAAAAGAATGATCTAAATCTTGTTAACTTTAACATTCTTGTTGACTCTTTGGTGTTGCACCATCAATAGTTTACCCAATAAAAGATGGCATATGGCCCACATATTATGCTAGCCTAGTGTGAGTTTGATCTGGCAATGATGGTTAGGTGATATGAAAATCAAAAGAGGGTAAAAACAACACCCCAACCGGCATTCCTCGTGAGCATAAGCCTAAATTAGCAGCCGAATGTCGGAAAACCCAAAATTTTCATTATCATATCCTTATGAAAAAGAGTACAACTAAGTTTTGTTAATGTTAACATCAGTTTGATCATCTTATATCCGTACTAGCTGAAAAGTTGTATTATACATGCACTGACTGTTTGGCTTGATTATCCAAATTCTATTTAGTGTTGTCTAGTTGAGCTTTTCATTTAATTTGAAACCAACCATGTTGAACTTAATTTATCTATATTGGATGTTGAAAATTTTGAGATGATAACAATGAACACAAGCACAAAGTATATAGTTGACTAAGCTAATTGCATATCTTCTTTTCATTTCATCCATGCATGAACTAATTTTTCTCCTTGAAAATAGCCATGTTCCGTTTTGCTTGAGGACAAGCAATAGTTCAAGCTTAGGGGGATTTTTTGTGTGATTTATATATCATCTTTCACATGCTATCACACACAAATTTGGTTCATTCTGATATAATTTAGTCTCTTTTCATATCACTTTTGCCATCTTTTTATTATTCTACTTATTTCATAACTTGCATTGCAGAATTGCCCCAAAAGAGCTGAATTCAAAGTTTAATTCTGCTGAAACAGCAGAATGCATGGCGTGCACCTTTCCAGAGAGAATTTTGTTCGCCCAGCTAGGAGAGCGCACGACGTGCATGAAAAAATGCACGGTGTGCGAGTTTCCAGAAGTGCACATAAAGGCAAACGCAGGACGTGCATACCAATGCACGGCGTGCACCTGGAACGTAAACAACCAAAGAAAGTTCTGGAAAGTTGCACGACGTGCATATCCTCAGCGCACGTCGTGCACAGTTCATCCTGATGCAAACTGCATTGTAGGTGCACTGGACAGCGTGCACCCCAGATGCACGGCCTGCACCTGGCAGTTTCAGAAATACGAAAATTCAGAATTTGATTTTAAAACAAGGAGGGAAGGCAAGGGACGGTTATGTTCGGTCATTTTTTAAGAGTTTTCTCTCATCTCGGAGCTAGAGGAGACCAGAGGAGGGCGATTTTGGATATTCAAGGTGGTTTCTTGCATAAGGAGACCATTTCTTCTTCTCTACTTCTCCATTGTCTCCTCCAAGGTGCAGCCAAGCTTCCCCAACTTCGAGCAGCTTATTGAAAAAGGAGCTAGTCCGTCTTGGAGCAGCTAAAGAAGGGGAATTTCATCCTCAAGCTAGAATTCTTCCTTCTTGTGGTTACATCTTTAGTTCTCTTTGTTTTTCCTCCTCTAAATCATATTTAGAACTGAAATCTCTATAACAAATCTACAAGACATGGTTATGGACGAGTAATTCTTCTTTTCTTGGGCATGGGAGAGTAGCTCCCATGTCATAGCATGTATGGAACAAGTAATTTCGTACTAAATACTAAGTTTCTTGTTTCTTTACCATGAAAGTACCAGTTTACTCTTTTCTTGCATGTATTGCTGGCCACTTTATGTACATGTTTTCTGCTTTCTTGCTTGATCTGAGAAGATAAGTAGGAATGTATGGAGGTGCTCTTCTTGGCAACTCTTCCTCTTCTATGAGAGTAGTGAGGAATGAGTTGAGGAACAGTTTGTGATCAATAGCGAAAATTCATACACGAGAGTGTTGTTTTAAGCTGTGATCGTTACATTTACACCGGGAGGTGAAAATGTAACACAACCTTTCCTTGAAATAAGAACTTATGTATGTTTAAATTATTGTGTTCCTTTGATTGATATGGTGTGAATGAAATCCTAATGTCCAAGATTCCCAATATTTCTGAAATCAAACTTCTTTTAGTAGTTCTTGCTTGCTAGTTAAAATCTAAATTTTCTACTGTTAGAATCTGAATTTTATGCATTTAGACAAATGTTTTCATTTTCTTAAAATCAATCTAGATTGTTGAACTTTAGTTCTATTGCGCTCAATTAAATTAGTTAAGCTCCTTGTGTTCGACCTCGACTATACTATCTATGTATACTTTTAGAGATTGGTTAAGTTGGGTAAAATGTCCTTTGTTTGGATTGAAACTCGTTATCCTAAATAGCCAACAATTATCTACTTTATTTGATTGTGCTCATTGATTATGGGGTGGACATTTCTCATAGATGGTCATTGTCACCTTTAGGGTAGTTATTGTTCCGTGGTTAGTGAGAGCCGATATGCGCCTTGTAGGGGGAATCATATTGTGATGTCTTTTTTGTGATTATGTTCTTTAGTTGACCCTCACAATTTTATTCTATAGTTTGGTTGCTCGAGGATGAGCAAAGTTCAAGCTTGGGAGAGTTTGATGCAGGGGTTTTGAGTCACTTGTATAGGCTAGTTTTACACTCATTTTATGCGCTTATTGGTCATATTTGCAGTTAATATTGCATGATTCAACTCCTTTATCATATTATCCTTGTCTGCATCAAATTCATCATGTTTTACATTTTTTTGTATAGATCATCATATTTCTCAGATTTGATTTGTGTTTTTATCTCATTTTTAGGCAATTCACAATTCTGGACTTGTCGATACCATCGACGGTCTGTCGATAGCATCGACAGAGCAACAGTGACAGAGCCAGAGAGGAAGTAGATAGTTTGATACCATCGACACTTTGTCGATGGTCTCAAAAGTCCAACAATGAGTCAGATATCACCCCATCGATACCATCAACGGGAGCGGTCAATGGTATCGAGAAGGCTTCAGGCAGCTCCCAAAAATTGAAGAAAGCATCGGTACCCTAAGGTGTCGATACCATCGACACCCCGTCGATGGTATCGACACTGTCAAATCAGAATTTTGTCTAGCACGACTTCAATCGGATGGTTGCGTTCTTTTGGCAGTTGTAAGTGGTACCTATACCTAGGAAAAGGCGACCCAAAGTCATCATTGATGTTCTATTGCATTGCACAAGTCTCGAAGGAGGAGAGAGCGAGAACGGAGCTGAGAGTTATGCCCCGAGAGATTTTAGAGACACAGACGGATTTTTTCACCACCGGAATGCTACAAAACGCTCCTCCCACACTGAGGATCATCCGGTTCTTCTCCATTCAGGGGTTACACCATCTCCATCCACATTTTCTCCATGTTTTCTCCTTCCTTCATGGTTTTTTACATTGAGATGAATATGCGGGGCTAATCCCATTTATCTCTAGGTCCGGGAGTAGCCCGGGCAATCATTGTATGACTTTTCTTACATAGTTTATCATAATTTGTCCCTCAAATCCGTGGTATGATATCGTTTTCTCTATTGCTATCATTGTACTTGATCACCATAATGGTAATCTAATACCTTTATTGCTTTTGATGAAGAATTAATGGTTAAAAAGAGGTGGTAATCACATTAACTAATAAATCCTTTAGAAAAGACGATGTACGGTTAATGGTGGGAACCCATAGACATGTTTTTCATGCACCTAGTTTAGGGCATAGGTTACTACTGGCGTGGAACTGACCTATATTAAGGTAGTGAATTGTATCGCAGAAGCGAGAAATTCTTGCTACAAGACACTATCCAGAAAGGAAGATGAGTTGTGATAAATGTGAAGGAATTAGTACAACGAGGACCCACAGTGAAACTGCAATCCTAGATATTTCTTTTGAATTGATTAAACCAGCCATTTAATCAATTATTTCATTTTCATTTATTTTTATTTTCCTTTTTCAAAACAACTTCCAAACTTTTATTATCAATTTAGCTAATCACGAGTAATTAGTATTAGTCTACCGATAATTACGTTTCCCTATGTTCGACTCGGGCCTCACAAGGCCTATATTACATTGACGCGTACACTTGCGTTATATGCATGGTAAAGTCGTGTCAAGCCTCTAATCATATTTTTGATAGCAACGTCTTGAATTGTTACTGCATATATATATATATATTGTTATAACTATATGCACACATTTTGGTTGCACCCAAGTATAAAATATAATTTCATACTAACGCATATTTTGTTACTCAACAAATTGGTTAAGCTTAGCACCCTTTAAGGAAGATGGGGTTGATTCATTTTGAACAAGAAAAATATTTGAAGTTCGATAATAAACTGTGAAGGATTAGATAGCACACAAGTTTAACCTCTTAGTTATCATAGAAAATATGTTCCCACTTCCAGTCTTCCATGTAGATACCTCCATTTCAGAGCACTAGAATAACATGTTTTACTATTTAATGTAATTATTACTTATCATTTGTTATATTTTGTGAATATGGTCTTGAAATATTGGATAACCACCCTTGCCTATCTAGTCCTAATTTATGGATATTATGGGAGGATAGGGTCGTTACATTCACTTGTTACTCTTTTAATATGTTTTTCATATATGTATATTAGTTTCTTTACAAGTACAAAATCAAAATCAAATTCTAAACTATTAAAGAAAAGAAAAGGAAGGTTAGTGCCCACAACTTGACAATTAGACATCAACAAAGAGAGACAAGACCATAACATTCAAACAATCTGATATCAAAAAGAAAAATACATTTGTGGAATAAAAACAACACATGACTGGATATATTAGTATAGAAATCATCCTTAGAATCGTAATCACACCAACCCTTGTACATCATATAAGTCAAGACCAGGTAGCAACAAGAATCAGCTTCATAATTGTGCATTTTAGACAGAAAGTACTAGCTCAAAACAACCTAAGATGCCATACGATGTAAAATGAAAGATATGACTCAAAAGATCTTTCAAAAGACCACCATCATAACATGTAAGTCATAACAGATTTGAAAACCATACAAGACAATGTTACTTAGAAAAAACAAAAAACTCATGGTCCCAAGAGGTCAAAAGGTAAAAGAAAGATCAATTAGATGAAAAACAAACATAATTAGAATAGAGGTAGTTGGTGTTAATCTTTTATCATCACAACCACAAATTCCAACCGATACACTTGATGAAATTACTAAATCTTATATTTATGCCAAACCAAGATATATTTACAAATAGTATTTCCTAACATCTCAGTAGGGAGATCTCTATCCTCACATGCTCTTTAGTTCTTTTCTCTTAATAATGCAGTGAAGAATGACAAATCAAATGGGATGTTGAAATTTTCTAGTAAAATTAGCCAAATCCTCCATAATGTAAGGAAGGAAGGTTAGATATCATTTTTACATTTAGATCAAATATATTTAGCATAAACAACTAAACATAATGTGCTTCACATTTCCACTATAAATTTTATAGAAAAACAAATGTAAGGGTTTGGTTTACTTCTTTTCCTTATATAGTCAATAGCGAGAAACTTACATGAGCTATCTTCCATGCATGCACTAATACCAGTAAGATACCTTAAATATCCAACCCCAAGCTAAACTTCTCAGAAGTGGGAGATTTAGTTTTGATTACCTTCCAGACCTCTCTTAGTTTTATTTTACACTATTTGATGAAGATAATAAGATCAACATCATTAGCATGTGCATGAATTTTTCTTAATAAATTGGGAAGGGTGAAGTGAGGTCTAGTTTCAATGACATTCCACCTTCTATTTTGAAGAACCAAACTCCATTTACTACATAAAGAGAGCCCAAACTTATTGATATTTTCTTTCTCAAATTTATTAGGAAGGAACTCACAGTTGGGAGCCCATGGAACAAGACAATGACAAAAGTTAGATCCATCTCCTCCAAAAAAGTTCATAAAGTCTTTCAAAGTTTATCTTTCCTTAATCAGTAGATAGAAGTAAAAAGAATTCTTTCCAGAATGATCACAACCCCATATGGAAGAAGACGAAGTCAAGAGATTATTATGAATCTACCTAGAGACCATCTTTACTATAAACAACATTCTCAATGTCCAATATATTAGTAGTTTTTTAGTCTTAGTGACTTTCTCTTATTTTATAAGATGACTATTTTTTATCTTTGGTTTGAATGCATAAAATGCCCATGAGAATTTTGTCAATATCATTTTCAACCGATCAAGGAAAGGAGAGATAGAAGACCAATATAGCTGAATAATTAATATGGTAGATTGAATAATCAAGCATTAATGCCACAAAGAGATGTTTGACCTTCCACCCACCAATCATTCTCTTGATCCTATCTGTAAGAGGACCACAATGCTTTCTAGACATCAACCAAAAAATAGGGATACCTAGATACACTTGGGGTAGGGAGCCTTCATAAACCCTAAGAATATTAGACATAACCTTATTTTTTCATTCGCACTATAGATATTTGTGCTTTTCTTCTCACTAGTTTAATAACCAATAGCAAGAAAGAATTTCAAAAATAAATTTCTAATAAAATTTATATTTTTTTCATCAAAATCATAAAAAACCATCAAATCATATGCAAATATAAGATGAGAGATATCCATTGTTCAAGAATCCTTCATAATTATAATCATATCATTCTAGACTTCCATGTCAATAAGTTGAGTGAAAGTCTACATAGAAAAATTAAAAGGCAAGGGAAAGATGATCCGCTTGCCTCATTGCTTTGATAGGCTTAAAAGATAAAGTATCTTCATATTAAATAAACTTAATAAGGAGTAGTAGAGAATATCCCCTTAATCCATCCAATTCAACACTTGTTAAGATTCATAAGATCAATAGTATTGAACAAATCACTCCAAGTAACAAAATCATATGCCTTCGTAAGGTGAACCTTCTTGCATATTCTTGTATTTCTAGATCTTTTGTTGAAATCATGAATGATCTAATTAGAAAGACAAGTAACATCATGTTTAATTTTATAATTAAAAAAAATGCACATTTGGTCTTGCTAATCAAGGAAGGAAGAACCACCTAAAGCATGTTAGATAAAATCTTAGAAATATATTTACACCACATAGATAAAAAGTATCTAGTTCTTAATAAGAAGATACCCATTAGAGTTAGTAAAAAGAATGATGAAGGTTATATAATTATCTTTAAAGATATTTAACACACTTAAAAAAATCTAAGACATCACGAACAACAACATCTTTGATGACATCCCTAATTGATTCTATATAATTTACTAGTGAATCCATCAAGTTTAGGGCATTTATCACCATGTAGATTAGATATCACCTCTTCAATCTCTTCTTTGACAAAATTGTCCAAACAAGATTGTTGATAAGCGCTCATCCTTAGGGACTCCAACTAGGAAACAATGTAAGTAATAAAACATCATACCTATTAAAGATATTATTCCAATATTCCCAAATAATCTTTTTCAAATATTCCTAAACATGACATATTTTATCTACAACATGCAAAGCATAATGAAATTCTTTTTCCTACCAAATTTGATAGAAGAGTAGAAGAACTTAGAATTAAAATCACCTTCTTTCAATTATTCACTTTGTATTTCTACCTCAATAAGGATTCTTATTTGATACTAGATTTTATAGATTCCTTTTGACTAGAAACATAACTAGCTTGAAGATTAAAGTTTATAATGCCTTTTTTAGTATTGGATCGACCGACAAGAATTTTTTTTAAAGTAACCTTACTACTTCAAGGAGATTGCCCACTTTGTTCTTATTCCATCAATTAAATTACTTATGATATTTCAGAATTTAGAGTTAAGTTAGATCTTAAGAAACATGTGACGTCCCCGGATTTTGATTTCCCCAAACCCTATTGGGAATGAGATGTCAGAATCCGAAAACATCATCCAATCGTATCAGAAAGTGATGCAGAAGCATAATACGCATACATGAACATACAACCATAACATATCAACATTCAACATGTATTTTTATACAAACTGGACTTATTACAACATGAATTACAATTGCATATTGAAAGATGATTTACAGGTCTAAGAACATGTATGCTAACTAGGATCTTCACAATAGGTACAACCTGAACAACTTGCTCACATCCTGTACTTTTTCTCCCATGCTATCTCTGAACCTAAAACATACGTGAAACAACAAATCAACACACAAGGTGTTGTGTACATGGGCAGAAAGATACATATATTTATGGCTTTCATAATTTTTGAAAAAGATTTGCAGAAGGAAAGAAAATCATAGAAAACACTTCTTTATTAAGCGAAATACGCCAATTTAAGTCATTTTCCTAGATGAATTGCATTATCAAGGTGGACTAGTACCAAAACATAAATATGGGCCCATCCCCGTGTACCAAGTACTCTAGGGAAACTCCCCATACACCATATGCTCTAGGGAGGTGTACTAGCCAACATTAATCCATTCCCTCGTAAGGGGGATAATGAACACCTTAAATAACTACAAAACATCTACTCATAATTTATGTTTTCAAGTGACAAAACAACGGGTACTACATAGCAATACTACATCCAATATTTGCAAATAGAAGAGAGCATACATACATATCATGATTTCAAGCAAGAAAACCATAGTCATATAATTAAATAAAACCCACGTACCTGAGTTCAGAGATTCCTAATTTTTCCTGGACCACCGACATATCTGGTCATCACCTGATTAATAACAAAATCATATACTAGCATCAGATTCTGATCATCTTAACCCTAGTCGTGTTCATTAGGGTTTATATTATCTCATTAGGATATTCCAATGTTTACTTGCATTATTGTCTTATATTTATCTTACTGATGTCATTTTCCAGATTATGATTCATTATCTGAATATTATCTTCCATAACATTTTTGTGAACATTAATTAACCCTAGGTTACATCATTAACCTGAATTAGGATTTCATAACATGTATTAAGATTCATCTTCATATAACACAGATTCTATTCATCATGATGATCTCATAATTAAATCTGAGGTTCAATATACTGATATGAGCTTTCTATGTAAATTTCATCATTTATAGAGCACATATGTATTTATTGTATTTTATTAGGGTTATCAGCCCTAATTAGCCATATTAATCAAATTACAGAATTTTGTGCATCAACATGACGATATCTGACATCATATGCATTCTATACATAATTGTGGACTTACTGATATTTTTCCATGATTTTATATCATCCTTTGATATTTATTTTCCATTAAACAAATATTACATGTCTTATATGATATTGCTAATATTAAAGCATAAAAAGTCTGATATTAAGCTTTCATATTGTTCTACATATTTTTCTGAGAATTTCGATACCTTATTTACATTTTTCTGATCAGTAGGCTATTTTCTATGATTTATTGAATATTTGCAGATTTACTGAAGATTTTACCTTAATCAGCCAATGGGAGCTCGCCACGTGGCCACTAGGTATGGCGCAACTCCTTTGCTTGCTGCGGCCGGTTCACTTGGTCTGGGCCTGGTTCTCTAGCGGTTCACGCGGCTGGACCCGGTCTATTTCATCTTCTCTTTCGTTCAGCGATCCAACCCGCAGTCTCTGTTTCCTCTGTGAAACAGAGCACCACCGCACGGGCTCTCCTCCGGTGAGCACTACCTCACTGCCCTGATCTCCTCGTCAGCCAATAGACCCACCATCATCTTTTCCATGGACTTGTACACTTCCTCAGCTCCTTCAGCTCTTGGCCACGGCTCCAGGTTTCCATCCGGGTAGGAGCGCCACTGTCACCTGACTCCTCAGACAGACCCCATGGTCTCGATCCCTCTAGGGTCCCCGCGATGATCCGGTATCCTTGCTGGAGTCCCGCGCAGTGCCCGAGTGCAGCGCAGTTGTGATGGACGGTTCGTTCGACCGGTTGGAGCTTGGTCCGGTGACGTCGGCGGCTGCGCTAGTCGATACCAACCCCTGGGCCATCGCACTCTTCCGCGAGTGTTGGGATGTCTCCACCTCGGTGCAAGGATGCTCCAGGAAGAACTAATTAGAGTGAGGGTCCTTGAGGTGTGAGTAGGTGGCAAGAACTTAGGCCGGCGTAGATGGAGTTGGGTGGAGAAGAGGGGGAGGGATGTCGAGGAATTGAGGGCTCTTTTTAGCTAAAAGAAGGGTCGCAGAGCTACTGAGATCCTTAAATAGGCACCATGAGGTCGAGCATTGCCTCCCCTAATGTGGCCGACGGGTCCATGGCGCCGCCATTTGGGTGTTTTCTAATCCCTAACTTTTAGGGATATTTTTGGGGCTTGTTGGAAAGAGGAGGTCAAGCCAGATCTGAGGAACCAACTTTGACGAGGTTTGAGCAAGATACGAGTGAGAGGTGTGAGTTTGAGAATAGGCACAACAGTCTGGATGTGCATCCGCAGGAAGCGGGTGAGGAGGACGACTCAATCGTCCCTCCCATCGGATCCAGGTTCAAGTCAGGATCCATTTAGGGTTAAAAGGGCATTATGTACATTGAATTAATTTGCTTATATCTCTCAATTGGATAATCCAATTGCAATGAAAATTTTGGAGCAGCTTTATAATGTCATGATGTAGCTGTGGCATAAGGTTGGGAATGAAATTCGAAGGTTACACATGGTTATTGACTAAGAACATTAATACCTAAAGTTCACCTTCATGTGACACTTAGGGTTTTACATTATGTGAAAATGATATGCCATTTAATCAAAGTTGACTCCAAAACTTCAACATCGGTTCATATGTATATGATTCTTCAAAAGAAATTAGTTCACTACTCACTGGATCACTAAATGAATGATTGGTCTCATGAGGACTTAAACAATTAGTAAGGGTATTCATCACTAATTTAATTCAATTAGGCATCATAGTCCTCTATCATATCTCAAATCACCTAATTTGGGTGAAGGAAATCCATGATTGCATTACCAATTCCTCAATTGGTATTTGACATCTCACATAGAATGCTTATCTCTCAATTATTGTATTAGTTATTAAAACTCAAAAATCTAGGTTATCACATTCACCCCACCTTATTTGGAATTTCGTCCTCAAAATTCAACTAATCACATCCTTAAGAGGATATTTAGGAGTTCAACTTCATATACATCATCATTGCTTAGGTTCTAAGACCACCTTAGTTGCATGCACTCTAAGTCATCAGCTTAGGGTCTAGAGATTCTTGGGTGTGTCCACCCCACCTTATTATGGGGAAGCATCACTTAATGTCTTAGCCATAGCATGACATTATGATATCTTAGGATTACATCACCCCTAAAGGATACAAGTTTTTCTCATGCTTGCAGGGTTCAGGAGGAATTCATCTATATGCCATGGTATTTAGATTATTCAAATCTAACATCATTAATATGTTTTATGATCAACATCTTACAATAATTTCAGAATTAGAGAAGATTTATCTTCATCCTTGATATGATGATTTTTCTATATAAGAAGGGCTTACGTAACATGGTTGACCATTAGGGTTTCACCCTATGGTGTGATATTCATACTCAACTTAGAAGCATACATTGAGAAGGATCAAAGTTATGAACTATATTTCTGATCATATATCCTATGATCCAAAAATATCTTTATATCAAGTTCATGAACTCAACTTTTTATGTCTTGCATGTATTATGTGAAGGGAAAATAGAATATACTAAGTTTATCCCATGATCTCAGCATCATGTCTTTCATGTTTCATATGAAGGGGAAGAGAATATTTTAAATTCAAACTTATCATGATTTCAATCTTGGGTGCTACATGTATGGTATGGGGGAGGGATATAGAATAGGTCAAGCTTATACGAGTGACTCCTCATATCTAAATCATCTATATAGCTCAAGTGAGGTTTCTATCATCATATATTAAGAAAGAGAAGAAGAAGGGAGAACATGTATATTGAGTATTTTTGCACAAAGCATCATACTCTCATAACTAGAGTTCATATATTACCTCACTTGCAACTAATGATGAGATTCACAAAATATGTCACTCCATCTAGGACCTAACTCAGCCAAAGGATTGACTTTATCATATGGGTCATCTACCCATCCTTTTCTTTTACCCAATTCTCACATATAGATTTGAATCATGCATAAGGACTCAACTCAACACTCGAGAGTAATCTAGTATAGGACATTTTTTTAACACATATCTCATATATTGGAGGCTAGGTCCTATGACCTTCTCCTTGTGGATCTTACTCTCTCTAGAGTTCACCACATATCTCATCCTACCACTAGATATCCTCCTTGTATAAGAGCTTGAGTCATGCACACTCATCTCTATCTTAACTTAGCTTATCTTAAGTAGGAAAAGGGAATGTACTTTCATTATCAAGATTTTGCATAAATTCTACAAAATTGGATTCAACAAACATACAACTTAAACCTTTATAAGGAAACTTATACTATCAGAGATCAAACTTAGATAAGTTTTCACATGCTTATTTCAACTATCATTCTATCATCCACTCCATGTATCTCATATCTTGATAAGGCTCTAGACATCTAATCTAGATTACTCTCTCTTCTAGACTGATGTCACTCCCTTTCACTTAGGTTACATGAACACTAACTACTCTACAATGTGAGGGACACATTTTCATATTTACGTATAGGTAATAAAATATTATATAGTTTTTCTCCGAGAAGGCAGACGTCAGAGAAAACTGTCGAGGCTCGAGCCGGTTGGAAAACAAAACCGAATCAGCAAAACGAGTGTCCCACACACAGTAGATAGTCTAGTGTCATGTCACCTATTGAAATGGAGAGAACAAGGTGTAGACTAGTGTAGCTACCCAATACATATGAGCTCTATATGGAAAGGGTTTCAAACACTTGTCTAAACCTAGGTCTCGAACATCTAGGTTCTAACCTAGAGGCTAGGTCCAACCTAATTCCTATAAAACAACTTACTAAGTTTCTATGGTTAAAGTGAAAGGTGAGAATTTAGTTTTTTTTTTGTCATGGTGAGCAATTGTTAGGTGTAGCTATTGTTCATGCTCTGATACCAACTGTGACGTCCCCGGATTTTGATTTCCCCAAACCCTATTGGGAATGAGATGTCAGAATCTGAAAACATCATCCAATCGTATCAGAAAGCGATGCGGAAGCATAATACGCATACATGAACATACAACCATAACATACTCATTATTCAACATGTATTTTTATACAAATTGGACTTATTACAACATGAATTACAATTACATATTGAAAGATGATTTACAAGTCTAAGAACATGTATGCTAACTAGGATCTTCACAATAGGTACAACCTGAACAACTTGCTCACATCCTATACTTTTTCTCCCATGCTATCTTTGAACCTAAAACATACGTGAAACAACAAATCAACACACAAGGTGTTGTGTACATGGGCAGACAGATACATATATTTATGGCTTTCATAATTTTTGAAAAAGATTTGCAGAAGGAAAGAACATCATAGAAAACACTTCTTTATTAAGCGAACTACGCCAATTTAAGTCATTTTCCTAGATGAATTGCATTATCAAGGTGGACTAGTACCAAAACATAAATATGGGCCCATCCCCGTGTACCAAGTACTCTAGGGAAACTCCCCGTACACCGTGTGCTCTAGGGAGGTGTACTAGCCAACATTAATCCATTCCTTCGTAAGGGGGATAATGAACACCTTAAATAACTACAAAACATCTACTCATAATTTATGTTTTCAAGTGACAAAACAATGGGTACTACATAGCAATACTACATCCAATATTTGCAAATAGAAGAGAGCATACATACATATCATGATTTCAAGCAAGAAAACCATAGTCATATAATTAAATAAAACCCACGTACCTGAGTTCAGAGATTCCTAATTTTTCCTGGACCACCTACATATCTGGTCATCACCTGATTAATAACAAAATCATATGCTAGCATCAGATTCTGATCATCTTAACCCTAGTTGTGTTCATTAGGGTTTATATTATCTCATTAGGATATTCCAACGTTTACTTGCATTATTGTCTTATATTTATCTTACTGATGTCATTTTCCAGATTATGATTCATTATCTGAATATTATCTTCCATAACATTTTTGTGAACATTAATTAACCCTAGGTTACATCATTAACCTGAATTAGGATTTCATAACATGTATTAAGATTCATCTTCATATAACACAGATTCTGTTCATCATGATGATCTCATAATTAAATCTGAGGTTCAATATATTTATATGAGCTTTCTCTATAAATTTCATCATTTATAGAGCACGTATGTATTTATTGTATTTTATTAGGGTTATCAGTCCTAATTAGCCATATTAATCAAATTACAGAATTTTGTGCATCAACATGATGATATCTGACATCATATGCATTCTATACATAATTGTGGACTTACTGATATTTTTCCATGATTTTATATCATCCTTTGATATTTATTTTCCACTAAACAAGTATTACATGTCTTATATGATATTGCTAATATTAAAGCATAAAAAGTCTGATATTAAGCTTTCATATTGTTCTACATATTTTTCTGAGAATTTCGATACCTTATTTACATTTTTCTGATCAGTAGGCTATTTTCTATGATTTATTGAAGATTTGCAGATTTACTGAAGATTTTACCTTAATCAGCCAATGGGAGCTCGCCACGTGGCCACTAGGTCTGGCGCAGCTCCTTTGCTTGCTGTGGCCGGTTCACTTGGTCTGGGCCTGGTTCTCTAGTGGTTCACGCGGCTGGACCCGGTCTATTTCATCTTCTCTTTCGTTCAGCGATCCAACCCGCGGTCTCTGTTTCCTCTGTGAAACAGAGCACCACCGCACGGGCTCTCCTCCGGTGAGCACTA
This sequence comes from Alisma plantago-aquatica, assembly GCA_963693085.1. Taxonomy (NCBI): domain Eukaryota; kingdom Viridiplantae; phylum Streptophyta; class Magnoliopsida; order Alismatales; family Alismataceae; genus Alisma; species Alisma plantago-aquatica. The sequence continues at coordinate 282,858,316 of OY856412.1, read as the reverse complement.
CCTCACTGCCCTGATCTCCTCGTCAGCCAATAGACCCACCATCATATTTTCCATGGACTTGTACACTTCCTCGGCTCCTTCAGTTCTTGGCCACGGCTCCAGGTTTCCATCCGGGTAGGAGCGCCGCTGTCACCTGACTCCTCAGACAGACCCCATGGTCTCGATCCTTCTAGGGTCCCCGCGATGATCCGGTATCCTTCCTGGAGTCCCGCGCAGTGCCCGAGTGCAGCACAGTTGTGATGGATGGTTCGTTCGACCGGTTGGAGCTTGGTACGGTGACGTCGGCGGCTGCGCTAGTCGATACCAACCCCTGGGCTATCGCACTCTTCCGCGAGTGTTGGGATGTCTCCGCCTTGGTGCAAGGATGCTCCAGGAAGAACCAATTGGAGTGAGGGTCCTTGAGGTGTGAGTAGGTGGCAACAACTTAGGCCGGCGTAGATGGAGTTGGGTGGAGAAGAGGGGGAGGGATGTCGAGGAATTGAGGGCTCTTTTTAGCTAAAAGAAGGGTCGCGGAGCTACTGAGATCCTTAAATAGGCACCATGAGGTCGAGCATTGCCTCCCCTAATGTGGCTGACGGGTCCATGGTGCCGCCATTTGGGTGTTTTCTAATCCCTGACTTTTAGGGATATTTTTTGGGCTTGTTGGAAAGAGGAGGTCAAGCCGGATCTGAGGAACCAACTTTGACGAGGTTTGAGCAAGATACGAGTGAGAGGTGTGAGTTTGAGAATAGGCACACCAGTCTGGCTGTGAATCCGCGGGAAGCAGGTGAGGAGGACGACTCAGTCGTCCCTCTCATCGGATCCAGGTTCAGGTCAGGATCCATTTAGGGTTAAAAGGGCATTATGTACATTGAAATAATTTGCTTATATCTCTCAATTGGATAATCCAATTGCAATGAAAATTTAGGAGCAGCTTTATAATGTCATGATGTAGCTGTGGCATAAGTTTGGGAATGAAATTCGAAGGTTACACATGGTTATTGACTAAGAACATCAATACCTAAAGTTCACCTTCATGTGACACTTAGGGTTTTACATTATGTGAAAATGATATGCCATTTAATCAAAGTTGACTCCAAAACTTCAACATTGGTTCATATGTATATGATTCTTCAAAAGAAATTAGTTCACTACTCACTGGATCACTAAATGAATGATTGGTCTCATGAGGACTTAAACAATTAGTAAGGGTATTCATCACTAATTTAATTCAATTAGGCATCATAGTCCTCTATCATATCTCAAATCACCTAATTTGGGTGAAGGAAATCCATGATTACATTACCAATTCCTCAATTGGTATTTGACATCTCACATAGAATGCTTATCTCTCAATTATTGTATTAGTTATTAAAACTCAAAAATCTAGGTTATCACATTCACCCCACCTTATTTGGAATTTCGTCCTCGAAATTCAACTAATCACATCCTTAAGAGGCTATTTAGGAGTTCAACTTCATATACATCATCATTGCTTAGGTTCTAAGACCACCTTAGTTGCATGCACTCTAAGTCGTCAGCTTAGGGTCTAGAGATTCTTGGGTGTGTCCACCCCACCTTATTATGGGGAAGCATCACTTAATGTTTTAGCCATATCATGACATTATGATATCTTAGGATTACATCACCCCTAAGGATACAAGTTTTTCTCATGCTTGCAGGGTTCAGGAGGAATTCATCTATATGCCATGGTATTTAGATTATTCAAATCTAACATCATTAATATGTTTTATGATCAACATCTTACAATAATTTCAGAATTAGAGAAGATTTATCTTCATCCTTGATATGATGATTTTTCTATATAAGAAGGGCTTACGTAACATGGTTGACCATTAGGGTTTCACCCTATGGTGTGATATTCATACTCAACTTATAAGAATACATTGAGAAGGATCAAAGTTATGAACTATATTTCTGATCATATATCATATGATCCAAAAATATCTTTATATCAAGTTCATGAACTCAACTTTTTATGTCTTGCATGTATTATGTGAAGGGAAAAGAGAATATACTAAGTTTATCCCATGATCTCAGCATCATGTCTTTCATGTTTCATATGAAGGGGAAGAGAATATTTTAAAGTCAAACTTATCATGATTTCAATCTTGGGTGCTACATGTATGGTATGGGGGAGGGATATAGAATAGGTCAAGCTTATACAAGTGACTCCTCATATCTAAATCATCTATATAGCTCAAGTGAGGTTTCTATCATCATATATTAAGAAAGAGAAGAAGAAGGGAGAACATGTATATTGAGTATTTTTGCACAAAGCATCATATTCTCATAACTAGAGTTCATATATTACCTCACTTGCAACTAATGATGAGATTCACAAAATATGTCACTCCATCTAGGACCTAACTCAGCCAAAGGATTGACTTTATCATATGGGTCATCTACCCATCCTTTTCTTTTACCCAATTCTCACATATAGATTTGAATCATGCATAAGGACTCAACTCAACACTCGAGAGTAATCTAGTGTAGGACATTTTTTTAACACATATCTCATATATTGGAGGATAGGTCCTATGACCTTCTCCCTGTGGGTCTTACTCTCTCTAGAGTTCACCACATATCTCATCCTACCACTAGATATCCTCCTTGTATAAGAGCTTGAGTCATGCACACTCATCTCTATCTTAACTTAGCTTATCTTAAGTAGGAAAAGGGAATGTACTTTCATTATCAAGATTTTGCATAAATTCTACAAAATTGGATTCAACAAACATACAACTTAAACCTTTATAAGGAAACTTATACTATCAGAGATCAAACTTAGATAAGTTTTCACATGCTTATTTCAACTATCATTCTATCATCCACTCCATGTATCTCATATCTTGATAAGGCTCTAGACATCTAATCTAGATTACTCTCTCTTCTAGACTGATGTCACTCCCTTTCACTTAGGTTACATGAACACTAACTACTCTACAATGTGAGGGACACATTTTCATATTTACGTATAGGTAATAAAATATTATATAGTTTTTCTCCGAGAAGGCAGACGTCAGAGAAAACTGTCGAGGCTCGAGCCGATTGGAAAACAAAACCAAATCAGAAAAACGAGTGTCCCACACACAGTAGATAGTCTAGTGTCATGTCACCTATTGAAATGGAGAGAACAAGGTGTAGACTAGTGTAGCTACCCAATACATATGAGCTCTATATGGAAAGGGTTTCAAACACTTGTCTAAACCTAGTTCTCGAACATCTAGGTTCTAACCTAGAGGCTAGGTCCAACCTAATTCTTATAAAACAACTTACTAAGTTTCTATGGTTAAAGTGAAAGGTGAGAATTTAGTTTTTTTTTTGTGTCATGGTGAGCAATTGTTAGGTGTAGCTATTGTTCATGCTCTGATACCAACTGTGACGTCCCCAGATTTTGATTTCCCCAAACCCTATTGGGAATGAGATGTCAGAATCCGAAAACATCATCCAATCGTATCAGAAAGCGATGCGGAAGAATAATACGCATACATGAACATACAACCATAACATACTCAACATTCAACATGTATTTTTATACAAACTGGACTTATTACAACATGAATTACAATTACATATTGAAAGATGATTTACAAGTCTAAGAACATGTATGCTAACTAGGATCTTCACAATAGGTACAACCTGAACAACTTGCTCACATCATGTACTTTTTCTCCCATTCTATCTCTGAACCTAAAACATGCGTGAAACAACAAATCAACACACAAGGTGTTGTGTACATGGGCAGAAAGATACATATATTTATGGCTTTCATAATTTTTGAAAACGATTTGCAGAAGGAAAGAAAATCATAGAAAACACTTCTTTATTAAGCGAAATACGCCAATTTAAGTCATTTTCCTAGATGAATTGCATTATCAAGGTGGACTAGTACCAAAACATAAATATGGGCCCATCCCCGTGTACCAAGTACTCTAGGGAAACTCCCCGTACACCGTGTGCTCTAGGGAGGTGTACTAGCCAACATTAATCCATTCCCTCGTAAGGGGGATAATGAACACCTTAAATAACTACAAAACATCTACTCATAATTTATGTTTTCAAGTGACAAAACAACGGGTACTACATAGCAATACTACATCCAATATTTGCAAATAGAAGAGAGCATACATACATATCATGATTTCAAGCAAGAAAACCATAGTCGTATAATTAGATAAAACCTACGTACCTGAGTTCAGAGATTCCTAATTTTTCCTGGACCACCTACATATCTGGTCATCACCTGATTAATAACAAAATCATATACTAGCATCAGATTCTGATCATCTTAACCCTAGTCGTGTTCATTAGGGTTTATATTATCTCATTAGGATATTCCAACGCTTACTTGCATTATTGTCTTATATTTATCTTACTGATGTCATTTTCCAGATTATGATTCATTATCTGAATATTATCTTCCATAACATTTTTGTGAACATTAATTAACCCTAGGTTACATCATTAACCTGAATTAGGATTTCATAACATGTATTAAGATTCATCTTCATATAGCACAGATTCTGTTCATCATGATGATCTCATAATTAAATCTGAGGTTCAATATATTGATATGATCTTTCTCTATAAATTTCATCATTTATAGAGCACGTATGTATTTATTGTATTTTATTAGGGTTATCAGCCCTAATTAGCCATATTAATCAAATTACAGAATTTTGTGCATCAACATGACGATATCTGACATCATATGCATTCTATACATAATTGTGGACTTACTGATATTTTTCCATGATTTTATATCATCCTTTGATATTTATTTTCCATTAAACAAGTATTACATGTCTTATATGATATTGCTAATATTAAAGCATAAAAAGTCTGATATTAAGCTTTCATATTGTTCTACATATTTTTCTGAGAATTTTGATACCTTATTTACATTTTTCTGATCAGTAGGCTATTTTCTATGATTTATTGAAGATTTGCAGATTTACTAAAGATTTTACCTTAATCAGCCAATGGGAGCTCGCCACGTGGCCACTAGGTCTGGAGCAGCTCCTTTGCTTGCTGTGGCCAGTTCACTTGGTCTGGGCCTGGTTCTCTAGCGGTTCACGCGGCTGGACCCGGTCTATTTCATCTTCTCTTTCGTTCAGCGATCCAACCCGCGGTCTCTGTTTCCTCTGTGAAACAGAGCACCACCGCACAGGCTCTCCTCCGGTGAGCACTACCTCACTGCCCTGATCTCCTCGTCAGCCAATAGACCCACCATCATATTTTCCATGGACTTGTCCACTTCCTCGGCTCCTTCAGCTCTTGGCCACGGCTCCAGGTTTCCATCCGGGTAGGAGCGCCGCTGTCACCTGACTCCTCAGACAGACCCCATGGTCTCGATCCCTCTAGAGTCCCCGCGATGATCCGGTATCCTTCCTGGAGTCCCGCGCAGTGCCCGAGTGCAGCGCAGTTGTGATGGATGGTTCGTTCGACCGGTTGGAGCTTGGTACGGTGACGTCGGCGGCTGCGCTAGTCGATACCAACCCCTGGGCCATCGCACTCTTCCGCGAGTGTTGGGATGTCTCCGCCTTGGTGCAAGGATGCTCCAGGAAGAACCAATTGGAGTGAGGGTCCTTGAGGTGTGAGTAGGTGGCAACAACTTAGGCCGGCGTAGATGGAGCTGGGTGGAGAATAGGGGGAGGGATGTCGAGGAATTGAGGGCTCTTTTTAGCTAAAAGAAGGGTCGCGGGGCTACTGAGATCCTTAAATAGGCACCATGAGGTCGAGCATTGCCTCCCCTAATGTGGCCGACGGGTCCATGGCGCCGCCTTTTGGGTGTTTTCTAATCTGTGACTTTTAGGGATATTTTTGGGGCTTGTTGGAAAGAGGAGGTCAAGCCGGATCTGAGGAACCAACTTTGACGAGGTTTGAGCAAGATACGAGTGAGAGGTGTGAGTTTGAGAATAGGCACAACAGTCTGGCTGTGCATCCGTGGGAAGCGGGTGAGGAGGACGACTCAGTCGTCCCTCCCATTGGATCCAAGTTTAGGTCAGGATCCATTTAGGGTTAAAAGGGCATTATGTACATTGAATTAATTTGCTTATATCTCTCAATTGGATAATCCAATTGCAATGAAAATTTAGGAGCAACTTTATAATGTCATGATGTAGCTGTGGCATAAGTTTGGGAATGAAATTCGAAGGTTACACATGGTTATTGACTAAGAACATTAATACCTAAAGTTCACCTTCATGTGACACTTAGGGTTTTACATTATGTGAAAATGATATGCCATTTAATCAAAGTTGACTCCAAAACTTCAACATTGGTTCATATGTATATGATTCTTCAAAAGAAATTAGTTCACTACTCACTGGATCACTAAATGAATGATTGGTCTCATGAGGACTTAAAAAATTAGTAAGGGTATTCATCACTAATTTAATTCAATTAGGCATCATAGTCCTCTATCATATCTCAAATCACCTAATTTGGGTGAAGGAAATCCATGATTGCATTACCAATTCCTCAATTGGTATTTGATATCTCACATAGAATGCTTATCTCTCAATTATTGTATTAGTTATTAAAACTCAAAAATCTAGGTTATCACATACACCCCACCTTATTTGGAATTTCGTCCTCGAAATTCAACTAATCACATCCTTAAGAGGCTATTTTGGAGTTCAACTTCATATACATCATCATTGCTTAGGTTCTAAGACCACCTTAGTTGCATGCACTCTAATTCGTCATCTTAGGGTATAGAGATTCTTGGATGTGTCCACCCCACCTTATTATGGGGAATCATCACTTAATGTCTTAGCCATAGCATGACATTATGATATCTTAGGATTACATCACCCCTAAGGATACACGTTTTTCTCATGCTTGCAGGGTTCAGGAGGAATTCATCTATATGCCATGGTATTTAGATTATTTAAATCTAACATCATTAATATGTTTTATGATCAACATCTTACAATAATTTCATAATTAGAGAAGATTTATCTTCATCCTTGATATGATGATTTTTCTATATAAGAAGGGCTTACGTAACATGGTTGCCCATTAGGGTTTCACCCTATGGTGTGATATTCATACTCAACTTATAAGCATACATTAAGAAGGATCAAAGTTATGAACTATATTTCTGATCATATATCCTATGATCCAAAAATATCTTTATATCAAGTTCATGAACTCAACTTTTTATGTCTTGCATTTATTATGTGAAGGGAAAAGAGAATATACTAAGTTTATCCCATGATCTCAGCATCATGTCTTTCATGTTTCATATGAAGGGGAAGAGAATATTTTAAAGTCAAACTTATCATGATTTCAATCTTGGGTGCTACATGTATGGTATGGGGGAGGGATATAGAATAGGTCAAGCTTATACGAGTGACTCCTCATATCTAAATCATCTATATAGCTCAAGTGAGGTTTCTATCATCATATATTAAGAAAGAGAAGAAGAAGGGAGAACATGTATATTGAGTATTTTTGCACAAAGCATCATATTCTCATAACTAGAGTTCATATATTACCTCACTTGCAACTAATGATGAGATTCACAAAATATGTCACTCCATCTAGGACCTAAATCAGCCAAAGGATTGACTTTATCATATGGGTCATCTACCCATCCTTTTCTTTTACCCAATTCTCACATATAGATTTGAATCATGCATAAGGACTCAACTCAACACTCGAGAGTAATCTAGTGTAGGACATTTTTTAACACATATCTCATATATTGGAGGCTAGGTCCTATGACCTTCTCCCTGTGGGTCTTACTCTCTCTAGAGTTCACCACATATCTCATCCTACCACTAGATATCCTCCTTGTATAAGAGCTTGAGTCATGCACACTCATCTCTATCTTAACTTAGCTTATCTTAAGTAGGAAAAGGGAATGTACTTTCATTATCAAGATTTTGCATAAATTCTACAAAATTGGATTCAACAAACATACAACTTAAACCTTTATAAGGAAACTTATACTATCAGAGATCAAACTTAGATAAGTTTTCACATGCTTATTTCAAATATCATTCTATCATCCACTCCATGTATCTCATATCTCGATAAGGCTCTAGACATCTAATCTAGATTACTCTCTCTTCTAGAATGATGTCACTCCCTTTCACTTAGGTTACATGAACACTAACTACTCTACAATGTGAGGGACACATTTTCATATTTACGTATAGGTAATAAAATATTATATAGTTTTTCTCCGAGAAGGCAGACGTCAGAGAAAACTGTCGAGGCTCGAGCCGATTGGAAAACAAAACCAAATCAGCAAAACGAGTGTCCCACACACAGTAGATAGTCTAGTGTCATGTCACCTATTGAAATGGAGAGAACAAGGTGTAGACTAGTGTAGCTACCCAATACATATGAGCTCTATATGGAAAGGGTTTCAAACACTTGTCTAAACCTAGTTCTCGAACATCTAGGTTCTAACCTAGAGGCTAGGTCCAACCTAATTCCTATAAAACAACTTACTAAGTTTCTATGGTTAAAGTGAAAGGTGAGAATTTAGTTTTTTTTTGTGTCATGGTGAGCAATTGTTAGGTGTAGCTATTGTTCATGCTATGATACCAACTGTGACGTCCCCAGATTTTGATTTCCCCAAACCCTATTGGGAATGAGATGTCAGAATCCGAAAACATCATCCAATCGTATCAGAAAGCGTTGCGGAAGCATAATACGCATACATGAACATACAACCATAACATACTCAACATTCAACATGTATTTTTATACAAACTGGACTTATTACAACATGAATTACAATTACATATTGAAAGATGATTTACAAGTCTAAGAACATGTATGCTAACTAGGATCTTCACAATAGGTACAACCTGAACAACTTGCTCACATCCTGTACTTTTTCTCCCATGCTATCTCTGAACCTAAAACATGCGTGAAACAACAAATCAACACACAAGGTGTTGTGTACATGGGCAGAAAGATACATATATTTATGGCTTTCATAATTTTTGAAAAAGATTTGCAGAAGCGGGTGAGGAGGACGACTCAGTCGTCCCTCCCATCGGATCTAGGTTCAGGTCAGGATCCATTTAGGGTTAAAAGGGCATTATGTACATTGAATTAATTTGCTCATATCTCTCAATTGGATAATCCAATTGCAATGAAAATTTAGGAGCAGCTTTATAATGTCATGATGTAGCTGTGGCATAAGTTTGGGAATGAAATTCGAAGGTTACACATGGTTATTGACTAAGAACATTAATACCTAAAGTTCACCTTCATGTGACACTTAGGGTTTTACATTATGTGTAAATGATATGCCATTTAATCAAAGTTGACTCGAAAACTTCAACATTGGTTCATATGTATATGATTCTTCAAAAGAAATTAGTTCACTACTCACTGGATCACTAAATGAATGATTGGTCTCATGAGGACTTAAGCAATTAGTAAGGGTATTCATCACTAATTTAATTCAATTAGGCATCATAGTCCTCTATCATATCTCAAATCACCTAATTTGGGTGAAGGAAATCCATGATTGCATTACCAATTCCTCAATTTGTATTTGACATCTCACATAGAATGCTTATCTCTCAATTATTGTATTAGTTATTAAAACTCAAAAATCTAGGTTATCACAAAACACTTCATATTCAATGGATAAAGACCTATTCACTTCCTCCTATAGATCTTCACTATCTATCCATGAACTAATAAACCTAAAAGGTGCTTTTTCTTGCCAATTATCCTATTCATGATCTTGTGATCACAAAAATATTAGAGAGAATAGGTCATGAAAGTCAAAATATATGTTTAACTACTCAACACTATAAAGAATCCTATCCATATTTGATGTTCCAAAATCATCACCACTTTGATGTCCCAAGGGAAAAAACAACCACTTGTGGTTAGTTCAAACAAACCACAATTGTGTCTAAAATTAATAATGTCCTCTATAGATTCCTTAGAAGGTGGTTCTTTACACGTCTTTTCATATTATTTCCTGGCATCATTAAACCCATAATAATCAAGTAAGAATTAAAATTGAGATGAAAGGCCTTCATGTCATTCTACAACCAACCTTTATTGTAATTATCATTGTGACCATAAACAATAGTGAGAAGAAAGACATTATCTTCAATGAAAATTCTAACATGAATGAACTAATCCAATTCAATAAGTTTATTCATCAAGTAATAATTTTCACTCCAAGGAATTACAACCCTACCAATAATGTGTGCATTATGATTACAGACCCACAAAAATTGATTAAATACATAATAATCATCTCATGAGTCTTTGATCTAAATTTGATGTCATTTAAGATAAAAAATGAAACCCACTCTCTATATTTCCTCTTAAACCTTAGAGTCTTTTATATATAAGCATCTAATATTCCAAGAGGTAATTCTATAAGCATTATCCATTAATACATGAAAAACAAACGCATAGTTGGTTGTCAATCAGAGTCATAATCATGTCTTGAAACTTATTGGAAAGGCTAGATACTAAGGTAGACTCCCACTCATTAGAACCGTTCTTCCAGCCACTTGATTTGTCTGTCTTTTCCTTCTTAACATATCGATACCCATCTCCCATCTCAGGGATCTCAGAACTATTTTGAGCATTTTTTTCATTAGTCTCTGAAGGAGTAGTGAGATATACAATGTTCTAAACCAGGGGAATATCCTCTTTATTCTCAAACACAGTTAAACCTTCACCATCCTTTTGATTGGAATTCATATAGTCAAAATCTATCTTTAGGCATGAGAAAACCTTCTTCTACAGGATAATCACCTTCTTGAATATCAGATGGAACTTGCTCTAAGGTACGATTGTCAATAGTAACCATCTTCTTTATATGCTTTGGTACCCAAACCTTTCTTAATATTTTATTATTCTTATTGTATTCATTACTAACAAGATTACAAGCAGGATAACTTCCATCAATTCATACTCAAAGAACATTATGTGTAGATAAACATAGTTAATAGTTAACTCTAGAGGAGTTGGAAAATTAGAGTCACACTGATGAGAAGTTGTAATTTGGCATACTCAAGTCTTTGAAAATCCATGTTAAATCTATCCATTTTGAGAGGAGTATCCAAATAGCCATCCAACCTTCAAACATCTTGTGATGTTGTCTCTAACGAAGTTCATTAACTCTTACCCAAATTGGTGGATCTAAGAGTTTAAATTTAGTAAAACATCACATGGCTCACATTGCATCATAAATATTGATTTCCTCATGTTGAACTAAGTACATCCCTTTAGAACACCCTTCAAATCTAATTGATCAGAGACGCAAACAAGTGAACAAACCTTGTCTGTGACTAAACCTTAATAGAGACTTTCATGTTTTAGATCTCGTCAAGTAGAATTCAAGGATTGGTAAATGTACTTTGATCCCTACAATGACCATGTGAGAAATTATTCCACTAGCAACGTTCTCCACAACTTCACTTTTTGGCTACACCAAATCCTGATCAGGGATCTCAACCATTGTCATCTCTAGAGAAGTGTTATTATCTCTATCTAGTTTCTTGAATAGTTCTTTCCAATTTCTTAATGGATATGTAACTTCAGAAGAAGCATTGTTAGTGGATGAAGAGTGCTTGTTGGAATACTCCAACAGAGGGTGGAGGGCGGGAATCATCTATTTTGTCACCTCCAATTTTACCCCCAAGGTGACTCATTTTCTTCTTTAAATTTTACATAAAATCACGGTTATGTGATGATATAATTATTTACAATGCTATATGTATAGTTATGTTACTTAATGATTAATTTTCAATAAATTACATGTATGTCTATGGTAATCATGTAATACATTTAATTTTACTGAAGTATAATTATTACCACATATTGGATAACATTGCACTATGATAATAATAACTTTCAAAAGTACTCATTTCTTACTAATTTTCACATTTATTACATGAAGTATTTAGAATTACTCTAATCGTACATGTTCTTTCATCATATAATTTAATATTATTTCCTTACATCATACAAAATAAAACAAAACCAGGGTTATAGTACTCTAATTTAGATAAATACATATAAGATAATTTTCATATAGAAATAAAATTATGTCATTGGTTAAACTACAAAATATCCTTACAAATTCTTTTCTGAAACTTAGATTTAAGGTCAAATTAAAGAGATTGAGTGGTAGTGCTCATATGTCAGTCAAAAACTCAAAAATTTCCCTATAACCTTTTTTCATTTGTTATTTTTAGTTAGAATTTCTAAAATAAACATGCTTTGGTATCGGCTACATAATAGTTAAGACAAAATTAGATTGGTCACATGTTTATTGAAATTAGACACATTTTTCTCAAACATAGTATATCATGTGCTTCTGTAATGACCCTGCTTCCTGGTAACCCCCAATTAAGGGAGACCAAGAAGTTAGAGGTGTTTTCCTAAGATAGGATCGGTGGTTTTGCAAGTAATAAAAATAATTAATAAATTCTACTAAAGGCTAAACTGAAAATTGGAATATTTTTTTCTTTTAACATACCTTCAAAATTAGGTAACTGGAACTTTTACTTGTATTAGAATTCTATCTACCTCAATCCTCCTTTATTATTTTAACTTTAATCTTCACAGGTGCCACTTTACTATTTGTCCAATTTCAAATATTACCTAAAATGCCGACAAATAAAATGTCTATCAGTATAAATGAATATACCGGTATGTGGGAACAAACAAAATATTGCACATAAGTTCTAACAACCTAATCATATCAAGTAGTTGTTAACAATACACAATTACATTTTTAGTGTGACTTCCCAACTGCTTTTACTCATACTCTGGCATACCCTCTCTTAGGGTTTAGTCCTTGCAAGGGACATTAAGGCTACCTTCTCCATCCTGAGCTTGGTACCTGGGGTCACCTCTCTGGGTGCCCAGTGGTCTTCCCTCTGAGGCTTGACCACTTCAGACCTTCCCTCTGGGGCTTGGTTTTACATCATACATCCAGAGATGGTATGTAGGTTTGAGACAGTCACATGTGTACTTATATTGTGATATCCATAGTCACGTTAAAGAATGTAGTAATGAAACATCCAAGAAGTTTAATTTAATTACAATCGATAAATCATCGGGAAATGCCAAGAAACATAAGGTGTGTACTCATAATTAACCACATACCTGATTTGGAGATCTTACATGAAATAAGCATAATCCAATCTAATCAAGATGTCCAATCAAGCAAGACAAGCAACCAGTCAAGCAATCTTGATCCTGAAAATATTTGTAACACCTAATTGTTACCATCACATCCCATAAAAATCCTCATTGACTTGGGACACCTTTCTAAGGTTGTTAATTCTAAATTAGGGTTTCCTTAGGGTTCTTTAGATCTATTTCTCAACTTTGCCTCTTTTAAGCCCACAAAACCCTAAAACAACATTTCTATGTTCAAAACCCTAATTACTCAACTTTTCATATTAAAGCCTCTTTATTACCAATTTGGCTTAGGATCAACCTAATTTCATCTTATGCATTGGATCTCAAAATATAACTCATTAAAAGTCATAAACACATAGATTAGGGTTTCTAAGCCCATTAATGTACTTTATATACATGAAACCCTAAATTATGCACAAAGATCCTCTTTTTAGATCTAGATCTTTCTTTTATTAACAACAGGTTAGGGTTGGCTTAAATTATCCAAAGAATATCATAAAAACCCGTCAATATCAAAATTAGGGTTTCTTATTCATAACTACATTAAAAGTAGCAACTTTATGTAATTTTAAAATTGCAAGAAAATTAAGCTTCAATTGTATTTTTAACGGATTCCTTGAGTTCTCCTAATTAAAATTCATATATAATATGTTTCCATTCGAGTTACCAATATTGAGTTAAGATTTTTGCAAGATAATTATATGTTGACCAATCACTAGCTGACACGTCAGCAACTTACCTGATTTTATTCAACTTGGCGATCGGCTGGGATTAATGCGGAAAGGACATCTCTGCCCTTCCTCACTGATATTGATCTACATGCACACAAGGGGAAGGTTCATCCTTTCGTGCCTGGTTGTCTCCTTCCTCACGATCTAGTTCTTCACACGGATCAGCTCCTCCAACGAGTCAATCTACTCGTTGACTTTATCGAACTGCACCCCTAAGCTGAAGGTGAGTGTGCGGTTCCCTCGGCCTCACCATGCCGAACTAGTCTGCGGTCTTTAATCGGCCAGAGGAGGCGAAGAACTTGGGGTCCTAAACCTCGATCTGCGACTGAGCACAGGGAGGAAATAGAGAGATGAGTAGCGCCTATGCTATGGAATTGAGGGCAAGAAGAGATTCTAGGAGTCCTGTAGAGCAACATGGATGGGGTTTTGATCTCAATGGGGGTTGCTACCCCCTTTTATAGGTCAGGCTCTAGAGAGTTGGGTGTTGACCTGATTTTCGATTGGGAAAAGTCTCGGTAGCCTTCCAAAATGGGTAAAACCAGGTCAGTTGGATTCTCTTTCACCCCCCGATCTCATAGGAACAATTCCCTAATGCCTTTGTGAATCAGAGCAAGAGAAAGTGGCCCAAAAAGGATAGAACTCCCTGTTGGATGAGTTTCCTATTTCGTCCGGAGCTAGGAGATGATCTGCATATCATTGATCTACGATCTAAGGGCCCTAGGAGTGTGTGACATCTAAAAGGGCCAAGCCTAAGGTTTCCTAGCTCTATTTCAAATGTGACAAATCACATTATATATTAGTTATCCCTTCACTTTAGGGAAAATTATCAATTGCATAAATCTCTCCTCTTTCATCCAATTGTTCCCAAATTTTAAAGGAAAGTCCATATTGACTTAAACTTCATGTGTGTGAGTTATCTCTTAATAAGGCATATTTTATGCATATTTTCTCTCTCTTACTCTTTTCTCTTTATTTGGATTCTTTTTACCGTTAGAAACCATGTGGACTCAAAATCTCATCCATGATGATTTCATTATCCATATTTCCACATATTTCTTATATTTTCATCATTATCTCAAATTTCCTTCTTAATAAAGCAATATTTGATTTCTTTTTTTAACCATATTGGACTCATTAACATATTATGATACACGAAATCACATCCACAAATCAAAGGGAATCCATTCAATACATATAATTCATACAATTCCCATAATCATACATTTATTGGGGAAATTGTATTTCCAACCATATGAACCCAAAAATTGGGGTTGTAACATCCTTCCCCTCTTATAATAATTTTGCCCTCAAAATTCCACCAAACATACAAACAATTCATGGTAAGACTTTTCCATGTCCATCATTGGCTCCCATGTGGCTTCATCCTCTCCATGGTGCTTCCAAAGAACCTTTATCATCTTATATTCTTACATCTGAGTTCTCTCTCACCTTAGAGAGGATGAAGCCACATGGGACCAATGATGGACATGGAAAAGTCTTATCCTAAATTGTTTATATGTTTGGTGGAATTTTGAGAGCCAATCGATTCCAAACTACTTCTAGAGAGCTACGTCTTCATATTACCTTGTTCTCTTTGTGATTTTCAAACCATCTATCCACGTACTCTCAAAAGGCACGATACTTCCTCTATACTCAAACATTGTAGAAAGGTTTCAACTCATATCACTTTTATCCTTAATATTTGGCATACGCTTTTCCCCATCTCGCACACCCATATACGACTAGACTCGTTGGTCAAGTTGATGGATACTCAGTTAGCCAGCCCAGAGCTTGATGAGATAGAAGGATGATTGTAAGAACCTCATACACAGCTCTCAGGAAAAGAAGGTGGTGAAACCCACTACTAGAGTGTTTTAGGGTTCTAAGGAGTCAACCTTGAGAAATTATGATATGCAAGAGTTCATGATTGTAAGTACACCTTATACCATGGTACTACTAAGATAGTTGAAGTTTGAAGTAGTACTTTGAAGGCCTAAGATGAAGAAGGATATAGTGTTGCATGTACCTAGTTGTCGTACATGCCTGAGGGTGAAGGTCAAACACCAATAACCCAGTGAGATGCTATAGAAAATGAGGAGTCCTCGAGAGGGAACGGGAGTAGATCACCATAGACGTTGTGATGGATTTTCCCTAGACCAAGAGAGGTTGCAATATGGGTTATGGTAGATTGCCTTACCAAGTTTACCTAATCCCTTGCCTAAGAGAGAGCATTTTCAGTGTGACAGATCTGGTTGAGCTGTATATATGAGAGAGAGATAGTTCAACTACACTGTGATCCGAGTTCAATATCTTGAGCATGACCTCAAGTTCACTTACATGTTGTGGAAGAAGAACTCGATGCTAGATTGAAGTTGAGTACAACTTATCACCCCTGACTGATGGACAGTCAAGAGAGTATGATCCAGACTTCAGAGGGTCTGATGAGAGCATGTGTGCTCATTTCAGGTGATACACAGGAGTAGTTCCTACCCCTAGAAGAGTTTGCTCGTGATGATAGCCACCATAGCCAGTATCGAGATGTAAGAAGCTCTATAAGGGTGGTCGTGTTGGTCACCGCTTCACTAGGATGATGTCAGTAAGAGGACCTTGTGAAGGTCATAGAAGCCACAGTGTATGTAGATGACGTCGCTTTGATCGAGCAATGGTTGAGAAAGCCCAGGATCGATAAGAGTCGTGAGCCAATGCAAAGAAGATTGACATTTAGTTCACAGTGGGTAAACATGTGTTATGAAAACCCGACCCCTCTAGGCTATAGATGAGAAATTTGAGTCCCCGATACAGGGGTCCATTTGAGATGGATTGGTGGAGATGCTTATGTTTAGCCTTACCCCTTAGGATAATATGATGTATGATGTGTTCCATGTGTTTGATCTAGAGCACTATATGATGTACCTGATCCATGTGATAAGCATTGAACCTATTGAGCTTTAAGGGAGGCTAACATATCATGAGTCACCTACGAGGGTATGAGACACTAAGGTAAACCTCCTTTTTTGGGAGCCCATCACTAAAGAGCTCCATAGTTAAGTATACTCAGCTTGGAGTAGTACTAGGATGGGTGACCAGTCGGGAAGTTGACCCTGGCTTGCATGTGAGTGAGGAAAAAATGCACAGTTAAGGCTAGTGGTGGTATGTGGGGCCAATTGTCATTTTTGAAACTCTACTAGAGCCTAGAGAAGTGGGCCCATGCCTTACAAATGGTATCAGAGCAAGAGAAAGTGGCCCGAAAAGGACAGAACTCCATGTTGGATGAGTTTCCTATTTGGTCTGGAGCTAGGAGATATTTGTGGATCATTGATCTATGATCTAAGGGTCCAGGGAGTGTGTGACATCTAAAAGGGTCGGGCCCAAGGTTTCCTAGTTCTATTTCAAATGTGACAAATCACATTATAATATTAGTTATCCCTTCACTTTAGGGAAACTTATCAATTGCATAACTCTCTCCTCTTTCATCCAATCATTCCCAAATTTTAAAGGAAAGTCCATATCAACTTAAACTTCATGTGTGCGAAGTTTGGGACTCAAATTCAAAAGTATGAGAGACTTTCCTTCATATGAAATTTATCTCTTAATAAGGCATATTTTATGCATATTTTCTCTCTCTTACTCTTTTATTCTCTTTATTTGGATTATTTTTACCATTAGAAATCATGTGGATTCAAAATATCATCCATGATGATTCCATTATAAATATTTCCACATATTTCTTATATCTTCATCATTATCTCAATTTCCTTTCTTAATAAAGCAATATTTGATTTCTTCTTTTTCTTTTAATCATATTGGACTCATTAACATATTATGATCCATGAAATCACATGTACAAATAAAATATTTCAAAGGGAATCCATTGAATACATATAATACATACAATTCCCATAATCATACATTTATTGGGGAAATTGTATTTCCAACCATATAAACCCAAAAATTGGGGTTGTAACATCTTTACTTCGGTGTATAAAAGAGGAATAATGAAGTTATTTTTTGGGTCAAAATGTTAGAAATATATATTTAGTTTGAGGTTTAGAGTCATGATAATGGCTCCAAAGGCTAGTGTGACACAACCTCACTAGTGAAATCCTCCTAGGATTCTATTGAGATGTGGATCCCCAAGAGGGTACCCAACACCCTCTCAATGCATTTCAACATGAGGCCCATGATCAGGAGTCATCACAACCCCTATTCATGACAAACACACCCTTCTCACAAGGAGACAAGCTTGTTGTGGGCAAAGTCTGAGAAAGTTCATCTGGTCATGTCTATCCTCCACATATAAGTTGTTACCAAAATCAAATAGTAAGTAGAAGCCTCAATTTTCCCACCACATCCTCATCTCCTTCTTTTGATTCCTTATGATTTTCCCTCCCTTGCTTCTCCATATCAAAATACATTTGAAAACATGAACCAATCACCTAGACAAACTTTCCTCCCATATATGTATGTACATCAGGAGACAAAATCTAGCTAAAAATAATGACAAATAGTTTTGGACAAGTCATGTTCCTCCTTAGACTAGATGTTTGAAGATATGTTGCAGTTGTCTAATGTTTAATACAATGATAGATAGGAATCCATCCCCACAATACATGAGCGATGGGCCTACTTTGGTTTTACATTTTTATCAAACAAAGTAAAAAATGAAGACTTCTCTTCACATTAGAGAACCTCAAATACTAACTGAACTTGGCTGAATTCCTCCAAATCTAAATATATAAATCATCAATGTTATCCAAAAATTGTTCCTAGATTTTCTTTTAAATACAATTGAATATTTCTTAAAATATCTAAGTAACTTCTCATAAATTTAATCCATCATTGTTCGCAAACCCTTTGAATTGAGTCTGATCCAACCACAATATTTAGAGATGTCATCAACAAAATCATCTTCATAACCATCTTCATTATTCAAGATACTTTTATCGTAAGGCCCTTGAACTTGCTTAAAATGGTGAACAAACATAATTACCATAATTTAATGCTTATAACCTTAATTTGACATTGTTATATGCTTTGGAATAATAATACAAGCTTAAGTTTCAAATTTGGTCCAATTTGGACACTGTTTGAGCAAGTTATGCAATTTTATGTACATTTTGGACTTTTATGCAATTTACCCAATTGAGGAGTTTTATTTGCAATTTGTTCCATAAATTATGTTCCTATATGTTTTCTCATCATTCTTGAGCTTGTTGATCCATGGAATTCTCAATTGTACCTTGAATTGGAGGAGATCTCATTCTATATTGAATTAGGGTCCCCCCAATGGATGAGCCACCTTCAAGGCTACCAATTGATGGATCCACTTTATTGGGCATCAGCCGGTGGACAAAATCCAGTATAAAAGCTGGTGGTCATAACCAGAAGGTCATAGGTCGATGGTTCAAGCTAGTTTGGATCACTTGAAACCACGGTTCACTTATGGACATGATCAATCGATGGTTCACCCATCTTTAGACCTAAACCATGATCAAACGAAGGTAACCTTTGACCAACAGCTGGTGGCTGTCCTGGAAGACCATCAACAAATGGAACAGCAGCCCCCAAAAGACAGTAGGCATGTTGCTTGCTCGTCCATGCAAGCTTTAAGCCATGGACACATGGAGAGCGGCTTGTACACCTCATGCCTCTTCTCCACCTTGTCCTCCAAGTTTTATATACTTATACTTAGCCCCCAAAATGAAGATTTTTATCTCTACTACTTCCCTCCTACTAAGATACTCATTATATCTCTATTCTTCTGTGGAAAACCTATCTAGGGTATAAGAAGAAGGCGATCTTCTTGGAAGAAGCATTTAGGGTTCCGATTTGCTTCCTTCTAGGGTTTCTAAAGCTTCTTCTTGGTGAACTTTATCTAAACAAGTAAGTAGTACCTTCTTTCCTCCATTTTTTTCTCTGTTCTTCTTCCTCCTACCTCTCTATAGGTAGGAACCTTGGTGTTCGATGGTAGAAATTGCTTTAGAACTTAAGAACCTATCTTTTCTTCTCTTTCTTCTAGGGTTTTGCTTCCTTGTGGAGAAGGGTACCTACTTGGCCGTGTTCAGATCTGAAACTTGGGTTTCCTTTCCTTCTTTTCTCTAGATCCTTGCTTATAAGAGTCTGTTATTATCATTAGTGGTGAGTTTTATAACTTTCTTCACCTATATTACTTAGTCCAAGCTTATTTGCTTATGTTCTTGCTTAAAAATGAAGATCCTTGCATATAGAAGCTATGATTGCTAGGGTTTTGGATTTTTATGGTGTTCCCTATTCTATTCCAGTTCTAAAATGAACCTGTAAATAGGTGTAAGACCTTCCTAAGGTAAAGGATGGTCTAGGGCAGGTTAGTACCACAATCGATGGTGTTAAGAAACTAACAATCGATTAATTAAACTAGGGTTTTCAAGCATTTTTCCTTCACTACTACATCATCCAATGGTGACACTATGTCAACCGATGGTGACACCATGAAAACCAATGGTGGTGACCAAGGATTTCAACCGATGGTGACAATTGATGGTCACCTTAGGTCAAGTTTTGTTCAATTAGACTTAATGATAAATAGTTAGTGCCTTAATGGAGGTATCAACCAATGGTGATAAGAATGTAACATCCGATGGTGAGAAATGATAGTAGTGATGATCCTATCAATAAATGGTGGTCCAAGATGTCACAACTAATGGTGGGTCAGATCCCCACACCCCGATGGTGAGTCAAGCTCTCAATTGCAACTTCAATTCAGCCCTAAACCAATGATCCCTTGGTTCAATAGATCTATTTGGTGGTGCTATACCCTAATTGATGATTTTGAATAATGAACCTGATCCAATGAATGAGGATGGATGCTTCAACATCCAATGGATTAGAATGAATCACATAGTGTTATATGTGGGTCCTAGTATTGAGAATTGGATGGTTCAATGCCTTTAATTGGTAGTCTTACCTTTACCCTCGTATGAGTATATTTGATAAATCACCATAACAAGTATATGTGTATCCTTAATGATACCTAGCTTGTTACACCAACTCAAATATGATTAATTTATGGTGATTGGTTATAATTAGATCTCTTGAATGATTAATGTGTCAATGTATTACACTCTCCTTGTGTTGAAACCTCAATATAGTGCTAATTGAATATTATAGTACATTTCCATGTTAAAATCTATGGGATACTTATAGGTATTTTTTGTACGCTCAAAACACAAGTATATGATATCGTAGTAATATAGACCCATGATGCTCAGATGTCAAACACATGGAAGCATTACTTTAGAGACTCGTACTAACTGTAATGTGATCAGCTTAGGCTGGAGAAAACTTTAGTGATTGGTTTGGTTATCTGAATAGAAAACAAATCTAAATTATGGTTGTTGTTTTCAGTCTTAGTGAATTCCTTAGGATAATGGTTTCACCATAGTTACCATTGCATTTGAATCCTAGTACATAGATAAAAACTTCTTCTAACTCTAGATGAAGAGCATGTAGCAACAATTACCCACTCTCGTGGTGTAATTCACTACCTCACCTAATACAAACCCCACTCTTGTATGGTTGTGTTATTAGATAGGGGCCTTATTGAATTCTCTGGGTATCTCCTCACATTGTTAAACCACCCTTTCCAAAGGGTTTTATGAAACATGTATTCTATGAGTTCTGACTATTAATTTCCTTTTTCAAAGCAATTAACAGTCCAAACACTATCCATGGTGATCAACCACAAATAGCTCCTTCATTAGCATAGAAAGAAATCTAGAACTTAAGAGAAATTAATTGATTAATGTGTAAGAGTCAAATACAATGCATAGCTAAGCTACTCCCAGGTCCTAAGGAACGTGGATATTAGCCCCTCATAGCTTCTGTGAGAACCCGTTACACTAAATGAGATTATTCAAAACATAAAACACAATCAATCACTAATTAATCACATACCCAAAAATATGGGTAAATTAAAACCGATTTCAGCATCAGCACCCGCTCATAAACATTTGCATAAGATCCCACAATCTTTCTTATATCCATACTATGCCAAGAATTTGATACAAATTGATCTATTGCCTTAGCCACAAAATATATACACAGGAGAACAATATTTGTATATGTCACACAAACAAGCATTAACATGCTAACAAAATCCTGATTCATTTGAAACACTGTATACAAACTTTTCTTGTCTGGACCTGAGAGTACAGAGACAACTCTAGGACAAACTAGATGTCTAGTCAACTTTCTCAAAGATTCATTACTATAGCTCCTCTTTGCTGCCACATGTTTGTTTTCGTTACTTTCGATTACCTAAAAAATGTGGCAAACCACAAGGGTGAGACGCAGTCCCAGAAAGAGATATAACCTCCAACAATGTTTATTGATTATAACATTTTTAAGTAATTAAATAGTTAAGCAAATAAATCACATATAACAAATAAGCTCAGCAGCACTGATGATTATCAAAATACACAAGGGAGCAGATAATAACTATCATCATTAGCCAGACTATCATCCTTTATCTTGTTGATAACATAAGCAATTCAGTAGCATATGCATATCTAGCATCATGAGAAAGTCTAGTAACTTAGAATCTCTATCATTATGAATAAGTCTAGCCACATAAGCATAGATAACAACATTAGCATGTCTAATAGGTTGAACATATCAACATCATAAAAAGAGCTAACACCATAAGCACAACAATTTGGATAAGTATGATCAGTAGTATATGCATCTCTAGTTACAAATGCACGACTAGCATGCTAAACATAACTAACAACATGAGATAGCTAGCATCATGATTATAATCAGTAGTAGTAGTATAGTTATCAACATAATCATGACTATTGTATGTATGCATCTACAATCTTAAGCATATCCACAACATAAGTATATCTACTATCTCTTAATTACACTAAGCATCATCTTTATGTAAAGAGAACAAACAAGGTTTATCATCCAATGTGAAGCATCATGTATAACCCTAAACAGATATGCTATATGTCTGTATTACATCTTTTATTATGCCCTGAGGAATTTGAGGATACCACTCAAAATCCAACTGACCACTTCTAAGTTGAAATTAGTGCCATACAAGATCTAGGAAGAGTCGAACTCCTAAGATATTCTCTGCCCCCGGTCAGTATGGGTCCGCCACAGTGACACTTAAGGTCAAGCTGCTAATAGCCTAGTCCGTCCTTGGTACAGGTCACGACACTAGTGAAAGGAGGTGGGTACGCTTACCCTACCATCCGATGTATAACTACAGTTGTCCTCCAATCTTGTCACATATATAATCACTGAGACATGACCGCAGCTGTTCTCAATCACATCATATGTATGAGGCATGACCATAGCCAACCTCTACAATCTACATAGTGGATGACAAGGATATATCCACAACTTGCCACCCCCACATACTCTACAGTTTGTGCTTTGAATTTCCCTTAGGAATACTCATTTCACCATCTGGAAAATTCTGACACTCAGATAGATCTATGGCATAGGGCGCTACATGATTAGAGTTTCACTTGATTAGTTATGCCAATTGGGTGAATTAAGGTTGCATCAAACAAGTGGACATACAAACCCTAATTCACTTCTAGCAATCATATAAATATCACAACTTTGAAAAGATATAAAACGTGTGAAACATAATTTCTCATCTTATCATCACATGATACTATTCACTTTCTATTCATGAGACCACACTAGTCATCATACAATCACAAGATAATAATATTTTTCACAATATCACAGGGAATCAACCCTTATCAATATAAGAGGATTACACCTCATTCAGGGTTCAACCATGCCCAAAGGTCATGAAGACTATCATACTATCACAGTATATAAATCATTTTCACAATATCACAAGGTATTAACACTTATCAACATCAGAGGATTACACCTCATTCAGGGTGCAACCATGCACAAAGGTCATTAAGACAATCATATTATTCCCTACAAGATCATCATTATCTTTGCATGCCTTATAACAAGGCTCAACAACATCACTTATATATAATACACCAGATCAGAACAATATTGCTTTAATGAACTAGGTTATATTCATAAAAAATCATAGCAGGGTTATATTAACATTAAGAACATTCCTTTATTACATCAACATACAATGAATCTAGATATGAGTAACTCTCATCATATTCATAATACACATGTTTAGCATAAGAAAGTATCAACCATGTGGCTATGATAACCACCAATTAACATACCAAGGTTATGATCATGTTAAGGAGGTTATTCCACCATCATTCCATCATATAAGAATGTTAAACATGAATACTCATCTTTATCTATTTTTATTAGAGTTAGGTACAACATGATAAATTATATCAATGTTACTAAATAGCACTCATACCCAAACCCTAACTCACAGAATCCCCATTGGATCATGGATGTATAAGGTGAAGCATCACCATCACATTCCATACCATTCTCAAGTATGAACCCACACATAAATCAAGGTATAATGATTGGGTTATAGCATACTAGGGTTGCAACAACAGTAATAGAGTACTTCATGATTGCATTAGTCATTCAAGGACTATTCATACCCAATTACCATTATTTAGTTATATTAAAGCTAGGTATAACAAGCTATACCTCATTAGGGTTACATATCATCACAATATGGTTACCATCCCTTCTATTCATATGAGTGAATAGGTAAGACTACCTTATTAAGGGTAACCCTCCAAATGTTCCATCATCATTCAACCCATATCACCATACCACAATGTCACCCAGAACCATTGGATGTTTAAAAGGTAAGACCTTTGGTTGTTTACATAAGTAAACACCTTAGATAAACCACCTATGAAGTCCTTGATTTGTTCTCTAGAAAGATTCACCATCTAACCCTAGACATCCCTTGATTAAAAACACAAAAAGTTCCATTGAGAGTAGGGTAAAACCCACAATCGACTGTTCAGTTAAAACAAGCCATCCATTGTCAACAAGTAAGCTCCTTAAGTTGATCATATAAAGGAAACCATCTAAATCCCATTATTAGGATTAAAATACTACATTATCCATCATTCCACTTTATTGGAGGAATAAACATTAGATCTTTACCATTGGGTCAAGTTCATATATTAAAACCATCAATTACAGTATATTTTCGACCATTGCATCAAGTGACCCAAGAAACCATTGGTCTAAGGCTTAATTGATGCTAAAACTATATGAGTAACTCACCATAGATTGTAGAGACCCGATCCACCATCATTAGTGATCATTAAATCACTATAGTTTGTTAGATCAACACTATATTCATTAATCAACATCAAATATTAAGTTGATGTCATCATTGATTGATAACATCAATAGGTTACTTAATGGTTGATCATTATACTTCTAATTGATACAAAACCTGACCTAAGGGGGTGACCATAGGTTGTCACCATTATTTGACACCCTTGATCACTACCATGAGTTGTTATGAAGTCAACACCATAGGGTTATTGCAATAGTACCATCATCGGGTCATGGTTTATAGAAGAAATCAGCGTTATTCCCTAAAATTGACCATTGTTTGATAGGTGCTTAGCACCATAGGTTGTCGAAACAACCTGATCCAAGTCATACAATACCTTAGGAATAATGTAAACATGATCACAGGTTCATATATAATTGAAATCAGAACAGGAAACATTATAAAAATCGAAATCCTAGTCAAGCATAGCTTTTTAGTGCATGGATCATCATTTTCAAGCAAGAACATGATCTAGAAAGCTTATGGTAAGCAATAAATGTGGAGAAAGTTAGAAAACTTGCCTATAATGAGAAGATAAAACCCCACACATAAGAAATCTCGAGCAGGTAGGGTAGAAAATTCAAGAGTAAGCTATGAATTTGTCCATCTAGCACCTTTCTTTATCAAATTAGCAAACCCTAAGCATAAGGAGCAAGAAAGGTAGGGTTTTAGAGCTTTAGAGCAATTTCTACCATGGAAAAGCAAGGTTACGACCTGGAGAAATCTAATAGGAAGGATAACAAAGAAATATACGGAGGAAAGAAGGTAATTCTTACACTTTTAGGTTAAGATCACTAGAAGGAAGCTTTTCCAACCCTAAAATAAAGCCAATTTCAACCTTAGAGCCTTTCTCCAAGAAGATCCCCACATTCTTCTTCCTTGGGCAGAAAAATTCGCAGCTGAATAGAGGGAGAACGAGTTTGGGAGAATAAGGAGGTGGTGGAGAGAAAATGGCTCGTTTTGATGCTTGGGGATAAGTATATGACACTTTAAGATAAAGAAAAGGAAAAAGTTGAAGTTCTAGTATCTATCCAAGTGTCCATGGCCTTAATTTATTAAGAATATACAAGAACACACACAACTAGATCCCCCACCATGTGTATAGACTTTTTCAAATTTCCCAGCCAATCAAATAATTCGTTAGTTGATAGCTACTAAAGGTAGCTCATCTGTGAAGGGGAAAACCCTAAATTACCCTTGGAGAAAACACCTTCAAACCAAGGTTTAAATAGGCACCCCATGGATCAAAAAGCTCAAAAATGATGATATAATATCCAAGGAACATATTTCAAGTGATAAATTGCAAAGAAAACCTCTCAATTGGGTAAATTGCATAAAAGTCCAAAATGTGCATAAAATTGCATAACTTGCTCAAACAGTGTCCAAATTGGACCAAATTTGAAACTTAAGATTGTATTATGATTTCAAATCATATGAAAAGGTTATATTAAGGTTATAAAAATTAAATTATGATAATTAAGCTCATTGAACTCATTAAGTAAGTTTAGGGGCCATACAACTATAAACCCCTAACAGGGATTTCGCCCCCAAAATCCAAGGTAAACAAAGATGGGTACTTCCTCTGCACCTCATCCTATTACCTTCACATGTTTACTTGCATCTCATGGTGATGTCACATCATTCATACATATCTCTTCTTGAGTCAACACAAAAACCCCCACATAAGAAGACATTTGCAAATATGGAACATAGAAACGTGTTATGCCACATGTACAAATCTAATAGTAACTTTCAAATTTGGGACTCAATTGTCATCTTGAACTATTCTATATGTTGTATCACACATCAATCAGGGGCCACACTCAATGGATCCTACCAAACATAAAACATCAGGTATCTATTATCATATGCAACTTTATAAGGTTTCATCTCTATGCTCCTTTAATGGTTGTTGTAATCAACAACTCAATCAACCATGTAGGCACCCCCTAGCTTTAAAGAAATTATGAGGAATATGTTTTTAGAGGATTCTCCAATCATATCAATGGTGTACTGACCATCTATTTGGTTGAAGAATCATACACTTGTATATAACTGTTAACAAATATAACTTCCTAATTGACCTTGTTAGGGTTGGAGAAACGACATTGTCTTCATCTTATCAAGACTCACATAAAATACTTAATAGAGGTATCATAACTCTTATAGGATACCCTAGTCAATTCCCAACTCACTCTTGTTCAACTTGTCTCATAGCTATTGCTACTTTGGAAACCCTAAGGTTTTTGAAGAAATATTGATCATATTTTTGGCCATATTTGAAATAGTTTGATATGTCATCATTTAAAGCTTGATATAACTTGTATGACATGCCTGGCACACTCTGTTCCTCATATTCATAAATTATATCTGTACATTGGTTAGTCTATAGGACATAACTCTAAACTCATCATGGTCATGTGAATTATGTCATCCAATCTAAATCTTATGCATTGATATTTGATCATAAGTTTATCTTAAAGGAACATGGTATCGCATATCTATTGACCAATAAACCTTCTATCCTTGATAGTGGTCTTGTCCAGCTATCACTAAACCATACACAACATTATAGAATCACTTTTATTTTTCCTTCCTAACAACATTTAAAGGGTCATCATCAACTCTTTGTCTCTCTCTAAGGGAGAGGAATACTTGTAATGTTCATTTAATAAACATCTCCAAGCTTCACATACTTCCCATACTATTGACACATCTTAGATACTAGGATTCATTACCTTGGTATCCACCTCATGTTCTATAAGGAACTCACATCCTTATCTCATCTACTTTTACCAACATAATAAATTTCAAAATATATAAGAGGAGTCTCCCAAATTATTGGAAGGCTTGAAAGCAAACTCATCACAAACTTTATGATCTTGGAACCATAGTCCAAGCAACCTTATGCTATAATAAGTGATCCACCTTCATGTTTGCAGTGAATTAACACATACCAAGTGGCAATGATCCACATGAAAGTTGTGCCCTAGAAATGAAAGACACAAAGGGAAACACACTTCCCATACCATAGTAGTATTTTTCAAGGGTCACTAGCAAAAAGGTAACCAATTCTATTTTAATTATGCAGGTTACAACTTCTTATGTATCATTTTACCTTTTTCATTTTGGGTTCCTTGCCATTAGCATAGGAATCATCATGACTAACATATCTCATTACTCCTTCCTTGATGACTATTTATCACACTTGGGCATGTTCTCTTATTTTATTATATTTTTCAACCACTTATCAACAAGTAAATCATCATATTTTTCATTTTCTTCATTAAACAGGGATCATCTCTTAATTTCTTTCACATGCCATGCTGATTTTTCATTAACACTTTCTTACACACATAGGTTGGTCTGAGATTAACTCAGGTTCCACCTTTTTTCTTTGTCATTGTTCTCACTTATCTTCTCATTGTATACTTATCATTGGAGTTATCTCCATATTATGTGAATTTCATACCTTGAATCACTTTATAAGCATAGGCTTATCTGTCTTTTACTTTATTATCTTCATGAATCACATCTTCAAGAACTCCTCTTTTTCTTATTTGTATTCAGATTTAGATACCATGGTGTTGTATCTTTCTCTTATAGTTACCAAATATTCAAGTTTTGATAGATAATGATGCAATTCTCATCTTCTATAAGGTAGGATTGAGATATTCACACCATGATTTCTTATTCGTTATGCTCTTTAGATTGTCTCAAAATGACTACTTGATCAGAGTAATCAGAAAGATAACAATCTAAGAGTTCCATACTTACCTTTCTTCAATAATTGAATACCTGGCCAGGGCACCCAAATACTGAGATTAAGCAGTATGCACCATATTTTTGTGTCATATTATTAACTTAGATGTCATCCTAGTCTTAAGTCCTAGTGTCCTTGTAGATTCAGTGAACCTAAATCTTTGATGCCAACCTGTGAGAACCCGTTACACTAAATGAGATTACTCAAAACATAAAACACAATCAATCACTAATTAATCACATGCCCAAAAATATGGGTAAATTAAAACTAATTTTAGCATCAGCACCCGCTCATAAACATTTGCATAAGATCCCAAAATCTTTCTTATATACATACTATGCCAAGAATTTGAAACAAATTAATCTATCGCCTTAGCCACAACATATATACATAGGAGAACAATATTCGTATATGTCACACAAACAAGCATTAACATGATAACAAAATCCCAATTCATTTGAAACACCGTATACAAACTTTTCCTGCCCAGACCTGAGAGTACAGGGATTACTCTAGGACACACTAGACATCTAAACAACTTTCTCAAAGATTCATTACTATAGCTCCTCCTTGCTGCCACATGTTTGTTTTCATCACTTCCGGTTACCTAAAAAATGTGGTGAACCACAAGGGTGAGACCTAGTCCTAGCAAGAGATATAACCTCCAACAACGTTTATTGATTACAACATTTTTAAGTAATTAAATAGTTAAGCAAATTAATCAGATATAACAAATAAGCTCAGCAGCACTGATGATTATCAAAATACACAAGGGAGCAGATAATAACTATTGTCATTAGCCAAACTATCATCCTTTATCTTGTTGATAACATAAGAAATTTAGTAGCATATGCATATCTAGCATCATGAGAAAATCTAGTAATATAGCATCTCTATCATTATGAATAAGTCTAGCCACATAAGCATAGATAACAACATTAGCATGTCTAATAGTTTGAACATATCAACATCATAAAAAGAGCTAACACCATAAGAACAACTATCTGGATAAGCATGACCAGCAGTATATGCATCTCTAGTTACAAAAGCATGGCTAGCATGCTAAACATAACTAACAACATGAGATAGCTAGCATCATGATTATAATTAGCAGTAGCAGTATAGTTATAAACATAATCATGGATATTGTATGTATGCATCTACAATCTTAAGCATATCTACAACATAAGTATATTAACTATCTCTTAATTGCACTAAGCATCATCTTTATGTAAAGAGAACAAACAAGGGTTATCATCCAATGTGAAGTGTCATGTATAACCCTAAACAGATATGCTATACGACTGTATTACATCTTTTATTATGCCCTGAGGAATTTGAGGATACCACTCAAAATCCAACTGACCACTGCTAAGTCGAAATCAGTGTCAAGCGAGATCTAGGAAGAGCCAGACTCATAAGATCTTCTCCGCCCCCGGTTAGTACAGGTCTGCCACAGCGACACATAAGGTTAAGATGCTAAAAGCCTAGTCCATCCTTGGTACAAGTCACGACACTAGTGAAAGGAGGTGAGTACACATACCCTACCTGTAACGCCCGGGCCCACTGCCCAAGGCTCTAGTAGAGTTTCAGGAATGACGAATGGCCCCACAGACCACCACTAGCCTTAACTGCGCACTTTGTCCTCACTGACGCGCAAGCCAGGATCAACTTCCCGACTGGTCACCCATCCTAGTACTACTCCAAGCTGAGCACGCTTAACTATGGAGTTCTTTAGTGATGGGCTCCCGGAAAAGGAGATGCACCTTGGTGATATGGGTAGTCCAATCATTCCTTTTAAGATCATGTTATCTGAGGCCTCAAATCCTGGGATGTTACAATCTCCCCCACTTAGACTCTTGACGTCCTCGTCAAGTCTCAACTATATGGCCTCATAATCTGACCCCATTTCAGTGCAGACCCACAATGGCCCATGGACACCCAGCTCCCGTCCACGGCTACCAGCGCAAGGGCGGCTCCATCTCGTCTCTACGGATAGCCCTTTCCAACTTGCCTGGACCGCACGGCTCAAGACTGGCATGCCACATGCCCATGTGGGCCCCACCTACTGGAGGGATTATGGCTCTGATACCATTTGTAACGCCCATGCCCACTGCCCAAGGCTCTAGTAGAGTTTTAGGAATGACGACTGGACCCACAGACCACCACTAGCCTTAATTGCGCACTTTGTTCTCACTGACGCGCAAGCCAGGATCAACTTCCCGACTGGTCACCCATCCTAGTACTACTCCAAGCTGAGCACGCTTAACTATGGAGTTCTTTAGTGATGGGATCCCGGAAAAAGAGATGCACCTTGGTGATATGGGTAGTCCAATCATTCCTTTTAAGATCATGTTATCCGAGGCCTCAAATCCTGGGATGTTACACTACCATCCGAGGTACAACCACAGTTGTCCTCCAATCTTGTCACATATATAATCATCGAGACACGACCGCATCCATTCTCAATCACATCAGATATATGAGGCATGACCATAGCCAACCTCCACAATCTGCATTGTGGATGACAAAGATATATCCTCAACTTGCCACCCCCACATACTCAATAGTATGCGCTCCAAGTTTCCCTTAGGAATACTCATTTCACCATTTGGAAAATTCTGACACTCAGATGGATCTATGGCACAGGGCGCTACATGATTAAAGTTTCACTTTATTAGTTATGCCAATTGGGTGAATTAAGGTTGCATCAAACAAGTGGACATACAAACCCTAATTCACTTCTAGAAAGCATATACATATCACAACTTTGAAAAGATATAAAACGTGTGAAACATAATTTCTCATCTCATCGTCACATGGTACTATTCACTTTCCATTCATGAGACCACACTAGTCATCATACTATCACAAGATAACAATCTTTTCACAATATCATAGGGTATCAACCCTTATCAACATAAGAGGATTACACCTCATTCAGGGCTCAACCATGCCCAAAGGTCATTAAGACCATCATACTATCACATGATATAAATCCTTTTCACAATATCACAGGGTATTAACACTTATCAACAGAAGAGGATTACACCTCATTCAGGGCTCAACCATGCCCAAAGGTCATTAAGACCATCATATTATTCCCTGCAAGATCATCATTATCTTTGCATGCCTTATAACAAGGCTCAACAACATCACTTATATATAATACACCAGATCAGCACAATATTGCTTTAATGAACTAGGTTATATTCATAAACAATCATAGCAGGGTTATATTAACATTAAGAACATTCTTGTATTACATCAACATGCAATGAATCTAGATATGATTAACTCTCATCATATTCATGATGCACATGTTTAGCATAAGAAAGTATCAACCATGTGGATATGATAACCACCAATTAACATACCAAGGTTATGATCATGTTAAGGAGGTTATTCCATCATATAAGAATGTTAAACATGAATACTCATCTTTATCTATTTGCATTAGAGTTAGGTTCAACATGATAAATTATATCAATGTTACTAAATAGCACTCATTCCCAAACCCTAACTCACATCATCCCCATTGGATCATAGATGCATAAGGTGAAGCATCACCATCACATTCCATACCATTCTAAAGTATGAACCCACACATAAATCAAGGTATAACGATTGGGTTATAGCATACTAGGGTTATAACAACAGTAACAGAGTACTTCATGATTGCATTAGTCATTCAAGGACTATTCATACCCAATTACCATCATTTATTTATATTAAAGCTAGGTATAACAAGATATACCTCATTAGGGTTACATATCAACACAATATGGTTATCATACCTTCTATTCATATGAGTGAATAGGTAAGAGTACCCTATTAAGGGTAACCCTCCATCTGTTCCATCATCATTCAACCTGTATCACCATACCACAATGTCACCCAGAACCATTGGATGTTTAAAATGTAAGACCTTTAGTTTTTTACATAAGTAAACACCTTCGATAAACCACCTATGAAGTCCTTGATTTGTTCTCTAGAAAGAGTTAACATCTAACCCTAGACATCCCTTGATTAAAAACACAAAAAGTTCCATTTAGAGTAGGGTAAAACCCATAATCGACTGTTTAGTTAAAACAAGCCATCCATTGTCAACAAGTAAGCTCCTTAAGTTGATCATATAAAGGAAACCATCTAAATACCATTATTAGGACTAACATATAACATTATCCATCATTCCACTTTATTGGAGGAATAAACATTAGATCTTTACCATTGGGTCAAGTTCATATATTAAAACCATCAATTACAGTATAGGTTTGACCATTGCATCAAGTGACCCAAGAAACCATTGGTCTAAGGCTTAATTGATGCTAAAACTATATGATTAACTCACCATAGATTGTATAGATCTGATCCACCATCATTAGTGATCATTAAATCACTATAGATTGTTAGATTAACACTATATTCATTAATCAACATCAAATATTAAGTTGATGTCATCATTGATTGATAACATCAATAGGGTACTTAATGGTTGATCATTATACTTCTAATTGATCCAAAACATGACCTAATGGGGTGACCATAAGTTTTCACCATCATTTGACACCCTTGATCAAGACCATGAGTTGTTATGAAGACAACACCATAGGGTTGTTGCAATGGTACCATCATCGGATCATGGTTTATAGAAGAAATCAGCTTTAAACCCTAAAATTGACCATTGTTTGATAGGTGCTTAGCACCATAGGTTGTCAAAACAACCTGATACAAGTCATATAATACCTTAGGAATAATGTAAACATGATCAAAGGTTCATATATAACTGAAATCAGAATAGGAAACATTATAAAAATCGAAATCCTAGTCAAGCATAGCTTTTTAGTGCATGGATCATCATTTTCAAGCAAGAACGTGATCTAGAAAGCTTATGGTAAGCAATAAACGTGAAGCAAGTTATAAAACTTGCCTATAATAAGAAGATAAAACCCCACACAGAAGAAATCTTGAGCCGGTAGGGTAGAAAATCCAAGAGTAAGCTATGAATTCGTCCATCTAGCACCTTTCTTCATCAAATGAGCAAACCCTAAGCATAAGGAGCAAGAAAGGTAGGGTTTTAGAGCTTTAGAGAAATTTCTACCATGGAACAGTAAGGTTACGACCTGGAGAAAGCTACGAGGAAGGATAACAAAGAAATAGACGGAGGAAAGAAGGGCATTCTTACACTTTTATGTCAAGATCACTAGAAGGAAGTTTTTCCAACCCTAAAATGAAGTCAATTTCAACATTAGAGCCTTTCTCCAAGAAGATCCCCACTTTCTTCTTCCCTAGTCAGAAAAATTCACAGCTGAACAGAGGTAGAATGATGTTGGGATAAGGAGGGAGGTGGTAGAGAGAAAATAGCTCTTTTTGGTGCTTGGGGATAAGTATATGACACTTGAAGATAAAGAAAAGGAAAAAGTTGAAGTTCTAGTATCTATCCAAGTGTCCATGGCCTTAATTTATTAAGAATATACAAGCACACACACAAGAAGCTCCCCCACCATGTGTATAGACCTTCTTAGCTTTCCTTTTTTAATTTCCCAGCCAATCAAATAATTCATTAGTTGATAGCTACTAAAGGTAGCTCATCTGTGAAGGGAAAAACCCTAAATTACCCTTAGAGAAAACACCTTCAAACCAAGGTTTAAATAGGATACCCATGGATCAAAAAGCTCAAAAATTATGATAGAATATCAAAGGAACATAATTCAAGTGATAAATTACAAATAAAACCTCTCAATTGGGTAAATTGTAGAAAAATCCAAAATGTGCATAAAATTGCATAACTTGCTCAAACAGTGTCCAAATTGGACCAAATTTGAAACTTAAGCTTGTCTTATGATTTCAAAGAATATGTCAAGGTTATATTAGTTTATAATAATTCAATTATGATAATTAATCTCATTCAACTCATTAAGTAAGTTTAGGGGCCTTACAGTTTCCATGGGCAAAAACATTAAAGGAGAAAGGAAAAATGTGGAGTAGATGAAAAACCCATGAAGTGGATGGTTCAAACGCTCCCTTCTCATTCATGTGCCGATTTTCTATCTTCTGGATGCAATTATATCTGGTTGAAGTGCCCTGATCATTCATTTTGCCTCCTTCTTTTTCTCCTCCCTTTTCTCTCCCTTCACGTACAATGGAAAAAGACTGGATAATTAGTTCTAGCCCTAACTCCCCTTAGTCATGGGCATGAATAAGGGTGAGTTAGAACCTCAACCGTTGGATTAAA
The DNA here is from genome assembly GCA_963693085.1 of Alisma plantago-aquatica. Classification (NCBI taxonomy): domain Eukaryota; kingdom Viridiplantae; phylum Streptophyta; class Magnoliopsida; order Alismatales; family Alismataceae; genus Alisma; species Alisma plantago-aquatica. The sequence goes on along the minus strand of OY856412.1, from coordinate 282,823,157 downwards.
CACAACTTTCAGATTTGCCTAATCTCGATCCATCGGTACTATTGACAACGTGTCGGTACTACTAACTTCTTTAATTTCGTGGCCACCTATTAAGTTGTCAGTACTACCAACTATTTGCCAATAGTACCGAGTTGCTTCAATTTTCTTTGACAAAAATGTTTTAACATTGTCAGTAGTATTGATAGTCCCATTGGAACTATTGAGTCTTCTCATTTTAGTTCCTCTTTAATACTGAGCAAGTGTCGATATCATCGATTCCAAAGTCAGTAGTACCACTACTACAGAAATGGCTTATAACGTCACATTTACATGTGTCGGTTGTATATAACGCCTAAACCCTACAACGTCAGTTTAATACACAAACCGACATCTATCTGTGAAGAGCATCTAGACACGGGTATCGCTTTTTATTTAGTGTCAGTTCCTCATTAAGCAACCGATACCTAAAATTGCCCGCCAAATCCAATTTTTCCTGTGCAAAAAAATTACCTCCAAAATTTCACATATGGCGTCGGTTTATTACCAAAGAACCGACGACTAAAGGTTTTTCAAGAGACAGAAATTGGGCCAACTTTTTTCATCTATTTTAGTAGACGAACCGACGCCGATGTGTTTTCACGCGTTGTCCCGTGAAAAAAATTCCCCCCAAATTGCCCAATTGGCGTCAATTTTAAGTGGCAACCGACGAGTAGTTTGCTATAGGTGTCGGTTTTTTTAATAACTGATGCCAAGTATCTAATTTAATCGCACAAATAGACTCTCCCAGTCTCTGTTTCACTGTGATTTCCTCCCCCCCCGCTTAGGGCTCTGGCGATTTTCCTCTTCCCCACTGCTCGCCGCAACTGCTTACTGCCGCCAGTGCGTCAAATCTCACCATCGCCTCTGCATCATCTCTAGCTCGCCGCCATTCTCCAGCTGCTCGCCGCCCCTTCTTCTCACCACCTCCATTCTCCAGCTGTTCACCGCCGCCTCTGCTTGCCGCCGCTATTCTACAACTTCTCGTTGCCGCCTCTGCTCGCCGCTATCGTTCTCGAGCTGCTCGATGTCGCCTCTACTCGCCACCGTCATTCTCCAGCCGCCGCCACCTCTGTTCTCCACTGTCATTCTCCATCTGCTCACCACCACCATTCTCCAACTACTCACTGCCACCTCTGCTCGCTGCCTTCGTTCTCCAGCTGCTCGCCACCGTTGTTCCCTAGGTATATTTTATCCATATATCTTTGTCTTGAATACAACAAATGCATTATGTGATCCAATGTATTGTATGCATTTTTTCTTCAGTCAATTGATCGGGTCATTTACTTGGTGAGTTTTATTGATTTCTATTGATTTGTGGTTACTTGGTGATATATATATTTCTATTGAGGTGAATCACTAATGTATATGTTTCAAGATTGTGTAGTTGATTAATATTGGTTAATGATGCATGAATGAACTAACTCAAATAGAAGAATGAATTAAATTAAATAAAGTTACATAAAACTTAGGAGATAAACTTAATTAATTAAAATTGTACTTAATTAATTAGATTGTGTACTTAGTTAATTAATTAGATTTGTACTTAGTTTCTCTAAGATTGTGTTAATGATGCAAAAAACTGACAACTAATATTGTGTTAATGATGCAAAGAACTGACGATTAATATTGGTTAATGATGCATTAATGAACTTAATTAATCAGATTTCTACTTAGTTTCTCTAAGATTGTGTAGTTGATTAATATTGATTAATCAGTGTTAATGATGCATGGATGAATTTAATTAATTGATAGTGCTTTCTTTCTTTATTTCTTTCTTTCTTTCCAATGATGATGATGATGATGATGATGATGATGATGATGATGATGATGATGATGATGATGATGATGATGATGATGATGATGATGATGATGATGATGATGATGATGATGATGATGATGATGATGATGATGATGATGATGATGATGATGGTGATGATGATGATGATGATGATGATGACGATGATGATGATGATGAATATGGCAATGACGATGACGACCACAACGGCGATGATGATGATGATTGATGATGATGATGATGCTCCAGTCGCCGCCACTGACCACCACCTGCACCTCCAGCATCGGCCACCTTCACCTCCAGCCCGACCACCTCCACCTCCAACCACCGCCACCACATCTTGCTCGATCTACCAGTGCGGTGAGTGGTTAATTAATCAGTACTAGATTTGAACTTAGGATTAATGATGCCACCATATAGTTTATTACTATTGAATAATTAGGGTTAATGGTGCATTAATGAACTTAATTAATTATATTTGTACTTAGTTTCTCTAAGATTGTGTAGTTGATTAATATTGATTAATCGGGGTTAATTATGCATGAATGAGGGTAAGTGATATGGTGGGAGAAGGGTAGGGGTGGGGTAGGGTGGAGGGCCAGGGGAGGGTGAGGGGTGTGGTAGGGTGGGAGGAGGATAGGGGTGGGTAGGGTGGAGGGCCAGTGGAGGGTGAGGGGTGTGGTAGGGATAAGAAAGTATCAACCATGTGGCTATAATAACCACCAATTAACACATTAATGTTATGATCATATTTAGGAGGTTATTTCACCATCATGCCATCATATAAGAATGTTAAACATGAATACTCATCTATATCTATTTGCATTAGAGTTAGGTTCAACAAGATAAATTATATTAATGTTACTAATCAGTACTCATACCCAAACCCTAAGTAACGGCATCCCCATTGGATCATGGATTCATAAGATGAAGCATCACCATCACATTCCATATTATTCTCAAGTATGAACCCACACATAAATCAAGGTGTAACCATCGGGTTATAGTATACTAGAGGTTCAACATCAATAAGAGAGTACTCCATGATTGTATTGGTCATTCAAGGACTATTCATACCCAATTACCATCATTTAGTTATATTAAAGCTAGGTATAACAAGCTATACCTCATTAGGGTTACCCATTAATTCATTATGGTGATTATAAATCGTAATCATACGAGAGTAAGGGTAAGACAGTGAGGAGGATAGGGGTGGGGTAGGGTGGAGGGCCAGGGGAGGGGGAGGGTGAGTAGGGAGGGTGGTGTGAGGAGGGTAGTGGTGGGATAGGTTGGATCATTAATTGAAAATAATGAAAGGAGAGGGCAAACTCATTGCGCCAAACTTTTTTTTGTTCTCAGTGGAGAACCATCTTCATTTCAATGTATTTGTGTGAACAAAGTTCCGCATTAGTATCATTAGTTTGATTATGTGTCTTATTTCAAGACACAATTTTTCAAATAAAAGATAAACCATTCCTTCAATTTCACTGTAAATATGAAGATTATGCAAAGTTGTATGATGTGCTTATCATTTTCTTTTCAAGCTAAACCATTAGTACTTATATTTTTCAGTCTCTGTCTACTACTTTTTTTGAAAATATATAACATTGTTATATATACTTACAATTGTTAGTACTTATATTTTTTAGCCTCTGTCCACCCACAACAGTCACTATGAACTGGGCCTCTATGCTAATGTTAATGTTCCCTAATGAAGAACAATTGAACATCATCCTAGATGATCATTCCTTAAACCAACTAACCATACCCGAACATTGGTGTTTTCTAAATGGAAGACACTATAGGCCTGGTGAAGTGACCCTAAATTTTGGCAATTCCTCACATGTTATCGAGGTTGAGTATGATTTGGCAGGAAATCTTGTATCAAAATCCAGTTGGCATGATTGGATTAGAAAGATGCTAGTGGGTCGTAGCAACAAGCTTTTTCTCCGTCCAGTTGACCATAATACCATCAAAGTTTGGACAACCAACATCAACAATGAGACCCACGATCATCTACGACAGTATGAGCGCATGATGGACAGTATCAGCTCAGACGAATCTGATGATCAGGCCCCTGTCAGTTCAGATTCATCTAAATACAGTGAGGAGATCTGTGACACAGCACAATCATCAAAAAGACCACGGTAGGTCCAATTAACAAATATAATTGTCCTGACTTGTTTTGTGTTTACACTTTTTGTCTTAAAGTAATCAATCCTCATAGCTACTTTCTTTTCTGAACTTCAGGAGAAGATCACCACAATGAAAAGGCCTCAAAGCTACTGATGCGGGACCATGTTGGTGTAGTATTTAGTTGTCTATCTATCTAGACTTGTCTGTATTAATAGATGCATGTTGTTTGTTTTTCTAAATTTGCTTCTTAGTTTCTTATGGAAGATGCATATGATGGGTATATACTACTTAATTCATCAACTGACATTCTATTTTGTAAGGGTTTGTAATGCTACAACCTTTCTTTTATTTTTTACTACACAAATCTAGATTTGGTACAATTCAGGTACTAGACATGATCAAGCTCCCAATTGAAAATTCAAAGCTACCAGGTTTGTGCTTTCTTTTCATTTTTGACAGTCCCTCCACCTATTATATGTCCTTGTCTGTCATTAAATACCATATATAAAGTTTGACATGAGGACACCTACAATCTTGATAAATTTTTTCATCATTGATTGTATATTGAAATATTATATGACTCCTAAAGTTTCTAGGATGTACGGAGTATGCATTTGTACCTCTAAATCTCGGGACCATATGCTAGGTTTCTAATAATGAAGAGCATTTGTCATTGATAGAGCTATGGATATGGTGAGATCTTGTGGGGAAGGAATTGGACACATTATATGGACACCCAATGAAAAGGCCATTATTCACATGAGAAATATTTCATATTTTTATATATGTTAACATCTGCTATTACATTACTTTAGATAATATGAAATATATCAATCTTATTATATATTATTACTTATATATATACATCATTCTCCTATACTACGTCACTACAGGTGAAAAGTTATTATATGTACATACTCCTATACGATGGAATAATCAGATGATGTAAGAAAACAATGGGCAAAAGCCCTACAAATAGTGGGAATTTTTTATTATGATTGGGATTTTGATGATGTAATCTAAACTTTGTTCTCATAATTATTTTTGTATTTGATGACATGTGAAACTTTTATATATACATGTCTAAATGAATTTTCTACATGTGTCTAAATGTGTGAATGTGAAGATGAATACATGAATGTTTCTACATGTGTCTGAATGTGAAAAGAGATGAAATGAATGGAATTGTAGGTTGTTAAATGTGTGTGAAAATGGAGGAAATTTGAAATTGAACTACTGGTTTCTACATGTGTGTGATGAAAAATAATATGAATTAAATGTACTTATACATGTGTATGAATCACATATATATAATATTGTCCATCGATCTTGTTAATTTTATAGGTTTGTGGCTTGTTGTTGGCTGATATCAATGGATGTTGTAAACCTACAGTTCAGAACTGAACTGCAGGTTCTGCATCCTGCTGACCAGCCATACAGCAGGCCTACAAACTGATAAGAAAACAAAATCAGAACATAGGCGTCAGTTATTTGAATAAAATTGACAAAAACGACATACAGCGTCGGTTGTTAGCTAAAAACTGACGTCTTTATCCCTTTCTAGCGTCGGTTGTCAGCAAGAACTGACGCCTATTATGTTCAGGTACCACGGCTGTGCTGATAGGGATATGGGAGTCGATTTTTGTTTACTAACTGACATTTGTAATCATTCTATCGTGTTGGTTTTCTTAAATAATTGACGCCTATAGTTCCATTGCTGGCACGTTTTTGGTGGCGAGAAGCATTTTGGCATCCGGTTATGGAACCAATGTCGAAGGGGTCGATCTTTAGCGGCGCCCACTTGGGTGTCTCTTGGAAACCGACACTAAAGGCCTTAATTAACTGACACCAAAGGCATGTTCTGTAGTAGTGTATCAAGCTGTGTAGATTCTTGAGTATTCCTGATATGCACAAAATTCGAACATAAGATCTAGAAAATTATTGAATCACTCGGAAATATTAAAATTATGCAATTTGATGTAATTGAGTGTAACGACCATCATCAAACTGACAAACAAAATGTTACTAATTAAGAGGAATAAACATAAACAACGGATTAACAAAAATCACTAAAATTTAAAACCATTTTTTTGTAAGGAGATCCTTGTCCAGAAAACTTTTACTGAAAGATCCAAAACTCATACATGTCATGATTTACATTGTACAACATCTCATCTTGAGGACAACATATAATAGTTTATCTATCAAAACACATACTGGAACAACATAAAACCTCGAGGCATTCAAGTCAAAATCTCATATCATTCATGAAACCAGTACGAACCAACTCCAAGGACCTGAGAGTACAGAGACGACACATAGGACTTCTATCTACAAGACACGACAGACAGTACACTCAACCTGAGTTGTCACTGCTGCCTCATCTGTTGTTCCTCCTTTGCAGAAAGATCTTTGCAACCTCGTGCATGTCCACCTAAAAAAATGTGGATCCCACGGGGTGAGACAATTGTCCCAATGAAAGATATAACTCTCTGTCAACCATATTATTATCATAGATTAAGCATTTATAAAGTGAGCAGAGGTTCTTTTTATATTAACAGGAAGGATAATTCATTGTATGAACAGAATGAAGTAATCTCTTTTCTGAAGGAGAACATTGCATCTACCCATGGTAGAGTTATAAATCATCTATCTACTTTGCAAGGAATGTAAAGAAATATAAATATCATCTATCAACTAAGATGTATAACTAAATTGTGCATCAAACAATATTTCTCGTATTCGATCCTTAAGCAGATATGCTACACGGCTGAACATATTTTAACAATCACGCTTATACCCTAAGGAGATGAAGCATACCTCGTTCATCTCCAACCGACCACAAACTTCTCACAAGTCAGTACCATACAAGGTCAATGGGAGAGCCAGTTGCCATGACCTCTGTGACAAAGTCAGTTTTTTTTGGCTTAATTCTGAGGACGGAATTTCTTTTAAGGTGTGTAGGATGTGATGGAGTGGACTTTTTGAACCCTAAATGGTCCAATGACACAAGTGAAGTCATACATGTCGAGTTGTTTTGAGTATCCTAAGTGTTTTAGTAATGTTGGAGTGTTGATCGAGGTTTGTATAATGTTCTGGATCCATATGTTTATGTCGTTACGAGGAATTTAATTGAATGGTCTCGCAATTGAGTTTTGGCACCACATTCGTGTATAAGGTACATTGAGTAATGAGGAAGCTGTGGTTAATTTATGATGGCTATTGGAGGACCCAAGAGGAAGTTGTTCAAGTTCAAATATGATAAAATAATGTATACTATTAAGGATTGAAAGATTTAAGTTGCTGGTCATTAGGATGTGTCACGCAACCTTGGACAACTGATGCTTGTAGTGTGCTGATGCCGCGGATTGAATCATGGTGCATACTTCATCTCGGCCATACATGGATGAATGACGACTCAAATTGTACCTTGTATCCTGCGGTTATGGTCTTGCCTCTAGGTGAAAGCCACTAAACTCATGCCCACTACTGTGCTTTTGCACGCAAAAGACTGAGTTAGTGGAGTTGGTGTTGGACTAAGCGGTTTAAGTGAATAAAATAGAGAGATCGAACCACCTGTCCATCGTGTCCTCTTCGTCGGCTGTGACAGAGAGCAAGTGGTGACCGAAGTTAGTTGGAGAGTGAGAGAACGAGACCTCCCCACACTATTGTCTCTCTATTGCCAGCAAATACGACCGCGAGGAGGATCATGGCGGCCAGAATCAAGCCTCACAGTGGACTTACAAGAGGGCGTCAGCCAGGATCTCATTCACGCGAAGCCGCATGGAGGAGCTAGCAGTAGGTGTTGAGAACGGTCGTCGTCAAAGGGAGCAGAGGACAGTGGTTTCCTTGGTGGAATCTGGTCTAACGGCAGTAGCCTGGAGGTAGCAAGATCAGTGGGAGAGAGGCCGAGGAGGAGGACAACGGCGTCCTTTTGCCCATCGAATCTGGGATCAAGAGACGGCAAGCCAGCGGCCCGAGGCACAGTCGGCAGTCAGGGAAGCCGAAGGAGAAGAACCCGTGAGGAGGCGGCCTGTGCAAGGGAGCGCAATGGAGGCGGCTCATACCCAGAAGAATAGATCGTTGAGGAGGAGATGCAACAGCGACAACAGCCTAGAGCTTGGTAGCGATGGTGTTCAAAGATAGACTGGCAGCGCTGAAGGATCATGGTCAGATCTGTCAACTTAGTTCGTGAGGAGGAGGAAATCATCTCCAATTGCTCGCCAGAGGAGAGCCCACATCGGCGTCCGTTTCCACGGCATGACGCACACACAACGACAAGGGAGGGAACACAAGCGTCAGGTTCCCAGCGGCGGCAGATATGTTTGTAGACCCCTCACAAGGGCGCCGAGCGTGTGTCATGAGAGGAGGGGACGACCACAGTGGCGCTCATTCCAGGCCGGCAGAGCAGAAGAATGGAGCACGCAAGAGAGATCGGAGGGGAGGCGACAATCTGGGCGGAGCTACTGGGGTGATCGATCGCTGGAGCGTTGGTGCCTCGCGGTCCCTCACAAAATACTAAAGTCCCGCTCGGGACTGGCAGCCGATCACACGATCGCAAGAAAGAAGAAAGGAGGTGGATCTGAGAACCAGCCGGTTCAATAAAACCAATCTAGGAGAACCGGCCAAACCGATCGGACCAAGACAGGAGTTGTTGCAAGCCCGAGCCACGTGGTGGACTCCTATTGGCCTGCAAAGGTAAATTGCCAATTAATTCCAGTAAATGCTCAGATCTCAATTAAATCATAGAAATTAGCCGTTTATCAGAAAAATGCAAATAAGGTACCAAACTTCTCAGAAAAATGAGTAGAATACAAAGAAAGCTTAATATCAGGCTTTTGATGAATTAATAATAGTGATATCATGTAAGATATGTAATGCTTGTTTAATGGAAAATAAATATCAAATGATGTTCTAAAAATTATGGGAAAATGTCAGTAACTCCATAATAATGCTTATAGTGCACCTGATGTCAGTAATGATCATGTTTAAGTACGAAATTATGTAATTTGATTAATATGGCTTGTTAGGGCTAATAACTCTAAGTTAAATGTAATAAATGCATGCATGCTCAATAAATGCTAAAATTTACAGAGAAAGCTCATATCAGTATATTGAACCTCATATTTAATTATGAGATCATGATGATAAATAGAATCCATGTTATATGAAAATGAACCTTAATACATGTCATGAAACCCTAATTTAGGTTAATGATGTAACCTAGGGTTAATATGCATAAATAATGACATGGAACCTAATGTTCAGATAACGAACCACAATATGGAATATGACATCAGTATGATAATTCTAAGACAAGAATGCAAGTAATAATGAGAATATCCTAATGAGCTAAGAGAAACCCTAATGGATATAATTAGGGTTAAGATGAGATATAATAAGATGAGAACCTGATGGTGATATGTAATCTTGTCTTAATCAGGGTTGACCAAGGATATAGATGACATGAGGATATGATGATTAGGTTTCTCTTGATCAAGGTATGCCATTACCTCTTACTTGGCTTATTATGCAATATGCTTGTGTTATATGGTAGTAAAGACTTGGCATATGGTATTGATTGAAATGATTGTTCTTGTATGATATGTTGCATGATTTTCCATACTTATTGCTATGAACACATGAAACATAAAATATCTGATCCATCATATGATAGCACTAAACTCTTTGGTAGTACAGTACATTGACAAACATCAAAGCCCTAGGGGCAGATGTACAATTTATATGACAAGGCCTAAAGACATCAAAGCCCTAGGGGCAGATGCACGAGATATATGATGGAAAATAAGCTTAAAATATGTGTTCTCTTTTGTTAATGAATACCTTTGTGCAAGTATATGCTTTTCTTATATTCTTCTGTTACTGCCAAGTATTAGTTTTATTTTATTTCCAAGATATGATGAGAGGTATATAAAAGACACGTAGGCGTACTCAGTACAATATTCTTGAAATATTGTGCTGACGTGTACCACATGTAATCTTTTGTTTAGGTTGTGGCTTGTGCTCTTGAAGATCCAGGATGTTGAGAGTTGTATAGTGAGCTGATGTACAGGTGGACATGTTGTCTTAAGATCCTGTAGTTTAGTGGTAGTACATGTATATGTATAGTTTGCTGTTCAATATGTAATATCAAATGTTGTAACAATTCATGTTGTAATTATATGTTGAATGGTGAAAATGTGTATATGGTTTTATTATTGTTCATGTACATGTGCTACTAATTGTTTCCTTATGACTTCCTCTGATTTTCTTCTTCTTAGCCTTGTGTGGGATGCTCAAATTGGGATTCTCGCTGAGGTGAGGGTTTCAATTTGGACGTCACACATCAGATTAAGTTTTAGAAAATCTGGGGACGTCACAGGTGGTATCAGAGCATGAACAATAGCAAAGCCTAACATTTGCTCATTATGCAACTCAAAACTAAAGAACCTTGAACCTTAATAATCTTTAGGGTTAGATTAGTCATCTTTTAGAGACTAGATCTGACCTAGCATCTAGGTTAGCACCTAGATGTCCGAGAACTAGGTCTAGACTAGTGCTTGTTGAGTAGCAAGTCCTTAGATGTCATTCTTTCCTTGTAGTGCAGCGGTATGGGACGTTGTACTATTTGGAAATGATGTGCATCAAGGGAAGAGAAACCCTAGACATATGGCGCTCGTTGTCTAGAGTAGCTACGCTAGTCTACGCCATGTTCTCACCCTTTTTCACTAGTTTTCATGACACTGGACTCTCTACTATGTGTGGGACACTCGTTTCTGGATTTGGTTTTTGATTCCAAACGGATCGAACCTCGATAGTTTTCTCTGACGCTTGTTTTATCGGAGAAAAACTATATAATATTTTATTATATATATGTATTATAAAAATGTGTCCCCACACATGTACAAGTAGGAGGTGGCCATGCAACCTAAGTGAAAGTGAATGACATCAGTCTAGAAGTGAGAGTAGTTCTAGATTAGATGTCTACAGCCTTTTTGATATATATATTAGATGGAATAGATGATATAAGTTTTGATAATATGATGTAAGTCTTACATAGATGACATAAGATGGTTATGATGATCTATGCTGTCTTTGAGGATGTAAGTTCAGTTTTGAGGATTTGAGATAAGTTTTTATGATGCAATTAAACAGGCTTTTATGAGATAAGATATGTTAAGCTAAGACAAGGTTGTGAGTCAGCAAAAGCCTCAATCTCTTTTACGAAGGAGGACCTCTAGTGTTAGGACCAGTTTTAGGGTTAGCTCAAGAGAGAGCGAGACCCATAGGGAGAAGGTCAGAGAACCTAGACTCCACGATATGAGAAATATGAGATATGTGATATGATATGTCCTAAACTAGACTACTCCTGAGTGATTGAGTTGAGTTGCTTTCTGTATGATTCCTATAGTTTGTTGAACCCTAGATGTCCTTGGGAGGACCAAACCCTAGAGACAAAGAGAGGCCGGTTATTTGAACATGTGAACATGAATATGAGTGCCTACCATCTGGGTGAGGGAGAGAGAGCCCAAGACCCCTGGAGGAGGTAGCTATGTCAGTTTCTGTGAAGCCTCATGCTCGGGTTGGTGGTTTCCCACATAGGAATCTAGTGGTGTATATAAGAGAGCTTTGGGTAAGATGTTTCATGGGTAGAGACCTATGAAGAGTATGTTGTAGTATGTTTTGGTTTGTGCTTATGTGGCTAGAGCTTGTAAAGCTATCCGCTAGTGCCAATGAGGTAATCTAAGAACCCTACACTAAGAGAGAGAAGATAAAATTTGTATATGAGATACTCACACAGTTGAGTTAGCTCAGAGAGACTGATCATGACACTACCCTCGTGGTATGGGTTAGAGGAACCTCTTTTGGCATAGATAAAGTTTTGATATCTATTTTGATTAGCCACTCACGTAGGTTTTTTAGCATAACTATGGTAAAATATATGTAAGATGTGATCTAATTTCGAGATGTGATATATAGACATGATATGATGAAAACCTAGAGACGGTTTATTTGACATCAATGCATAAATGGTTAACCATATACATGAATAACGATGATAATGTGATATTGTTGGTTAATCTTGTGATGAATTCATTAATAAATGTCATAAATTTGTCATGAGCAATGAAATAAGATCATATGAATGAAACATGTTACATGAGGTGTTAATATTAGTGCTTAATAAAGATGAAAAATATAGTTTGACAATTAGCACAACATAATGATTATGACACCTTGATATAATGGGTTAACTTTAGTTAACTTCTTTAGAACATGATAATATGATGTAGAAACCCTAATGCATGCATAAAGATAAGGATGCAAACCTAACATGTGAAATATGTCATGACATAATCAGAGTTTCTAAACCCTTGTTTCAGCGTTCTATGGAGTGAGGTTTCACCCTTGATGCTTTTGAAATCCCCCTAATAGTGCTTGGGATACATGGTTTTAGGTAACCTTTACGGATATGTTACACATAGAATAGTGCCTGCATGTGGGTGAAGACTTGGTAGTTTTCCTTGGAGTACGAGTATGGTTGACTTTCGAGGACGAAAGTTCTTTTAAGATGTATATGATGTGACAAAGTCAGTTTTTTTTGGCTTAATTCTGAGGACGAAATTTCTTTTAAGGTGTGTAGGATGTGATGGAGTGGACTTTTTGAACCCTAAATGGTCCAATGACACAAGTGAAGTCATACATGTCGAGTTGTTTTGAGTATCCTAAGTGTTTTAGTAATGTTGGAGTGTTGATCGAGGTTTATATAATGTTCTGGATCCATATGTTTATGTCGTTACGAGGAATTTAATTGAATGGTCTCGCAATTGAGTTTTGGCACCACATTCGTGTATAAGGTACATTGAGTAATGAGGAAGCTATGGTTAATTTATGATGGCTATGGGAGGACCCAAGAGGAAGTTGTTCAAGTTCAAATATGATAAAATAATGTATACTATTAAGGATTTAAAGATTTCAGTTGCTGGTCATTAGGATGTGTCACACAACCTTGGACAACTGATGCTTGTAGTGTACTGATGCCACAGATTGAATCATGGTGCATACTTCATCTCGGCCATACATGGATGAATGACGGCTCAAATTGTACCTTGTATCCTGCGGTTATGGTCTTGCCTCTAGGTGAAAGCCACTAACCTCATGCCCACTACTGTGCTTTTGCACGCAAAAGACTGAGTTAGTGGAGTTGGTGTTGGACTAAGCGGTTTAAGTGAATAATATAGAGAGATCGAACCACCTCTCCATCGTGTCCTCTTCGTCAGATGTGACAGAGAGCAAGTGGTGATCGGAGTTAGTTGGAGAGTGAGAGAACGAGACCTCCCCACACTATTGTCTCTCTGTTGCCAGCAAATACGACCACGAGGAGGATCATGGCGGCCAGAATCAAGCCTCACAGTGGACTTACACGAGGGCGTCAGCCAGGATCTCATTCACGCGAAGCTGCATGGAGGAGCTAGCAGTAGGTGTTGAGAACGGTCGTCGTCAAAGGGAGCAGAGGACAGTGGTTTCCTCGGTGGAATCTGGTCTAACGGCAGCATCCTGGAGGTAGAAAGATCAGTGGGAGAGAGGCCGAGGAGGAGGACAATGACGTCCTTTTTCCCATCGAATCTGGGATCAAGAGACGGCGAGCCAGTGGCCCCGAGGCACAGTCGGCAGTCAGGGAAGCCGAAGGAGAAGAACCCGTGAGGCGGCGGCCTGTGCAAGGGAGCACAATGGAGGCGGCTCATACCCAGAAGAACAGATCGTTGAGTAGGAGACGCAACAGTGACAACAGCCTAGAGCTCGGTAGCGATGGTGTTCAAAGATAGACCGGCAGCGCTGAAGGATCATGGTCAGATCTGTCAACGTAGTTCGTGAGGAGGAGGAAATCATCTCCAATTGCTCGCCAGAGGAGAGCCCACGGCGGCGTCCGTTTCCACGGCAGGACGCACACACAACGGCAAGGGAGGGAACACAAGCGTCAGGTTCCCAGCGGCGGCAGATCTGTTTGTAGACCCCTCACAAGGGCGTCGAGCGTGTGTCGTGAGAGGAGGGGACGACCACAGTGGCGCTCATTCCAGGCCGGCAGAGCAGAAGGATGGAGCACGCAAGAGAGATCGGAGGAGAGGCGGCGATCTGGACGGAGCTACTGGGGTGATCGATCGCTGGAGCGTTGGTGCCTCGCGGTCCCTCACAAAAGACTAAAGTCCCCCTCGGGACTAGCAGCCGATCACACGATCGCAAGAAAGAAGAAGGGAGGTGGATCCGAGAACCAGCCAGTTCAATAAAACCAATCTAGGAGAACCAGCCAAACCGATCGGACCAAGACAGGAGTTGTTGCAAGCCCGAGCCACGTGGCGGACTCCTATTGGCCTGCAAAGGTAAATCGCCAATTAATTCCAGTAAATGCTCAGATCTCAATTAAATCATAGAAATTAGCCGTTTATCAGAAAAATGCAAATAAGGTACCAAACTTCTCAGAAAAATGAGTAGAATACAAAGAAAGCTTAATATCAGGCTTTTGATGAATTAATAATAGTGATATCATGTAAGATATGTAATGCTTGTTTAATGGAAAATAAATATCAGATTATGTTCTAAAAACTATGGGAAAATGTCAGTAACTCCATAATAATGCTTATAGTGCACCTGATGTCAGTAATGATCATGTTTAAGTACGAAATTATGTAATTTGATTAATATGGCTTGTTAGGGCTAATAACTCTAAGTTAAATGTAATAAATGCCTGCATGCTCAATAAACGCTAAAATTTACAGAGAAAGCACATATCAGTATATTGAACCTAATATTTAATTATGAGATCATGATGATAAATAGAATCCATATTATATGAAAATGAACCTTAATACATGTCATGAAACCCTAATTTAGGTTAATGATGTAACCTAGGGTTAATATGCATAAATAATGACATGGAACCTAATGTTCAGATAATGAACCACAATATGGAATATGACATCAGTATGATAATTCTAAGACAAGAATGCAAGTAATAATGAGAATATCCTAATGAGCTAAGAGAAACCCTAATGGATATAATTAGGGTTAAGATGGGGGAGAACCTGATGGTGATATGTAATCTTGTCTTAATCAGGGTTGACCAAGGATATAGATGACATGAGGATATGATGATTAGGTTTCTCTTGATCAAGGTACGCCATTACCTCTTACTTGTCTTATTATGCAATATGCTTGTGTTATATGGTAGTAAAGACTTGGCATATGCTATTGATTGAAATGATTGTTCTTGTATGATATGTTGCATGATTTTCCATACTTATTGCTATGAACACATGAAACATAAAATATCTGATCCATCATATGATAGCACTAAACTCTTTGGTAGTACAGTGCATTGACAAACATCAAAGCCCTAGGGGCAGATGTAACATCAAAGCCCTAGGGGCAGATGTACGATTTATATGACAAGGCCTAAAGACATCAAAGCCCTAGGGGCAGATGCACGAGATATATGATGGAAAATAAGCTTAAAATATGTGTTCTCTTTTGTTAATGAATACCTTTGTGTAAGTATACACTTTTCTTATATTCTTCTGTTACTGCCAAGTATTAGTTTTATTTTATTGCCAAGATATGATGAGAGGTATATAAAAGACACGTAGGCGTACTCAGTACAATATTCTTGAAATATTGTGCTGACGTGTACCGCATGTAATCTTTTGTTTAGGTTGTGGCTTGTGCTCTTGAAGATCCAGGATGTTGAGAGTTGTATAGCGAGCTGATGTACAGGTGGACATGTTGTCTTAAGATCCTGTAGTTTAGTGGTAGTACATGTATATGTATAGTTTGCTGTTCAATATGTAATATCAAATGTTGTAACAATTCATGTTGTAATTATATGTTTAATGGTGAACATGTGTGTATGGTTTTATTATTGTTCATGTACATGTGCTACTGATTGTTTCCTTATGACTTTCTCTGATTTTCTTCTTCTTAGCCTTGTGTGGGATGCTCAAATTGGGATTCTCGCTGAGTTGAGGGTTTCAATTTGGATGTCACACATCAGATTAAGTTTTAGAAAATCTGGGGACGTCACAACCTCACTTGTCTCAGTCAGTACGAGACCACTTAAGTTTAGCAGGACATCTTGTGTTGGCTGCAAATAGTTGTGCTAGGGTACGTAGGCATCCTCACTTAGAGCTACAACATCAACTACACTCTCTTAGGGGAAACATCTACTAACAACCGTCCCCAGTTATGAAATTACTGAGTCATGGTGACACAAGCACCATACTCTGAGCCACGGGCCAGTTCACCGTGCTCAAAATAGAGTCTACGACTGAAGTCCCACTCAAGCCAGGATATGACATATAGACAAATCCCCATTCATTTCGGGCTCGTAAGGGGATCGGCTCACACATGGTCGTCAGTACTTACACCCCCACATACTCAAAAGTATGCACTCTGGGTTATGCCACGGGGAACCCGTTTCACCATTTAACAAATCCTGACGCTGATGGATCTATGGTCAAGGCAATGTTTTATAGTTCCTAATGAGGTATTACATATATTACATCATTCTTTTAGCATAAAACAAGTTATCATTATTAATCACAACAAATGCTACAAAGAAAAGTGTAATACATCTATCACATACTTTTCAGATCTTTAAAACACATGATACTTGGGATCTCAGTCCCTCATCACATTACTGGGAATTCTCATCCCTTCACATCATTATCATGATTACTGGTTATGGGTATTCAAACCCTTGGATCATCACATAACATTGTTATCTCTATAACAGATAAACATTACCTCTAGGTCCTCAGATCTAGGTATTCATTTCACTTGTTTTACAAGTATTCCATATGGCTCACAAGGCCATTACACATCTTGTCACCTCTCACTAGACAACAATTTATTCATATGGCTCACAAGGCCATTACATATCTTGTCACCTGCCACTAGGCAACAACTTATTCATATGGCTCACAATGCCATTACACATTATAATTGTTATACAAGTATTTAACATGCCTCACAAGGCTTATGTAATAAGAGAAATACAACCTTCCCATTATTAGAGTCAGGGTTTCCCTTTATACCCAAATCCTAATTCATTGCTCCACACATCTAGGAGCATACATTGATATCATAAGTATTCAATTATACTTATTTATTCTCATCTTTTACCATTAAATGATAATCAACACAAAGTATGAGTTTCTCTCTCATCCTCACTAGGATATTGATTGCATCATACTTTATTAACTTGTCTTAACCCTTTCTCAAGGCATGTTAGCCAACATTTATCAAAGGAAATTACTTCTCAATGTAACAATTGACATGACACACTTCATGTGTTACTCATTCATGTATATTGGATTTAAGGTGCATCAAGGTATATCAACATTGAGGTGTTGGATGTGATATTTATCATGTCTTGATATATCACTTCCCTCATCACTTTTAACTTACTTAAGTTCATCAATTTATCTTGTATTAGGGAATTTCCCATCCTAATACTTTATGCACTAACTCATCACATTTATCATGTAGTATTTTGGCCATAAGTCACACATTTAAATTACCCAACTATCATCAATGATATGGGCTCATCTCGGGTTAAGGCATTGTTGATATAAGGTTGTCCATTATCAACTACTCTAGGTGTTTCACCTATCAAGGTATTAGCCACACCATTACTTGGTGTTACACTCATCACTCATAAGAGTGTCTTGCCCTCACCTTTATAGGGTGTATAGGGTTGAATCATGTATGTCATGTTGAACACATGTATTGGGTTAGATGTATATCGATCTAGGCATCATCATATCCCTCATACCATTACCGATTAAGGTATCAACCTTTCCATTCATATGGTGTATCAACTTCACCCTTCATGGGTGTAACATCCTCACCTCACTTGAAGATATTGTCCACACCCTACTTTAGTGTATTGGCCATCACATGTACTAGGGTACTAACCACCTTGCCACTCTTATCATCTAGTGTATTGGGTTACCCTCCATCTCATTTTAGAGATAGGTGCTCAACACCATATCATCCAAAAGGTGTATGCTTAACCCAATATCAAATTAAAGGTGTATACTTGCTACCCATATCACCTAGAGGTGTATGTGTGTTTACCATATCGACCTTGAGGTGTATGTATGCTTCCATATCGGGTTTGAGGTGTATGTGTGTTTCCATATCACTTTTGAGGTGTATGTATGCTTCCATATCGGGTTTGAGGTGTATGTGTTCTTCCATATCACTTTTGAGGTGTGTGTGTGCTTCACACCATATCGGGAAAAGGAGGTGTGTGCTTGCTCACCATATCACATTAGAGGTGTATGTATTCTTCACACCATATTGGGCAAAAAGGTGTGTGTATGCTTCACACCATATCAGGAAAAGAGGTGTGTGTGTGCTTCACACCATATCGGGAAAAGAGGTGTGTGCTTAACCCAATATCATTTTTGAGGTGTATGCTTGACCTCATATCACCCAAGAGGTGTATACTACCTTACCATATCGTACAAGAAAGTATAAACTCATATCCATATCATTTTAGTGGAGTAGGTGCATCACCATATCGGGTTAGAGGTGCTTGCTTGTGTGCTTGAACCCGATATCACTTTATGAGGTGATACCATCTTCTTCAAGCTCTAGACCTTCTTTCTAACTGTCAAAGTTCATGGAAAAAGGTATAAGCAACTACTAGAACTCATAATTTCATCAACTATTTCAAAACATTTCGGAATTAAAAGTAGATCATTAAATATAGCAATTTAGGTGATGAATAATAACATGATAGAGTTCAAGTTATATAACCTGCCTTAAGAACAACTTCAAAGCTCCAACCTCCAAAGCTCCACGTTCCTAAGGTTGAATATGACTTATCAAAAGTCCAAGGCTCGTTCACAACTCCTTCATATACAAGGAATCACCATGGATAAGCAATTGGTGAAGATGAAAAGAAAGGAAGATCATAACCCTAAAATCATGCTTCAATCCAAGGTTGAAGATGATCATGGCCTCACCTTAGGGTTAAGTATGAGCTCCTTCTTGCTCCTTAGCACCTTTTCACGATAACCTACTACTCATGCACGATATGCCACCACTCATGCACGATATGCCACCACCCTTGGCCGATATCCCCCTCACTTGTGATCAAAACACTCCACTATGGCCGATATCACCTCACTAGGTCGATATCACCCTACTTGGCTGATATGAACTTGCTACTAGTGTTCTGAAAAGCGGTAATCGGTGTACGGGCGGAGAGGGTACCGAATAGAGTATATACGGTATGCGGGAGTATAAGCGGGAGAATATTCAGTTTTAATCGGTTTTGATTTTTTTAAAAATATTAATCATAAAGATATGTAAATTATATTATGGGGGAGGATGACGAGTACTCAATTTTGTGGGAGTAGAGAAAAAGGTGGCATGTCTAATCTGTTAGATTAATACAGGAAGAAGCAGAAATTGGAGTAGGCAGCAGAGTTGGGGAATTCAAGTTGAAATGGGTTGATAAAGGGAGATAAAGTGTGATTGAATCAACAATTACAGGGGGTACATATTATGTATAGAGCATCAAATAGTAACTACTAAGTGGTACAATCAATACCAACAACTAACAAGGAGAAACTGCCACCAAATACAAAAATAAAACATCTTTCAGTAACTACTAACTACCAACTAGTATTATTACTACCAAATACTAACAAAAGGAAAATTACAGTGTTAATTACTAACTTAGAAAATGCAGCAGTACGAAGGGGGTTATAGTGGGAATTTGGAGGAAGATTAAGCAAGTGGTTTAGAGTGGGGGATCAGAGGAAAACAAATAGAAGGATCGGAGGAGAACTAAAGAGTTGGAGGCGACAAAATTGTTGGAGAAAAGAGGAAGAAGAAGAATCAAAGGAGGGTGGAAATGCAGGAGAAAGAAACTAAAGGACAGGTGGAAATAGAGAGGAATGGAATAGGAGTTGGAGGAATATAGGAAGAAGAAGATTCAATAGGAGCAGAAATACAAAGATTAGGTGAAGATGGGAGTAAGAAAATTAGTTAGTGTGGGAGGGGGCGGAATTATAGGAGAAAGAGGAAGAAGATGAATCAAAGTTGGGGGCAAAAGTGCAGGACCAAGAGGTCGTGGGGTGGAAAATAGAGAGCGTGGCAGAACAGGAGTAGGAGGAATAGAAGAACAAGAAGCATCAAAGGGGATGGGAGTGGAAATATAAGAAAGAAGAAATAGGAAGAAGACCAAGTAGTAATAAATAGAGGAAGAAGAGCTTACTTGCAAGTTGGAGCGTTGCCACCTCACCGGTCTACTGGATATTGGAAGCTGCTGCTGCGGCGGCTGCTTGATCTTCACTCAACTGTCGCTCCGCTGCTTCCAAAATCCATAGCCATCATTGCGTGGAGTTCCACCTCCGTCTAAACAGAGCAACGCCTCCGCTACTTGGAGGAGGCTCTTTTATCGTCGGTGTGAGAAGAAGTCATTGCCTTAGCAACCGGTTAGGTCGAAGGAGGGTGCGGGTTGGGGGGTTGTTGTGTGAGAGTGTGGGGTTGAGTCGGGGTATTATTAGTCATATTTTTTTTCTTATGTTTCTTCTCTCTTTAGTTGGGCTTGGTGGGCCTGGCTTTTAGAAAATCGGCGAGTAGGCGGGTGATTAATTTCTTGGGCGGACGATTAATCACTCCATGTCCAATTACACATCCGATTGGGCCTATTCGGATCGGCTCACTGTCAAAACCGAATAATCGGCCGATTATTCGGCCCGAGCGGCCGATTTCCTGAACACTGCTTGCTATGGACGATACCTAAGGCCTATGCACAATACCACATCACTCATGCATGATACAAGGACCCTATGCACTATATATAAGAGCAAGGAGGTGGTAGGATTCGAAAAAGTTCACTAAGGGGTGAAACAAGGGGTATATATAGTTGTTGTTCATGAAGAAGTGTGAAAATGAGGTGTCATAAATTTGAGCTACTAGGTGCCACGTGTCCATGCATGGGTGACACGTGTACATGCATGAATTAACATTTATCTTGACATGAAAAACACTTGAGGATAATCTAGGTATGAAATTCCTTCCATTACTTATCTCTTTGAATAAAATATATCAACAAAATCACCACTTTATTCACAACCTGATACAACTTTTCTAAGAAAGTTGTAAAAAGATACACTTCACCTCCTTGAGGTGCTTTGCACGTCATGGGCTTTTCCAAGAGTCCACAAAACGATATGAGACTCCTCCTTTGGCTCCTTGGCCGATAGGAACTCATATATAAGCTTTTCAACTTGATACAACCCAAGCTAGGGTTTCATATTCAACCCTTTTTCTTGGTCATTTCACCACCAAGATCACCATCACTCACAATAGATTCAAACACGGTGTCTCATTCTTTCTATCTCTTCTAAATGATGCTAGGAGGGAGTAGTGACACTATATAGGTGGTAATTTGCATATCAACCCTATATTTTGGGTAAATTACAATTTGTACCAAAATTGGTGCACAAGGTACTAACATTATTTAAACATGTTCAAACTTGGAATTTAGGCTTTCCACAAGCCACCACTTAGCATCATTCTCTCTCTCATGATGCTAAAACATATAGGGCACGATCAACATGTGACATATTGCAATATAATCCCTCAACTTGGGTAAATTGCACTTTGGTCCAAAATAAAGGAACATTGCTCAAATAGCATTCAATCAGGACCAAACTTGGAACATAAGTGTGTCACATGATAAAAAACACCTTAAAGGATTATATTAAAGTTCTAAGCAAATTACTTATCCAAAACAAATAGGGTTACCTCATAACCTAGGTTAGGGTCATTACATTGAGTAACACATGCTAGTATTAATAAATCATGCACAATTAATATGAGATTTGACCACAAAGTGCACAAAAAATCAGTACAAAATAGCAAGTGAAAATGAAAAATAAACAGTGCATCAAACTCCCCTAAGCTTAAATGTTGCTCGTCCTCGAGCAACACACTCTCGGATCTGTTTGAGAAAAGTCAGCAAAAGGACATAATAATATGAATATTCATCCTCAACTATCCCTACTTGGTGGTCCTAAACCGGCTCTCATTAATCACTGAACAATTAACTACTCTTTAGTGACCAAAAACATCCATTAAAGATATCCACCCTTAGATCAATGAACACTATCAAAAGAGCAGTTAACATCATACTCAATCAGGAAATTGTTTGGTGCATTATGTGATTCCCTAATCTGCATTGCTCTTCCTAACTACCAAGCTACTTGGAAGCAATTCTCCATATGAACATTAATGAGGAGAAAAATCATATAAGTGGGCTACCAATAAGAGTAATGGATGGTATGAAATGGATGGAAATCGAAGAATCACAAGTACATCCAACTTATTTATGCTAAAGTATGATGAATCTATATGAGTGAAAATAAGAGCATGCATGAATCCTGATGCCTATATTTTTTTTTCCAGTGATGCATGAATCAAGCAATCTCATCAACCAAATGAGGATGAAATAAGAAAGCAAAAGAATGTGTCATGTGGATTTTTGCATCTCTTCAAGAAGAGTTAAGGGCATACTTTCTCCCTTGTAACCTTGAAGTGTTGACAAACGTTTTTTCATTAGCCCATGATTTTAGCGTGATTGGCGTTATTCTTGGGCTTTCATCACATATTATTCTTTTTTTTTCTTCAATGTGGAGGTATGTCACTCACTCAACTATTATAAAATGAGACTAATATCCACACGACAAACAAAAATGAATGCTATGGAATGCATGTAATCTACATGTAATCATTTATGCAACTAAAATGGTATACATAGAAATTGTTAATTGATACATGTGTGTTTTCTTTTTTTTCTTTGAATGCAATAAAAGTAAGATAACGATCATGTCACCTATTATGCCATGCAATAGAACAATAGAAAATAAATTGGAGTACCTCTTCATCTTAATATGGTGATTAAAAAAAGAGTGAAGGATGGGTGGAATCACATAATTAAAAGACAAAGCCTTTCCTGAAATTATGACATGTCCCTCTCTAATGACCTATGATAGGGTAACCTTAGGATTTCTTTCTTAGATTTCAATTTAAGATCTTGTTAACTATTTGATCAACTTAAGCTCAAATCCCATCTTCATCCACCTTTCATGAATGATTAAGATGTCTATTCATCTTACATGTCCATAAGCTTACTAACTCAAACACTTCCTTTAAGTAGTGCAACTCAAGACAATTTGCAACGAAGCGACACTTTCATTTCATTAATTTTCATTGCACATAACTAAGAGCCTATGACATGACTATGAATTAAGCTCCATGATTACACTAGATAGATGTGAATCCTACACTTGAAGGAATAAAACAAATAAAACAAAAGAAATAAAGCTAAAG
Organism: Alisma plantago-aquatica; assembly: GCA_963693085.1. Lineage (NCBI taxonomy): Eukaryota > Viridiplantae > Streptophyta > Magnoliopsida > Alismatales > Alismataceae > Alisma > Alisma plantago-aquatica. Next base: position 282,799,798 of record OY856412.1, on the reverse strand, counting down.
ATAGAAACTATTCCATCTACCCCCTAAGCTTGAACTTGACTATGTCTGCATAGTCAAAATTCTAACTATAGATGTGGAATAGTGGTATCGCATCACATGGGAGGTAGTGGTGGATGATGCATGTTGGTTTTCATGCATCCGTCCTTGGACATCATGGATGCTCGTCAATGTAGCTGACTGATGATTTTGTCCCTGATGGATCTCCTACAACATCCTGTACATGCCCACCATCGAATACGAGTCATCCTCCTAAGCGGGTGGTGGAGCAGAAGAACTGGAAGCTACAAAATGTTATGGATTCTTGTGTTGAACCTGCCTCCTTGTCACAGGGATAGTAGGCTCCACTTCCTCTTCTGCTTCAGCTTGATCCTCCTCCTCCTCAGTGTCTTCATATTCTTCCTCCTCCTCATTTGAGCTATTTATGGGCCACCGTAGGAGGTTGACTCCCTACAGGTCAAAGATGGAACCTGGAAGCTTCCTTTCCTTGTAGTGGGTCCCCAATGTACAACATACATATACATCCTCTAGGCGTGTGTTGATGAGGCCAGATCTCTTGAAATGATTGAGATCCTCAATGTTGGCTGCAGTGACTTGGCAGTAGAAAGGTCAAGGTGCAGATAGAGATAAATAGGTGTGATCAACCCTCCAAATTGAATTGGAGGTTTCCTTTGAAGATGTTGTCACACTCCCATCACATGCAGAAGAAAGAAGTCTCCAAAGATCAGACTTCGGGATCTCATCTCCAGCATCTTGAACAAGAAGTAAAGATCAACCCTCTGACACTTCCCTTTCCCTTGAGCTGACTTTGCTAGAAGAGCTTTGGTGATGAGGCGGTGAAGCACATGAGCAAAAGGATGATCGATGTCTGTCAAGGAGATGTCGTGCCAACTGATGTGCTGCCCTTATGGAAGACTCGTAAACAACTCCCACGCCACCTCAAAGTTGAAGTTGTCAGGGTAGTAGTGGTCACCTTCACTTGGTCATCTATAGATGGTGCCAAACTGCTGGAGCATCATTGTGAACTCGATGTTGTACATCCATAAATGGATCTTACCTGTCCCCCGGCCATCCCCATGTTTGGGGATGATGCAGATCTCCAAGGATGCCATGAACTCTTAGATGAGGTCAGGGTATGTAGGCCAGTCGTTGAAGAAGGGATGGTCGCCTACTAACCCCCGACACTCGCAAACCTACTGCATGCTACCGGTGAAGCTGATGGAATCGAGGAAGGCATGGTATCCATACCGTGTTGCAACAATCTACCACTTGTGCAACTCCTCATATATCTTCTTGACGTCATCATTGGGATGGGCTATATGGCTTGGTTTGGGAACCAAGTGAGGAACCCCCACTGATATAGAAGCCTCCCACCTTGTACACATCTTCCTTAGATGAAGGGGATTAGAGAGATTATAGCTCAGTGTAGCGTATGGATGCTCGGAGATGCTTGTGGTTGCTTGCTCAAGAGAGGGGAAGAGAAGGTGTGAAGAAATGGATTCACACCCCTCACTTTTATAGATGTGGCTGCCAATCTGTGACGGCGTTAGTAGTACTGACACGACGTCGATAGTGTTGACAATTTGATGAGAATCATCATGCTCAATGCTATCGATGGTCAATGGTTCGATTTTAGCTGTGTGGATCGTCATGGGTCAATAGTACCGATAGGACATCAGTAGTACTGACCTGTCTTGTGGATCACTGGTATTGACCATCAAATGCGGTTGATCGCGATCTCTCATTGATGCTCCCATGGATTGCTGACATCAATCATCGGTAGTACTGACATGATTCTGATAGTACCGACACGTTCATATGTGTTGGTGCTTCTGAGTTGGAGCTCTGTGTATCAAACCTGGGTCCCATAATGTCATCAGTACTACCGATAAGGTGTCGGTAGTATCGAGTCCTCATCAAGTATTCATCCCTTGTCCATGTAGAAATTTGGTGCTATGAAAATGTATCGGTAGTGCCGAGATGTGGCGATCAATTTCTCAAAATTCCATGTAGCCTCTTCAGTAGTACTAAGATTGGGCTTGTTAGTACCGATTGTTGTAGTCGATTTCATTCATGTCCATGTAATATCATCGGTAGTACCAACAATTTCAGCCTACACACTCCACAAAATGCATCAAGGTACCTTTTTTATATCTAACAAATAAAAATAGAAAATGCAACTACAAAACTATAAATATAGAATGCAAATAACATAAAAAATAGTTGGGTTGCCTCCCAACAAGCACCTTTTTTTACGTCATAGGTTTGATGATCTGAAACGCATTGGATTAATGAAGCTCAATGAACTTCAACTCATCCTCCTTCCTCATCACATCTCCCCCAAAGTAATGTTTGAGATGCTGGCTACTGATAAGGAATGGCTCAGTCCCATTACTAATCTCCATAGCCCCAGGGGGAAATGCCTTAATCACCTCAAATGGTCCACTCCATCTAGACCTCAACTTACCAGGATGTAGCTTCAACCTAGAATTAAACAAAAACACTTTTTGTCCAGGAGCAAACGCCCTATGAAAAATATGGCGATCATGCAATTTCTTAGTTCTTTCCTTATAGATTCTTGAGCTCTGATAAGCATCAAACCTAAGATCATCCAATTTACTCAATTTCAACAATCGCTTTTAATCTACATTGTCCAAATTATAATTTAGTTTCCTTAGAGCCCACTTAGCCTTGTGCTCTAACTCCACAGATAGATGACAAGTCCTCCCATAAACAAACCTAAAAGAAGTAGTACCTATAGGGGTTTTATAAGCGGTCCTATACGCCCATAGAGCATCATTGAGAAACATGATTTAGTTGGTCTTGTTGGTTGAAATTATCTTTCCCAAAATCTATTTTATCTCCCTATTAAAGACTTCACCTTGGCCTTGAGTTTGGGGGTGATATGGAGTACCTACTCTATGTTTCATCCCATATTTAGTCAAAAGTGCCCCAAATTTCCTATTAGTGAAGTGAGAACCACCATCACTGATTATCAACCTAGGCACCCCAAACCTGTAGAAAATGTGGTCTTTTACAAATCTACATACCACCTGTACATCATTGGTCTGGGTTGGAATTGCTTCCACCCACTTAGATGCATTATCTATACCAAGTAATATATAGAGACTAGAATTTGAAGACACAAAAGGGCACATGAAGTTTATGCCTCATAAATCAAACACCTCGATTTCCTGAAAAACATTCAGAGGCATTTCGTGTCTGTTTGAGATATTACCCGCACATTGACATGTATCACACTGATGAACAAAATTATATGCATCTTTAAAAATCATTGTCCAATAAAAACTATATTCTAAGACCTTCACCGCTGTCCTAGAACTATCATGATGAACTCTTATAGTTAAAGAATGACAATGTGCCAAAATACTATGAAAATCACAATCTGGCACACACTTTCTCATAATACCATCCCTACATTACCTAATTAGAATGGGGTCATCCCATATATAATACCTCAAGGAGTGGAAGAATCTTTTCTTCTCATGGTACCCCCAATCTCCCGAAAGTTGTCCACATGCAAAGTAGTTCACTATGTTTGCAAACCATGGGTCTTTGCTTTTCATAGCAAAGAGCTACTCATCAGGGAACTCTTCTACAATGGGTATTCTAGTACCATTTTCATCCACCCTTTCTAGCCTAGAGAGATGATCCACCACCACATTCTTAGTGCCAACTTTATCCTTGATCTCTATGTCAAATTCCTACAATAACAAGGTCCGATGATCAACCTAAGCTTGGAATCTTTTTTCTACAACAAGTATTTGATAGTTGCATGATCTGTCCATACCACGACCTTAGCCCCAATCAGATATTGATGAAATTTTTCAAAAGCAAAAACAACCACCAACCATTCTTTTTTTGTTGTTGTATAATTCAATTGGGCATCATTTAATGTTTTAGACACATAATAGATGACGACAGGGACTTTGTTTCAACATTGGCCTAGAACAACCCCTATCGCGTAATATGATGTGTCACACATCAGCTCAAAAGGTTGGCTCTAATCTGGAGCCTGGATAATGGGTGCGGAGGCCAAATTATCCTTCAACACCTCAAATGATTCCAAACATCTCTCATCAAATTTGAAGTCAACATCCTTTTCTAATAAATTCAGAGATCGGTTTAGCAATTTTTGAAAAATCCTTGATAAAGTGGTGATAAAATCCGGTGTGTCCTAGAAGGCTCCTTACCCCCTTCACCGATGACAGTGGAGGTAGTTTGGATATCACCTCTATTGTTATAGGGTCTACCTCCATGCCTCTATTGGACACTTTGTGTCCTTAGACAATTCATTCACTCACCATCATGTGACGTTTCTCCCAATTCAAGACAAGGTGAGTATCCTTGCATATTTGAAAAACTTTATCAAGATTATCAAGGCAATCATTAAATGACTCCCCATACTCTGAGAAATCATCGATAAACACTTCCAGATATCACTCTAGCATATTAGAAAAAATGGCAAGCATGCCTCGCTAGAAAGTGACAGGTGCATTGCAAAGACCAAATGGCATATGGCGATACGCAAAAGTGCCATAGGGACAAGTGAAGGTCGACTTCTCTTGATCTCACGGCTCGATAGAAATCCGATTCCAACCTGAGTAACCGTTAAGGAAACAAAAATGAGAGTGGTCGGTGAGCCGCTCTAAAATCTGGTCAATAAAAGGCAGTGGAAAATGGTCTTTGAGCATTACGACGTTCAAACGTCTATAGTCAATACAAACACACCGCCCAATCACTAGTCTAGTAGAGATAAGCTCATCATTAGAATTAGTGGTGACCATTATTCCTTCCATTTTAGGAACCACTTGGGTCAGACTAACCCAGTTTGAATCAAAAATAGCATATATAATACATGTAGATAAAAGTTTTACTACCTCTTTTTCACTATCTCAGTCATGATGGGGTTGAGTCATTATTGCGGTTGTACGATAGCTTTTGCTCCTTCCTCCAATCTGATATTGAGTTGATAGAAACTAGGGGAGATGTCCTTTATGTCTATCATTGACCAGCCAAATGCATCTCGATGGTTCTTTAGCACCCTGAACAGTTGCTCTTCTTCGTGCACACTTAGTGTGGCAACACATCCCATTATCACACAGATAACGAGGTGTTACGCGAAAATGTGCGGAAATCACCATAACCACAGATTATGAAAACACGGGTTAATTAAAATTGATTGCGAAAAATAGATAAACTGTGAGACTATTACTTTCCAGTCCTCATTCAGCAAGGAAACATGTCATATATATATATATATACATGAGATCTGATATGTGTCTACAGCTTACAGAAACAGCTGCTCATCCATCACATGAGGTCACCACCTGCTCACATACATAAAGGCCCACATCCGGCCAACAGCAGGATATACAAACGTCATCGATCGTTCATCGTAAAACATCGTCAAAACACTGCCAAGGACCGGAGAGTACAGGGATGACTCTAGACTCTACTACAAAACATCCAAAACAGCAGCATATCCATCGCTTGCCTTCTACTGCTCCTCAAGCTGCTCGGCCGCAACACCACGACCACGACCACGCCTACCTCGACCACCTAAAAAGGGGTTAAACCAGTGGGGTGAGACAATTGAACAATTGTCCCAGCGGGAAACATAACTCCCCACCGCAACTACAGAACCTCAACAAGATATACTATAACAGCAGATATCTAATAATAGGTATAACAAGAGCAGTCTATATAAAACAGATTATTCTTACCAACAAGCTTACCTGCTATACAAAAGCATATAACCAGATATATCTCAAGGAAAATGATTAGCAAGATAATATGTATCCCTAGGTAACATGATTATCAGAACAAGATATAATGTCACATAACCTGCTTATCAAGATAAGACATATTGTCACATAACCTGCAAGATATAACAAAGATATTACACAAACAAGGCCTCAACCAATGTTACGTGTTTATCTTAACCAGTAAATACTAAACGGTTGTGTTAAGTATTATTATGCCCTGAGGATTTGAACCGTACCGTTCAAATCCAACCTTCGGTTACGAAACCCAAGTCGGTGCCATACAAGGTCAATGGAAGAGTCGGACTCCACGACCTCCCACCTCGTGGTTAGTACACGAGTACAACACAAGTAGGACCGCAGTCACATGCTGAAGTGGTCTAAGACACAGGGTCAGCTCCATAGGCTACCCTCACTCTAGCCCGCCTTGGTACAGGTCTCGACGCTAGTAAAACTGAGCCACGGGCCTGTTCACCGTGCTCTGAGCCATGAATGCATTCATGCTCCTTACATCACATATCCTGAGCCATGGGCCAATTCACCATGCTCTTCATACGTATCTGAGTCTGTAACCGAAGTTACACTCTTACCTCCTCATTTTTAGGTTAGGAGCAACCTACACATATTCAACAATATGCGCTTCCAGGTTGACCCGTAGGAGAACCTGTTTCACCATCACCAAGTCCTGACGATGATGGATCTATGGCCAGGGCAAACTACATGATATATTTCACTGTGATTAATTAGTATCTTTTAGATGGATTGCAAGATTCAACCAAGTTGTATAACATGCAAGATATAACGGAAAGTAAACAACATTATATTATTATTTAATCACATCAACCTGATCCATCACAAGGATCCAACATCACATGGTACCACTTGGCCTCTTGCAGCCATCCAGATCCATCTTGAGGATCATCACATACCATGGGATCTCAATCCCTCATCATGTACTGTCAATGCCTCTCAAGGTTCACATCATCATCATGGAACTTAACACATTATACATATCATTTTATTAACCAGAGTAATTACCAAGTGATGTTACTCATCACATGTGTCTCATAGCCCTTTTCAAGGCTAATCATCACCTGCATGGTTAGAGTACACAATAATCGTAGATTCAATAATAAGGAATATGCTACCATCATGAAATGCTATTCAAGATACTTCTACTTATCATTACACTATTTGCTGATCAAGTGTATAAAGTACATCATCAACAAGCCATATCTATACTTATCCTTATCTCAGAACTATATGAATAATCAAGATGTTCAAACATACAGAACAAGTACTATTGTTACCACTACCATTATGTCACTATCATCATTATTATCATTATTATTATTCAACATTATTACAATCATTCTCTTTATTATTAACAAATAAACATAAGGATCACATCATGCATCTTATTACCATGACCTTCCTCATTATCATCCCTACTACCATTATCATCATTATGATCAACATTATTACTATCATTATCATCATGCAACTACCATTATCATCATTGTTACTATCATTAGCATTATTATTGTTTGCAAGGCATCATATTCATTGCTGTTATCACTAACAAGACACCACCATCGTTTATTGGTGCATAACTAATCACTTCCACATCACAAAGGACCGTTACTATATGATTACAAGACTCTCACCATAACTCATCACCGCCCTCACTAAAACCTATCAAGGCCTGTCGGCCGACACATACCCAACCCTAGGTTGTCCCCCACCTTGGCTATCGGTCATCATGGGTGTCGGCCACCATGGCATGCATGGCCTATCGGTCAACATGGCTATCGGCCAACATGCATGGTCTATCGTTCAAGACAAGGAAACAAGCCACACATGGCCATGTCGTCCGACACCAACAACCATCAAGCTTGACAAGGCTATATCGGCCAACACCTCAAGATGTATCGCCCAACAACATCCAACGGCCAACTCAACCATATCGGCCAACTCAACCATATTGGCCAACTCAACCATATCGGCCAACTCAACCATATCGGCCAACTCCTCACTAGCTTGACCTATCGCCCAACACAAGAGCACTCACCATGTCGCCCAATACCAATAACAAAGGGATTGCTTATCACAAGGACCATGTCGTTCAACAAGGGTCACCATTATATCGGCCAACATGACCCTAGCTCACCCTATCGCCCAACACATGGGCAAGGGTATTGGACAACCTCAACAACACATCATGTCATCCACCAAAGGCTTACATATCGTCCATCAAAGGGGATACCATATCATCCAACTCAAAGACAAAGGTGCCATGTCGTCCAACTCAAAAGGATATCGTCAAACCCACCAACAAAGAAGGGATATCGCCCAACCCTAGGTCACCATCAACCTCCAACTCAAAGGAGCACAAACCCTAGATCACAAGGTACACTAGAAACTCTAAACCTTAAGGGGATATCGGCCACCAAAGGAAACTCAAGCAAGGTACAAAAGCAAAGAACTAAGCTAAACTACTAACATGCAACAAGATCATAGCTAGAGGTAAAGGAGTTAGGGTTAGAAGTTATGCAACCCGCCTTAAGCTCCAAGCTCCAAGGAAGAAGATGCACTTCAAGCTCCAAGGGATGTCGTCCACCAAAGCTGATCCAAGAGAGGGTATCGGCCACCACTGCAACTCCAGGAGAGTGTCTCGGCCGACACAAGCAAGAGAGGGAGGAGTGTCGTGCACTCAAGGTGGAGGAGAGACCAAAAGAGCAAAGGAAGCTAAGGCAAGGGAAAGAGCTACCTGTATAGAAAGAAGGGGAGGAGAAACCAAGGTAGATCCATGCTAAGTGTCGTCCACCCAAGGGACACTTGTCCTAGGGTTCAAGCCAACACACTAGCACACCAAGAGACACTTGTCAAAGATACATACCAAGTGTCCTCCAAACATGGTCAAGGTTGGACCAAGCAACATGGGCGACACACACTACTCCAGGTCGACACACCACCTCTAGGTCGACACACACTCTTCCTTGGGCAACACAAGCTGGTATTGGCCGACACAAGGCTCAAGCAAGCCCAAACAAGGCACCTCAAGGCCCAAACAAGCCCAAGCAAGGCCCAAGAAACTGAAACAACAAGCCCAAGCCTTCCTCTCAACTCTAGAGGAAGCAAAGAGGGGAAAACATCTCACAAGATGGCAAACTTGCACAAAAAACCCTAGACTTGGGTTATTTGCAAGTAGCCCCTCGAACTCTCAACAAAGCACAATAAAAACCCTAATCACCACTCAAAGGTGATTAGAAAGCATCAAACCACCAAGGTTAAGCAAAACAAACAGGGTAAACCCTAAACGCAGGTCAGGGTCCTTACAATCTAACCCCATTTAAGGGATTTCGTCCCCGAAATCCGAAGAGAAAAGCGAGGGATACTTCCTCCTCATCTCTTCCTCAAGCTCCCACGTGGCTTCCTCAACGCCATGACGCTGCCAAAGAACCTTCACAAGAACCAGGTCCTTCCTCTTCAGCTTCTTGACCCTTCTGTCAAGGATCGCCACAGGACCTTCCTCGTAGGTCACATCTGCGTCAAGCTCAACCTCAACGGGTTGTATCACTGTACCTGAATCCGGATGACTTTTCTTCAACATACTGACGTGAAACACTGGATGCAACCTGTGCAACTCTGGAGGCAACTCTAACTCGTAAGCCACTTTGCCAACACGTGCTATGACTGAGTAAGGTCCCATGTACCTGGGATCTAACTTACCCTTCCGTCCAAACCTTAGCACACCTTTCCACGGTGAGACTTTAAGGTACACTTTGTCTCCTACCTGAAATTCCAAAGGTCGTCAGTGATTATCTCCATAAGACTTCTACCTGTCCTGTGCCACTTTCAACTGTTGTTGTATCACCTTGATCTTTTCTGTCATCTGTTGTACTAACTCAGGACCCAAAAGCTGATACTCACCTGATTCATACCAACACAAAGGAGATATGCACTTCCTTCCATACAAAGCCTCATAAGGAGCCATGTCGATGCTCCGCTGATAACTGTTGTTGTAGGCAAACTCTATCAAACTCATATGTACATCCCAGTTGCCTAGAAACTTTAAAACACAAGCTCGAAGAAGATCCTCCAAAATCTTAATAGTCCTTTCAGACTGTCCATCTGTCTGCGGGTGAAAAGTTGTACTGAACCTTAACTGCGTTCCCAACGCCTTGTGCAACTGTTCCCAAAAACGACTCGTAAACTGAGGACCTCTATCAGAAACTATCGTCGCTAGCACACCATGCAAACGTACTATCTCATCCACATATACTTGAGCTAGCTTCTCAGCTGTATATGTCGTCTTCACTGGTAGGAAATGGGCAGACTTAGTCAATCTATCCACTACCACCCAAATGGAATCATGATTCCTAGTTGTCCAGGGTAGACCAACTACGAAATCCATGGTTATGTGATCCCATTTCCACTGCGGTATCAGTAAAGGTTGCAACGTACCTGCCGACTTCTTATGTTCAGCCTTCACTTGCTGACACACCGCACATCTCGCCACGAACTCGGCTACATCTCTTTTCAAACTGGGCCACCAATATAAGTCCTTTAGACTATGATACATCTTGGTGACACTTGGATGCATAGCATACATTGACGTATGTGCTTCCTCAAGCACCAACTTCCTCAGATCATCAACATCTGGAACCACCATCCTATCACGATAGCAAACTAGTCCATCCTCGGACTCATGAAACCCATCACGCTTGTCGCTGCCGAACTCTGATCTGATAAAATGTACCGCATCATCTGTCTATTGTGCATTCTTGATCTGCTGTCTCAACGTAGGCTCAACTTGCATCTGTGCGAAAAGACCAGACAACAAAGAAACTTCTATCTGCACATTCATCTGCCACAAAGAAACAAAGATATCTCTCCTATGGCATACCAGAGAACTCAACTGTGCCTTCTTTAAAGAAAGAGAAGAAGACTTTCTGCTAAGCGCATCAGCTACCACATTTGCCTTACCAGGATGATACTCGATAGTGCAGTCGTAATCATTGATCAACTCCATCCATCGACGTTGTCGCATGTTCAACTCTTGCTGCGTAAAGATGTACTTCAGATTCTTATGATCCGTAAAGATCTGACACACTTCCCCATACAGATAGTGTCTCCAAATCTTTAACGCATGAACCACAGCTGCTGACTCCAGGTCATGAGTCGGATAGTTCTCCTCATGTTTCTTGAGCTTTCGTGAGGCAAAAGAAACCACATCATCTTCCTGCATCAACATGCAACCTAAACCTTTCTTGGAAGCATCACAGAAAACAACATAGCCTTTCCCAGGCTCTGGCAAGATCAACACTGGAGCACTGGTCAGCTTCTCCTTTAGACTCTGGAAAGCTTGTTGACATCGATCATCCCAAACAAAAGGTACATCCTTCCTGGTCAACTTCGTCATCGGCAAAGAGATCACACTGAAGTCCTTGATAAACCTCCGGTAGTATCCAGCCAAACCAAGGAAACTATGAACTTCTATCGGCGTCTTTGGTTGTTCCCAATCCGCAATGGATTCCACCTGCTTCGGATCTACTTTGACGCCTTCAGCAGATATCACATGACCCAAGAAAGTCACTTCCTCCAACCAGAACTCGCACTTACTGAACTTGGCATACAACTGATGTTGACGAAGAAGAGTCAACGCTCGACGAAGATGTTGCTCATTCTCTAGCCTGTCCCGACTATAGATCAAGATGTCATCTATAAAGACTACAACAAACTGATCTAAGAACGGACGGAACACTCTGTTCATCAGATCCATGAAAGCTGCAGGTGCATTGGTTAACCCAAACGGCATAACCACGAACTCGAAATGACCATACCTCGTCCTGAAAGCTGACTTTGGTATGTCATCCGCCTTTATCCTCAATTGATGATATCCAGACCGTAGATCGATCTTCGAAAACACTGTAGCATCACGCAACTGATCGAACAGATCATCTATCCTCGGCAACGAGTACTTATTCTTGATCGTGACCTTGTTCAACTGCCGGTAATCTATACACAACTACATCGAACCATCCTTCTTCTTAACGAACAACACGGGAGCACCCCACGGCGACATACTCGGTCGGATAAAACATTTCTCCAACAACTCTTACAACTGCTTCTTCAGCTCTGCCATCTCTGCTGGAGCCATCCTATATGCTGACTGTGCAACTGGATGTGTCCCTGGAACCAGATTGATCTCGAAATCAATCTCTCGAGGTGGAGGAACACCAGGAAACTCCTCAGGAAACACGTCTGCAAACTCTCGAACCACTGACACCTCCTCGAGACTAGGACCTTTCGCCTTGGTAACCACAACGGTATCCACCACGTGAGCTAAGAACGCCTCACATCCTTGTCGTAACAACTTATCTGCCACCAAAGCTGATACTAGACACGTCGGAAGAATCTTCCTATCTCCCTGGAAGGTCCACTTCTCTCCAGCAACATCAAACACTGCCTACTTGGAACCACAGTGCAAGACAACCTTATACTTCTCTAAGGTATCCATCCCAAGGATAACATCGAAACCATGCATATCAAGTGGTATAAGATCCACTTAGATACGGTGTCCCAAGAAAGACAAAACACAAGATGGACACTCTTCTCGAAGCAAAGAGGAACCATCAAGAGGGGTTTCTAACAACAAACTATCCTTCTTACAGCTAACAGGTAAATGACAGTTTTCAAGCATACTATAGGTGATAAAAGAGTGTGTAGCACCCGGGTCAACCAGAACAGATTTAAAGCAAGAAGAAGACATATCAGAATGAAATAACTCCATCTGACCTGTCACTACTCGCGGGTTGACTATCGCCTCCGGCTAATTCATGGCATAGAATCTAGTCGTTGCTTGCTGTCCACGACCTCTGCTTCCTTGATCAGACGATCCAGCTTGAGACACTTGACTGCGTCCTCGTCCTCTGCTACCACTGGCATGTGGTCTCTCTGACTCCTGAAAACTCTGCCTCAGCTGCTGTGTCACTTCAACATCTCTATTCGGGCAATTGAACTTCCAATGCCCAACCTGTCCACAAAGATGACATGACTTGTCCTCAAACCGTGGCCTAGCTGGCCTTGTTACTGCCACAGAAGTTGAACTATGTGCCTTAGATGGTGAAGAAATATAACCTTTCCCCTTACTCGGAGACCACTGAGATAGTACACCAGAGCTTCTCATCGCTGACGGTGCTGAAAACCTGGGCTTCTTAAAGCCACCAAACTTCCGTCCTTGAAACTGAGCAGGTCTTTTGTGAGACATAGATTCTCTTTTCTCCCTTACTGTCCTCTTGATCCGTCGAACTAATTCCAAAAACGTAGCAAACCGTTCTCGGTTCTCCAACGCAGACACAGGGGTTTTCAACTCAACACTCAAACCCTTCTCAAAACGTCTGATCCATTCCTCGTCTGTTGCCGCCATGTGAGGACAGAACCTCAGCAGATCCATAAACTTGGCTTCGTACTCGGTGATGTTCATCGTTCCTTGCCTCAGATTCTCAAACTGACTCACCTTCTCATCCAGGTACATCTTTGGAAAGTATCTGGTGACGAACTCGCGTTGGAATAGTTCCCAACAGATCACCTCACCAGGCCGCTTCTCTTCCTCGATGGTCCACCAGTGACCAACACTACCTTTCAGAAGGTAGACAGCATGCTTTACCTTGTCCACTTCGGGGATGTCAAGGATCCGAAAAGCCTTCTCGAGACTTGTCAGCCACAGATCTGCATCCGCTGGATCAGCCGTCCCAGCATAATCCAAAGATCCAACTCAGCGAAGCCGCTCGAAGGTCTTCCTAATACCCGATGCTTCTCCATGGGGAACCTGTGCTCACGGAGGAGGCACTGGTAATCGCTCAACCATGAGATTCATCGTAGCCATTAACTGCCCCATAAGCTGCTGGTAAGCAGGATGTTCAAGTATGGCTGGGTTAGGTTGGGGAACCTCAGGCACCCGATCTTCATGTGCCTGTCTATCTGCTCCATCAACCGATGCAACATCACTGTACTCAGCAGAGTGTTCTTCATAGTTTCCAGACATCTTGACTTTTCTTCCGCTGAGGGCAGAAGATATTGTAAGAAAACCTGGACACTCATAAGAACAACTCAACCTAGTCCTAAATCCCTGTAGACTTAGCGAACCTAAAGATCGGATACCAAAACTTGTGGCAACACATCCCATTATCACACAGATAACGAGGTGTTACGCGAAAACGTGCGGAAATCACCATAACCACAGATTATGAAAACACGGGTTAATTAAAACCGATTGTGAAAAATAGATAAACTGTGAGACTATTACTTTCCAGTCCTCATTCTGCAAGGAAACATGTCATATATATATATATATATATATATATATATATATATATATACACGAGATTTGATACGTGTCTACAACTTACAGAAACAACTTCTCATCCATCACATGAGTTCACCACTTGTTCACATACATAAAGGCCCACATCCGGCCAACAGCAGGATATACAAATGTCATCGATCGTTCATCATAAAACATCGTCAAAACACTGCCAAGGACCGGAGAGTACAGGGATGACTCTAGACTCTACTACAAAACATCCAAAACAGCAGCATATCCATCGCTTGCCTTCTACTGCTCCTCAAGCTGCTCGGCCGCAACACCACGACCACGACCACGCCTACCTCGACCACCTAAAAAGGGGTTAAACCAGCGGGGTGAGACAATTGAACAATTGTCCCAGCGGGAAACATAACTCCCCACCGCAACTACAGAACCTCAGCAAGATATATTATAATAGCAGATATCTAATAACAGGTATAACAAGAGCAGTCTATATAAAACAGATTATTCTTACCGACAAGCTTACCCGCTATACAAAAGCATATAACCAGATATATCTCAAGGAATATGATTAGCAAGATAATATGTATCCCTAGGTAACATGATTATCAGAACGAGATATAATGTCACATAACCTGCTTATCAAGATAAGACATATTGTCACATAACCTGCAAGATATAACAAAGATATTACACAAATAAGGCCTCAACCAATGTTATGTGTTTATCTTAAGCAGTAAATACTAAACGGCTATGTTACATATTATTATGACCTAAGGATTTGAACCGTACCTTTCAAATCCAACCTTCAGTTACAAAACCCAAGCCGGTGCCATACAAGGTCAATGGAAGAGACGGACTCCATGACATCCCACCTCGTGGTCAGTACACGAGTACAACACAAGCAGGACCACAGTCACATGCTGAAGTGGTCTAAGCCACAGGGTCAGCTCCATAGGCTACCCTCACTCTAGCCCGCCTTGGTACAGGTCTCGGCGCTAGTAAAACTGAGCCACGGGCCTGTTCACCGTGCTTTGAGCCATGAACGCATTCATGCTCCTCACATCACATATCCTGAGCCATGGGCCTGTTCACCATGCTCTTCATACGTATCTGAGTCTGTAACCGAAGTTACACTCTTACCTCCTCATTTTGAGGCTAGGAGCAACCTACACATATTCCACAATATGTGCTTCCAGGTTAACCCGTAGGAGAACCTGTTTCACCATCACCAAGTCCTGACGATGATGGATCTATGGCCAGGGCAAACTACATGATATATTTCACTGTGATTAATTAGTATCTTTTAGATGGATTGCAAGATTCAACCAAGTTGTATAACATGTAAGATATAACGGAAAGTAAACAACATTATATTATTATTTAATCACATCAACCTGATCCATCACAAGGATCCAACATCACATGTTACCACTTGGCCTCTTTCCATCCATCCAGATCCATCTCGAGGATCATCACATACCATGGGATCTCAATCCCTCATCATGTACTGTCAATGCCTCTCAAGGTTCACATCAAAATCATGGAACTTAACACATTATACATATCATTTTATTAACCAGAGTAATTACCAAGTGATGCTACTCATCACATGTGTCTCATATCCCTTTTCAAGGCTAATCATCACCTGCATGGTTAGAGTACACAATAATCGTAGATTCAATCATAAGGAATATTCTACCATCATGAAATGTTATTCAAGATACTTCTACTTATCATTCTTACAATATTTGCTGATCAAGTGTATAAAGTACATCATCAACAAGCCATATCTATACTTATCCTTATCTCAGAACTATATGAATAATCAAGATGTTCAAACATACAGAACAAGTACTATTGTTACCACTACCATTATGTCACTATCATCATTATTATCATTATTATTATTCAACATTATTACTATCATCCTCTTTATTATTAACAAATAAACATAAGGATCACATCATGCATCTTATTACCATGACCTTCCTCATTTTCATCCCTACTACCATTATCATCATTATGATCAGCATTATTACTATCATTATCATCATGCAACTACGATTATCATCATTGTTACTATCATTAGCATTATTATTGTTTGCAAGGCATCATATTCATTGTTGTTATCACTAACAAGACACCACCATCGTTTATTGGTGCATAACTAATCACTTCCACATCACAAAAGACTGTTACTATATGATTACAAGACTCTCACCATAACTCATCACCGCCCTCACTAAAACCTATCAAGGCCTGTCGGCCGACACATACCCAACCCTAGGTTGTCGCCCACCTTGGCTATCGGTCATCATGGGTGTCGACCAGCATGGTTATCGGCCACCATGGCATGCATGGCCTATCGGTCAACATGGCTATCGGCCAACATGCATGGTCTATCGTTCAAGACAAGGAAACAAGCCACACATGGCCATGTCGTCCGACACCAACAACCATCAAGCTTGACAAGGCTATATCGGCCAACACCTCAAGATGTATCGCCCAACAACATCCAATGGCTAACTCAACCATATCGGCCAACTCAACCATATCGGAAAACTCAACCATATCGGCCAACTCAACCATATCGGCCAACTCCTCACTAGCTTGACCTATCGCCCAACACAAGAGCACTCACCATGTCGCCCAACACCAAGAACAAAGGGATTGCTTATCACAAGGACCATGTCGTTCAACAAGGGTCACCATTATATCGGCCAACATGACCCTAGCTCACCCTATCGCCCAACACATGGGCAAGGGTATCGACCAACCTCAAGAACACATCATGTCGTCCACCAAAGGCTTACATATCGTCCATCAAAGGGGATACCATATCGTCCAACTCAAAGACAAAGGTGCCATGTCGTCCAACTCAAAAGGATATCGTCCAACCCACCAACAAAGAAGGGATATCGCCCAACCCTAGGTCACCATCAACCTCCAACTCAAAGGAGCACAAACCCTAGATCACAAGGTACACTAGAAACCCTAAACCTTAAGGGGATATCGGCCACCAAAGGAAACTCAAGCAAGGTACAAAAGAAAAGAACTAAGCTAAACTACTAACATGCAATAAGATCATAGCTAGAGGCAAAGGAGTTAGGGTTAGAAGTTATGCAACCTGCCTTAAGCTCCAAGCTCCAAGGAAGAAGATGCACTTCAAGCTCCAAGGGATGTCATCCACCAAAGCTGATCCAAGAGAGGGTATCGGCCACCACTGCAACTCCAGGAGAGTGTCTCGGCCGACACAAGCAAGAGAGGGAGGAGTGTTGTGCACTCAAGGTGGAGGAGAGATCAAAAGAGCAAAGGAAGCTAAGGCAAGGGAAAGAGCTACCTATATATAAAGAAGGGGAGGAGAAACCAAGGTAGATCCATGCTAAGTGTCATCCACCCAAGGGACACTTGTCCTAGGGTTCAAGCCAACACACTAGCACACCAAGAGACACTTGTCAAAGATACATACCAAGTGTCTTCCAAACATGGTCAAGGTTGGACCAAGCAACATGGGCGACACAACTAGCAGCTCGTCTGGGTGACACACACTACTCCAGGTCGACACACCACCTCTAGGTCGACACACACTCTTCCTTGGGCGACACAAGCTGGTCTTGGCCGACACAAGGCTCAAGCAAGCCCAAACAAGGCACCTCAAGACCCAAACAAGCTCAAGCAAGGCCCAAGAAACTCAAACAACAAGCCCAAGCCTTCCTCTCAACTCTAGAGGAAGCAAAGAGGGGAAAACATCTCACAAGATGGCAAACTTGCACACAAAACCCTAGACTTGGGTTATTTGCAAGTAGCCCATCGAACTCTCAACAAAGCACAACAAAAACCCTAATCACCACTCAAAGATGATTAGCAAGCATCAAACCACCAAGGTTAAGCAAAACAAACATGGTAAAACCTAAACGCAGGTCAGGGTCCTTACACTTAGTGAAGTCAAAATTATGACTAGAAGTTTCTCCTCTTTATCCAAGAAAATATATTTCAAATGAGGTGTCAATGGCTTCATCTCTAACTCTGGGGGACTCAACAAAGACGGAACTAGTGGTGGTGGGTGTGGTCCCTTCAAAGTGCCTTGTATAGTAACATGGTAAGATCTTCAGAAGAAAAACACACTCTTTCAAAGAACATTGTCTGGTATTATCATCTATTAGATTCATGATACATGCCTCTAAAGGTAGTTGTGGGTATGTCTGGACCAAAGCGGTTGAGGTTGCCTCTTTAATTGTTGTTGGGCAAAATTTCTCCTCTTCATCATCAGGATGTTGCACTGCCTTTTTCAGAGATATATCCTTTGTGTTGTCCAAGATGTCCACCGCTAGTGTTCCCTTGTGCAACTGCATCATCACATGTTCCATCTCCAGAAATGGCTTCCCCAAAAATAGTGACACATTTTCTTGGACATGCTGCAGTATATGACATTGTGCTTTAGCTTTGCAGTCTGTGTAGGCTTGAGCATTAAGATTTCACATCGCTCCTCCCTGTTTCCCAAAGTCAGTCTTCTTCTGCCCGTCTCCAGAATCATGTTAGTCGTATCTTGGAATGGTCTCCCCAGTAGTAGCTCATTTCCATGTCCATCCTGCATTTCCATGACAACAAAGTTTTTTGGAAACACAAACTTGTCCACCTTGACAAGAACATTCTCACAAATCCCATAGAGACACCACACAATTGTCTGTCAATTGAATAGTCATGTTGCTCTTTCTGGACTCTAGCAGACCTAACTTTCTAAAAGTGGTCAAGGGCATAAGGTTGATACTAGCCCCTGAATCACATAAGGCCTCCCTAAACTTTGTCCTCCCAATAAAACAAGATATATTGAAACAACCCGGATCCTATCTTTTTGGTGATAATGTTCCCAGAATAAATGCACTAACTTTCTCTTTTAGAACTACTATTCAGAATCATCAATCCTCCTTTTTTTGTTGATCAGATATTTTAAAAACTTGCCATAAGAAGGGATCTGTTCAATTGCGTCAATTAAAGGGATATTGACAAGCAATTTTCTGAAGTTGTCTAAAAATTTCTAAAATTGTTGGTCAGCCTTTGTTTCCTTCAAATTATTTGGAAAGGGAACTGACTTCACCACTTTCCTTTGATGAGGTGGGATATATGCCTTTTTCCTTGTTTCCTCTGTATCATCAACCTCTTCCTCAACTATCTTTTCCTCTACTACCACATATGGTTCATTTGCATCCACTGTCATTGCCTTGTCTATAGATCATATAGTTTCACCTACATCTGAACTAGATGGTGCATCATTCAACAATTTCCTACCACTGCGGAGTAAAACTTCCTTGACCAGTTAATTTCCAGAAGGCAAATGGGTGTTGGCTGGGAACCCCTGCTGACATGGATTCTTGAATGTAGCCACTTCTTCTACTATTTGAGAAATCTATGTTTTGATATTGTGGATCTGCGCCCCTTGATTTTGAAGTTCTCTTTGAGTTTGATCGATAAGAACTTCATGTTGGCTAATTGTCTTTTCAAGCATTTCATTAATACGGTCTATCTTACTGGGACCCCTTTCCTGTTGATACTGTTATTGGCCACCAATCTGCTGTGGCTTAGACTTTTTTGCCTGAGACTGGTCTTGTTAAAAATTGTTGGGATCTTTCCAAGAGAACTTAGGATCCTTCCTCTAAGAATAGTCATTGTTCATGTATTGTTGTCGTTGATGTGAAAATTTACACTCCTCATCCTCAACTTCTGAAGAATGTCCATCCTTCAACTAAGTCCAACTTTTCATTCAGTATGGAAATAACCTTGGACTCCCCGACACTTTCAATGTCGTGGTGGGGGACCTTCCACAACATATTTTGGAATCTCTCCCATGCCTTAGAATACAACTCATTAGCCTGCTGCCTAAAATTATGGATCTTCTTTACCAGGTCATTTGTCTTTCATGGAGGAAAGTAGCGCTAGAAGAAAGTGTTAATCATTTTCTCCCACGTCTCAATGCACTCATCACCAAGGTTGTGAAACCAAGACATTGCACTGTCTACCAAAGATGATGGGAACAAATTCAAGTATATGACATTCACTGGTATCTTGTCTATCTTGATCATATCACAACGTTCGATGAAATTACTGATGTGTGTCATAGGGTCCTCAGAATTGTGTCCATGAAAGGCCTCTGATTTGACTAATGACACCAATCCTGGATCAATCTTGTAGTTGTCAACACTGATTGCTTGTTTTTAATTGGCCCTCGATGACCAGTAGAAGAAGAAGCCTTGATCCTTTCCCAGATTGTTTGCTCTTTTGCTTGGTCACCGATTTATGCTGGCTCAGGTTCCTCAGGTGGCTCGGGTCCTTCAGGCAGAGGTGTAGGTGGTTGAGTTTGGTTGAATTTATACACATATATTCTACACTCCCATTCTCTACAAAGGAGTCATGCTAAACCTAAGCCCAGTGAGGACAACTCTCCTTAGTCGTGGGATCGGGTATGCACCAAGCGCGTACCTAAATGTAATAAAAATAGTTGCAAGAACATTGTACTAATAGTGGAAACAATACAAATATTACAATTCACCTTTGAATGAAATTAAAAAAATCAAAAAGTTTGGACTAGAATGGCCGACTAACCTCTCATAGTGTTGAAGTTACCGTTTCCCTGACAATGGTGTAAAAAACTTGATAGGTATTTTCTATACGCTCAAAATGCAAGTATACGTAGTAATATAGACCTATGAGGCCCGGATGTCAAAAATAGGAAAATTTTACTTTAGAGACTTGTACTAACTGTAATGCAGTCAGCTTAGGCTGGAGAAAACTTGAGTGATTGGTTTGGTTATCTAAATAGAAAAGAAATCTAAATTATTATTGTTGTTTTCATTCTTAGTGAATTCCTTAGGATAATGGTTTCACCACAGTTGCCATTGCATTTTAATCCTAGTACATTACTATAAACTTATCCTAACTCTATATTAAGAGCTTATAGTAAGAATTGCCCACTCTCATGGTGTAATTCACCACCTCACCTAATACCAACCCCACTCTCGTATCAGTTGTGTTATTAGATAGGTGCCTTATTGAATTCTCTAGGTATCACCTCATGTTGTTAAATCACATTTTCCAAAGGGTTTTATGAAACGTGTATTTCTATGAGTTTTGACTATTAATTTCCTTTTTCAAAGCAAGTAATAGTCCAAACACTATCCATGGTGATCAAGCACAAATATTTCATTCATTTACACACAAAGAAATCCACAAATTAAGAGAAATTAATTTATTAATGCATAAGAGTCAAATATAATGCATAACCGGGCTACTCCCAAGTCCTAAGGAATGTGGGGATTAGCCCCTCGTAGTTTCCATAGTTAAAAACATTAAAGGAGAAAGGGAAAATGTAGAGAACATGAAGAATCTCTGAAGTGGACGGTTCACACGCTCCCTTCTCGCGCACGTGTGGATTTGCTACCTTTTGGCTGCAATTTCGTCTGCTCGAAGTGCCAGGATCATTCAATTTGCCTCCTCCTTCTTCTTTTTCTCCTCCCTTTGCTCCCCCTTCTCATGCAATGGAAAAAGAGTGGATAATTAGGTTTGGTCGTCACTCCCCTTAGTCATGGGCATGACTTCGAGCGAGTTAGAATCTCATCCTTTGGATTAAACACAACTCTCAAATCTTCCTGATCCCAATTCGTCTGTACTATTGACAAGGTGTCAGTACTACCGACTTCTTTAATTTTGTGGCCACATGTAAAGTTGTTTGTACTACCGACTGTTTGTCGATAGTATCGAGTTTCTTAGATTTTCTTTGACAAAAACATTGTAACATTGTCAATAGTAGTGATAGTGTCGTCGGTAGTATTGAGTCTTCTCGTTTTAGTTCCTCTTCAATACTGAGCAAGTGTCGGTACCACTGACTCCAAAGTCGGTAGTACCGAGCTGTGTAGATTCTTGAATATTCCTAAAATGCACAAAATTCAAACATAAGTTGTGGAAAATTATTAAATCACTCGAAAACATTAAAATTATGCATATTTGATGCAATTGAGTAAAAAAGGCTAGCATTAATAAATCATGCACAATTAATATGAGATTTGACCACAAAGTTCACAAAAAATTAGTACAATTAGCCTGTGAAAATGACAAATAAATAGTACATCAGATACATATGTGTTGATGATATTTTGAGCCTTATTTTAGGCCTAGAATGATAATGACGATCTTGTAGGAATTAATGTGATGGTATTAATGACCTTTGGGCATGATCCCTGGAACCGGTGATAAGAAATGAATATCTTAAAATGGTATGATGACACATCTGGTTCATTATGATGCAACAAGTGATAGCATCTAGTAATGTGATTAAGATTCATACCTCAAATGTTTTATATCTTCTGAATCTGCAATGTTTATACACTTGACAAAAATGAATTAGGGTTTGTATGTCCATTTGTATGATGAAGCCTTAATTCACTCAATTGTCAATAACTAATCAAGTGTAACCCTAATCATTTAGTGCCCTGTTCCATAGATCCATTTGAGTGTCAGGACTTGCCATATGGTGAAAGGAGTAATCCTAAGGGAAACTCATAGCACATAATATTGAGTATGTGGGGTTCTTGTCATCCTAACTACTAAAGTTTAGGAGGAGACTACGGTCATACCTCGATAGGAGAAAGGTTACGGTCGTGTCTCAGATATGTGTATATGATGAGATTTGAGGACAACTGTGGTTGTACCTCGAATGGTAGGGTTTGTATTCCCACCTCCTATCACTAGTGTCATGACATGTACCAAGGATGGACTAGGTTGCTAACAGCTTGACCTGATGTGTCTTTGTGGCAAACGCATACTAACTGAGGGGGAGAAGATCTTAGGAATCCATTTATCTTAGATCTTGTATGGCACTGATTTCGACTTAGTAGTGGTCAGTTGAGACTTGAGTGGTATTCCTCAAATCCCTCAGGGAAATTTAATAAAAGATGTAATATAAGCCGTGTAGTATATTTGTTAAGGTCAAATATGTTTCACATTGGTTGAATTATCCCTTACCTTGGTTTTATACTACACAATGCTTATAAGATGCTATCCTAAAATATCTGAGTAGTTATTCTTATTGTTAAGTTTATTTGCTTAACTTTCTTAGTATGCTTAAACTATTTCATCTGCTTAAATTGCTTATTCAATATCCTAACTACTTAGTTTATTACTGTTAATTAATCTATTGTGATCAATATTTGTTGGAGAGAGTTATATCTATTGATGGGATTGGGTCTCACCCATGGGTCACCACGTCTTTTTAGGTGGCCGCGAGCAATGAGGTTGAGGTTGTGCTGTGGAAGAGAACTAGTGATTAATAGATTCAAAAGGTTGATCAGTTGTAGATGCTAGTAGTAGAGTTCTATTGTCATTCCTGTACTCTCAAGTCCGAGTATGGGAGGTGTTATCTTGATAACATATTTGTAACAACACGAGATTTTGGCAGTATGCCAGTGTATGTAAATATTGCATGTACATGTAAATGCTTCTTTTGTACATAGGATGTGGCTGGGGCCATTGAGTACAGATGTAAATTCCTATTATTATATATGAGAATAAAAAAGATGGACCTTTATGTTAATGTTTCAGAACTTGTCCATGATGTGAAATTTGGTTTTAATTATTCCGCATTTTTGACCATGTATTTAATTTAGTAGCCGATTGAGTTTTGTGTTTTGAGTAATATCGTTTAGTGTGACGAGGTGTCATAGTTAAGTTGGTATCAGAGCTCTAGGTTTGCTGAGTCTACATGGACATAGGACTTAGGGTTGAGTCTGTTCTTATGAACCTAACATATCTGATCATAGCTTATTCTTATGTAGATATGTCTGGAGGATATGAAGAACACACATAGAGAAGTTATGTTGCACCAGGAGGAGGTGCTAGGAGGCAAGCATGCGATGAGAGAGTGCCAGAGACAGGGCTAGAGTGGCCCGTAATGTCTCATATGGACCCAACAATGATGGACAATCTTGAGTTTCAGTCTATGTTTAGACAGATGATGCCCACAATTACACATATATCATCCAGAACACCAACACATCAAGCTAGGACAACTGTCTCTAATATGGAATCCCAGGGAGTCAGGAAGACTTTTGAATGTCTTAGATAGGATGGGGTGATCAAATATGTTGGTACTTCTAACCCAGTAGACACTGACATGTGGCTTATAGAGCTGGAGAAGGCATTCAAGATCCTAAACATCCCTAAAGAGGATAAAGGTAAGCATGGTGTTTACCTGTTGAAGGGTAGTGTTGACCACTGGTGGGCCATAGAAGAGGAGAAAAGGACAGGAGTGGTGATAGGTTGTGAGGAATTTTGGCAGGAGTTTGTCAGCCGATACTTCCCAGAGACATACCTGGATGAGAAAATCTCTTAGTTTGAGAAGATTCGACAAGGAGATGTGACTATTAATGAGTATGAATCAAAGTTCATGGAACTTCTGAGGTTCTTCCCTCATATGCAGCCACTGAAAAGGAAAGGATTCGTAGGTTCGAGAAGGGCCTAAGTACGGAGTTGACTGCTCCAGCATTAACCTTGGAAAATAGGGAAAGGTTTTCCACATTTGTGGAATCTGTAAGGAGGATTGAGAGGTCTTCCATAGAGAAGAGTAAAACTAATGCTAAGAAGTGACCTTCTCAGTTCCAAGGACAATCACCTGGAGGCTTTAAGAAGCCAAGATTTTTACCACTGCCGTCACAACCAAGATCAACCTTTACTGGATCAAGATCACATGCACCATCACAGTGGACCCCGAGTAGGGTAGGGGTCACAGTTTTCCACCAAAAGGAGCTTGCAGCTCATCATCAGTCTCTATTACAGTGTCGTTTAGACCAAGGGTGATAATAGGGTGTGTCGTCAATGTGGACAGACAGGACACATTAGATGGAATTTCCCTATGAAAGTTCAAGAGGTAACTCAGCAACCAAGATAGAGTCAGTATGGATTACAACAATGACAGTTTGGTTCTGGTAGTGGTAGAGGACACGATCAAACATCGTTGATAGGATCCTCTAGACATGCTAGTAGAGGGTGTGGATGACAACAAGCAATGACTAGGTTCTATGCTCTGTGCCAGTTAGAAGCAGTGGTCAATCCATGAGTCATGACATGTCAGATGGAATTATTTCATTCTGATTTGTCTATTTCTTGTTTCATATCAGTGTTAGTAGACTCGGGTGCAACACACTCCTTTATCACTAGAGAGGTGATAGATAGTTGTTATCTACATGTTAGTCATAGATCTGATAGCATGTGGCTAGAAACTCCTTTGGTTGGTTCCAGCGAGTTGCGGAAGTGTGCTCTTCTTGTATTCGTTTTTTTTTTGACGCAACATTCAAGTGGATCTCTTGCCACTTGACATGCACAGTTTTGATGTGATCCTAGGAATGAATACCTTAAAAAACACAATGTGGTGTTGAACTGTATTTCTAAGGTTGCAACGTTCCATGATGGTGATGTTTCATTCACCTTTCTAGATGACAGGAAGATTATTCCTACATGTTTGATGTCAGCTATGATAGCAGAGCGGTTGATGAGACAAGGATGTGAAGCTTTCTTAGCTCATGTTGTGGATATTAAGGTGAGAGGTCCTAGTATCTAGGAGGTACTAGTGGTATGGGAGTTTGAAGATGTTTTTCCTAATGAGTTTCCCGGTATTCCCACTCCTAGAGAGATTGACTTTGAGATCAATCTTTCTCCTGGAACACAACCTATAGCATAGTCACCATACAGGATGGCACCAACAGAGATGCATGAGTTAAAGAAATAGTTGTAGGAAATATTAGAGAAGGGTTTTATCAGGTTGAGCACTTCCCCTTGGGGTGCTCTCGTGTTGTTTGTTAAGAATAAAGACGGTTCAATGAGGTTATGTATCTATTACAGACAATTGAACAAGGTGACAATAAAGAACAAGTATCCTTTCCCAAGGATTGATGAGCTTTTTATCAGCTGAGAGGTGTCACTGTGTTTTCAAAAATAGGCCTTAGGTCAAGTTACTATCAGTTGAGGATTAAGGTGGATGACATACCCAATTCAACTTTTAGGACTAGGTATGATCATTATGAGTTCATAGTTATGCCATTTGGGCTAACCAATGCACCTGCAGCCTTTATGGATCTGATGAACAAAGTGTTCAGACCGTTTTTGAACCAGTGTGTAGTTGTATTTATAGATGACATCCTGATTTATTCTAAGGATAGTTAGCAACATGAGCAACATCTTCTCCAAGAATTGACCCTATTGAGGCAGTACAGGTTATATGCTAAGTTTAGCAAATGTGAGTTTTGGTTGTCATAAGTGTCTTTTTGGGGCCATGTCATATCAGCTAAAGGTGTTTGTGTTGACCCCAAGAAAGTAGAGTCTGTTCTAGAATGGGAACAACCCAAGACACCAATAGGGATTCACAATTTCCTAGGTTTGGTAGGTTACTATAGGAGGTTCATCAAGGACTTCAGTTTCGTAGCATTACCCCTAACCAGGCTAACCAGGAAAGATGTTCCTTTTGCTTGGAATGACAAGTGTCAACATTCTTTTTAGCTATTAAAAGAAAAGTTGACTAGTTCACTAGTGTTAAAACTGCCAGAGCAAGGGAAATACTATATTGTCTTTTGTGATTCTTTGAAGAATGGGTTGGGATGTGTGTTGATGTTAGATAAGAATGTGATTTCTTTTGCATCATGACAGCTAAAGAAGCATGAGGAGAATTACCCAACACATGATCTAGAGCTTGCAGTGGTGGTTCATGCTTTAAAATTCTGGAGGCATTATCTTTATAGAAAAAAGTTTTAGATCTTCACCGACCACAAGAATTCACAATATATCTTTTTGAAGAGAGTTGAATATGCGGCAGAGGAGATGGAACCGATTAAAGATTATGATTGTATAATAGACTACCATCCTGGAAAGGTGAACGTGGTAGTTGATGCATTAAGTAGGAAGTCGTCTTCATCATCAATGGTAGATAATGCACAGTTTTATTCCTTGGTGTGCCATAAGAGAGATATGGTAGTGTCTCTTTGCCAGATGAATGTGCAGTTGGAAGTTTCCATGCTGGAAGGTTTGTTGGTATCGTTACAGGTTAAACCTACCTTGAGACATCAGATTCATGATGCACAATAATGATATTGTGATACAGAATATTCAATCAGGGATTGACAATGAAAAGTATGATGGCTTCTATGAAGTGGATGATGGTACAATCTGTTACCACAATAGGATAGTAGTTCCTGATGTTTATGGGTTGTGGAAGATGGTACTTGAGAAGGCTCATTCTTCAATGTATGCAATGCATCTTGGAAGTACCAAGATCTACTAGAGCTTGAAGGATTTGTATTGGTGGCCAGGTCTAAAATGTGATGTGGCAGAGTTTGTTTCCCGATGTCTAGTTTGTCAGTAGGTGATGGCTGAGCACCAGAAGCCTATAGGGATACTACAACCTTTGCCAATACCATAATGGAAATAGGATCATATTACCATGGACTTTGTGGTTGGTCTTCCTCGGACATCCAAGGGCCATGATTCCATATGGGTGATAGTAGACAGATTGACTAAGTCTCTACCAGTAAAGACGATGTTCATAATAGAGAAGTTGGCACAAGTATATGTTGATGAGATAGTATGTCTCCATGGCATTCCAACGACTATAGTTTCTAACAGAGGTACACAATTCACAAGTCATTTTTGGGAATGTATGCATTCAACAATGGAAGCACAACTGAGGTTCATCATAGCTTTTCATCCACAGACAGATGGCCAGTCTGAAAGGACTATTCAGACTTTGGAGGATATCTTAAGGGCATGTGTGTTGCAATTTCTTGGAAGTTGGGATATACATATGAGTCTAATAGAGTTTACTTATAATAATATCTATCAAAGAAGCATAGATATGGGTCCTTATGAGGCTATGTATGGAAGAAGGTGTTGATCTCCTCTTTGCTAGTATGAAACTGGTAAGTTTCAACTTTAGGGTCTTGAGTTGGTATAACAAACTACTGAGAAGATTAAAGTAATACACCCATGACAGATAGAAGTCTTATGCAGAAAATTTTCATAGATCGGTTGAGTTCCAAGTGGGATACAGAGTGTATCTCAAGGTTTATCCTTGGAAAGGTGTGTTGAGGTTTGTAAGGAAGGGTAATTTGTTTCCTAGATTTATGGGATCATACCCTATATTAGCTCGTGTTGGAAAGGTTGCATACAAGTTGGAGTTACCACCAGAGCTACACAGGTTACATAATATTTTTATATCTCCATACTAAGGAAATTCCATCCAAATACAGAGCAGACAATCCAACCAATAGAGTTTGAGTTAGATGAGGATATCTCTTATGTTGATAGACCAGTGTTGATTCTAGATAGTAGGGTAAAGAAGTTGAAGAAGAAAGATATAGTATTAGTAAAGGTTTTATGGAAACATCATGGTGTAGATGAAGCCACGTGGGAGCTAGAGGATGAGATGTATAGGAAATACCCATCTCTCTTTGTGTAGGATTTCAGGGTCAAAATCCTTATTAGGGGTTTATAGTTGTAAGGCCCCTAAACTTGCTTAAAATTTTGAACACTTAATTACCATAATTTAATTCTAATAACCTTAATATAACCTTGTGATATGATTTGGAATCATAAGACAATCTTAAGTTTCAAATTTATTTCAAATTGGACATTGTTTGAGCAAGTTATGCAAATTTATGTATATTTTGGACTTTTCTGTAATTTACCCAATTAAGGGGTTTATTTGCAATTTGTTCCATCAATTATGTTCCTTATATGTTTTCTCATCATTCTTGAGCTCTTTGATCCATGGGATGCTCAATTGTACCTTGAATTGGATGAGATTTCATTCTACGTTGAATTAGGGTTTACCCCCCCCCATGGATGAGCCACCTTCAAGGCTATCAACCGATGGCTCCACTTGCTTGGGCATCATCCAGTGGCCAACATCTGGTGGAACAGTCAGTGGTCATCAGAGTAGGCCACATGTTGATGGTTCAAGCTAGTTTGGGTCACTTGAACCCATGGTTCACTTACTGGCATGATCAACTGATGGCTCACCCATCTTTAGATCTAAACTGTGATCAAACGAAGGTAACCTTCGACCAACAGCTGGTGGCTGGCTTGGGAGACCATCAACCGATGGCCCAACAGTCCCCAATAGTTGGTGGACCTGGTTCTTGCTCGTCCATGCAAGCTTTAAGTCATGGACACATGGAGAGTTGCTTGTACACCTCATGCTTTTTCTCCACCTTGTCCTCCAAGCTTTATATACTTATCCTTAGCCCCCAAAATGAAGTTTTTTCTCTCTACTACTTCCCTCCTACTAAGGCCTCTTTCTCTCTCTGTTCTTCTATGGAAAACCTATCCAAGGTAGAAGAATAAGGCGATCTTCTTGGAAGAAACATCTAGGGTTCTGATTTGCTTCCTTCTAGGGTTTCTAAAGCTTCTTCTTGGTGAACTTGATCTAAACGAGTAAGTAGTACCTTCTTTCCTCGGTTTCCTTCTCTATTCTTCTTCCTCCTACCTCTCTCCAGGTCAGAACTTTGTTGTTCCATGGTAGAAATTGCTCTAGAACTCAAGAACCTATCTTTTCTTGCTCTTTCTTCTAGGGTTTTACTTTCTTGTGGAGAAGGGTACCTACTTGGCCGAGTTCAGATCTGAAACTTTGGTTTCCTTTCCTTCTTTGCTTGATATCCTTTATACTAAAAATCTATTTTTATTATTAGAGACGGTTTTTATAACTTTCTTCACCTATATTGCTTACTCCAAGCTTATTTGTTTATGTTCTTGATTAAAAACAAATATCCTTGCATGTAGAAGTTATGCTTGCTAGGGTTTTGAATTTTTATGGTGTTCCCTGTTATGTTTCAATTCTAAAATGAACATATAAATAGGTGTACGGCCTTCCTAAGGTATAGGATCTTCTAGGATAGGTTAGTAGTTCAATTGATGGTGCCAAGCCCTAACAATCGATGGATTAAACTAGGGTTTTCAAGCCTTTTTCCTGCACTACTACATCACCTGATGGTGACACTATGTCATCTGATGGTGACACCATGACAACCAATGGTGGTGACCAATGGTATCAACCAATGGTGACAACTGATTTTCACCCCTTAGGTCAAGTTTTGGTTCAATTAGACTTCATGATAAATAGTTAGTGCCTTAATGGAGGTATCAACCAATGGTGATAATAATGCAACATCCGATAGTGAGAAATGATAGTAATGATGATCCTATCAATCAATGGTGGTCCAAGATGTCACAATTGATGGTGGGTCAGATCACCACAACTAATGGTGAGTCAAGCTCTTAAATGCAACTTCAATTCAGCCCTAAATTAATGATCCCTTGGTTCAATATATCTATTTGGTGGTCCTATACCCTAATCGATGATTTCAAATAATGAACCCGATCTAATGAACAAGGTTGGATGCTTCAACATACAATGGATTAGAATGAATCCCATAGTGTTATATGTGGGTCAGTGTGATGAGAATTTGATGGTTCAATGCCTTTAATTGGTAGTCTTACCTTTGCCCTCGTATGAGTATATTTGATAAATCACCATAACAAGTACATGTGTACCCTTAATGATACTTGGCTTGATACACCAACTTTAATATGATTAACTGATGGTGATTGGTTATAATTAGATCTCTTGAATGATTAATGTGTCAATGTATTACACTCTCCTTGTGTTGAAACCTCCATATAGTGCTAATTGAATATTATAGTAACTTTCTATGTTAAAATCTATGGGATACATATGTGTTGATGATCTTTTGAGCCTTGCTTAAGGCCTAGAATGATAATGATGATCTTGAAAGAATTAATGTGATGGTCTCAATGACCTTTGGGCATGTTTGAGCCCTGATTGAATTGAAATCCTTTTTATGTTCCAATAAGGGTTGGAACCCTGGAACCTGTGATAAGAAATGAATATCTTGAAATGGTATGATGACACATGTGGTTCATTATGATGCAATAAGTGATAGCATGTGGTAATGTGATTAAGATTTTGTATCTTTTGAAGTTGAAATGATTATACACTTGATAGAAATTAAATAGGGTTTGTATGTCTGTTTGTATGATGAAGCCTTAATTCACTCAATTGACAATAACTAATCAAGTGTAACCCTAATAATGTAGTGTCATGTGTCATAGATTCATCTGAGTGTCAGGACTTTCTAGATGGGCAAATGAGTATTCCTAAGGGAAACTCAGAGCGCATACTATTGAGTATGCGGGGTGTTTGTCATCTTGACTCCAAATGTTTGGGAGGATGACTGCGGTCATACCTCGGCAGGAGAACGGCTACGGTCATGTCTCAGATATGTGTATTTGATGAGATTTGAGGACAACTGCAGTTGTACATCAGATGTAGGGTTTGTATTCCCACCTCATATCACTAGTGTCGTGACTTGTACCAAGGACGGACTAGGATGTTAACAACTTGACCTGATGTGTCAATGTGGAAGACTCAACTGACTGAGGGCTGAGAAGATCTTAGGAATCCAGTTATCCTAGATCTTGTATGGTATTGAGTTCAACTTCTTAGTGGTCAGTTGGAACTTGAGTGGTATTCCTCAAATCCCTCTGGGCAATGCAATAAAATATGTAATATAAGTTGTGTAGTATATTTGTTAAGGTCAAATATGTTTCACATTGGTTGAATTGTCCCTTACCTTGCTTTTACACTACACAATGCTTATAAGATGCCATCCTAAAATATCTGAGTAGTTATTCTTATTGTCAAGTTTACTTGCTTAACTTGCATGGTATGCTTAAACTTTTTAATCTTCTTAAATTGCTTATTCAATACCCTAACTAACCAGTTTAATACTTGTTAATTAATCTATTGTAATCAATTTTTGTTGGAGAGAGTTATATCTCTCATTGAGACTGAGTCTCACCCGTGGGTTACCACATCTTTTTAGGTGGTCGTGGGCAATGAGGTCGAGGTCATGATGTGGAAGAGAATCAACCTGGTGATCAATAGATTCAGAAGGTTGGTC
Organism: Alisma plantago-aquatica; assembly: GCA_963693085.1. NCBI lineage: Eukaryota > Viridiplantae > Streptophyta > Magnoliopsida > Alismatales > Alismataceae > Alisma > Alisma plantago-aquatica. The sequence goes on along the minus strand of OY856412.1, from coordinate 282,767,669 downwards.
AGTTTTAGATGTTAGTACTAGAGTCCTAGTGTCATCCTTGTATTCTCAAGTTCGGGTATGGGAGGTGTTATCTAGATAAAATATTTGTATCACACGATATTTTGGCAGTATGCCAGTGTATGTAAATATGGCATGTACATATAAACGCTTCTTTTGTACGCAGGATGTGGCTGAGGCCATTGATTATAGATGTAAATTCTTGTTATTATATATGATAATAGAAAAGATGAACCTTTATGTAAATGTTTCAGAACTTGTCCATGATGTGAAATTTGGTTTTAATTATTCTGCATTTTTTACCATGTGATTAATTTAGTAGTTGATCGAGTTTTGTGTTTTGAGTAATCTCGTTTAGTGTGATGAGGCGTCACATTTACAAGTTGGAGTTACCACCAGGGCTACACAGGTTACATAATATTTTTATATCTCCATACTAAGGAAATTCCATCCAAATACAGAGCAGACAATCCAACCAATAGAGTTTGAGTTAGATGAGGATATCTCTTATGTTGACAGACAAGTGTTGATTCTAGATAGTAGGGTAAAGAAGTTGAAGAAGAAAGATATAGTATTAGTAAAGGTTTTATGGAAACATCATGGTGTAGATGAAGCCACGTGGGAGCTAGAGGATGAGATGTATAGGAAATACCCATCTCTCTTTGTGTAGGGTTTCAGGGTCAAAATCCTTATTAGGGGTTTATAGTTGTAAGGCCCCTAAACTTGCTTAAAATGTTGAACACTTAATTACCATAATTTAATTCTAATAACCTTAATATAACCTTGTGATATGATTTGGAATCATAAGACAAGCTTAAGTTTCAAATTTGATTCAATTTGGACATTGTTTGAGCAAGTTATGCAAATTTATGTACATTTTGGACTTTTCTGTAATTTACCCAATTAAGGGGTTTTATTTGCAATTTTTTTCATCAATTATGTTCCTTATATGTTTTCTCATCATTCTTGAGCTCTTTGAGCCATGGGATGCTCAATTGTGCCTTGAATTGGATGAGATTTCATTCTACGTTGAATTAGGGTTTACACCCCCCCACCCATGGATGAGCCACCTTCAAGGCTATCAACCGATGGCTCCACTTTCTTGGGCATCATCCAGTGGCCAAAATCTGGTGGAACAGTCAGTGGTCATCAGAGTAGGCCACATGTTGATGGTTCAATCTGGTTTGGGTCACTTGAACCCATGGTTCACTTACTGGCATGATCAACTGATGGCTCACCCATCTTTAGACCTAAACTGTGATCAAATGAAGGTAACCTTCTACCAACAGCCGGTGGCTGGCTTGGGAGACCATCAACTGATGGCCCAACAGTCCCCAACAGTTGGTGGACCTGGTTCTTGCTCGTCCATGCAAGCTTTAAGTCATGGACACATGGAGAGTTGCTTGTACACCTCATGCTTTTTCTCCACCTTGTCCTCCAAGCTTTATATACTTATGCTTAGCCCCAAAAATGAAGTTTTTGCTCTCTACTACTTCCCTCCTACTAAGGCCTCTTTCTCTCTCTATTCTGCTATGGAAAACCTATCCAAGGTAGAAGAATAAGGTGATCTTCTTGGAAGAAACATCTAGGGTTCTGATTTGCTTCCTTCTAGGGTTTCTAAAGCTTCTTCTTGGTGAATTTGATCTAAACGAGTAAGTAGTACCTTCTTTCCTCGGTTTCCTTCTCTATTCTTCTTCCTCCTACCTCTCTCCCAGTCAGAACCTTGTTGTTCCATGGTAGAAATTGCTCTAGAACTCAAGAACCTATCTTTTCTTGCTCTTTCTTCTAGGGTTTTACTTCCTTGTGGAGAAGGGTACCTACTTGGCCGAGTTCAGATCTGAAACTTGGGTTTCCTTGCCTTATTTGCTTGAGATCCTTTATACTAAAAGTCTATTTTTATTAGTAGAGGCGAGTTTTATAACTTTCTTCACCTATATTGCTTACTCCAAGCTTATTTGTTTATGTTCTTGATTAAAAACAAAGATCCTTGCGTGTAGAAGTTATGCTTGCTAGGGTTTTGAATTTTTATGGTGTTCCCTGTTATGTTCCAATTCTAAAATGAACTTATAAATAGGTGTACGGCCTTCCTAAGGTACAGGATCTTCTAGGATAGGTTAGTAGCTCAATTGATGGTGCCAAGCCCTAACAATCGATGGATTAAACTAGGGTTTTCAAGCCTTTTTCCTGCACTACTACATCACCTGATGGTGACACTATGTCATCTGATGGTGACACCATGACAACCAATGGTAGTGACCAAGGGTATCAACCAATGGTGACAACTGATTGTCACCCCTTAGGTCAAGTTTTGGTTCAATTAGACTTCATGATAAATAGTTAGTGCCTTAATGGAGGTATCAACCAATGGTGATAATAATGCAACATCCGATAGTGAGAAATGATAGTAATGATGATCCTATCAATCAATGGTGGTCCAAGATGTCACAATTGATGGTGGGTCAGATCACCACAACTAATGGTGAGTCAAGCTCTTAAATGCAACTTCAATTCAGCCCTAAATTAATGATCCCTTGGTTCAATATATCTATTTGGTGGTCCTATACCCTAATCGATGATTTCAAATAATGAACCCGATCTAATGAACAAGGTTGGATGCTTCAACATCCAATGGATTAGAATGAATCCCATAGTGTTATATGTGGGTCAGTGTGATGAGAATTTAATGGTTCAATGCCTTTAATTGGTAGTCTTACCTTTGCCCTCGTATGAGTATATTTGATAAATCACCATAACAAGTACATGTGTACCCTTAATGATACTTGGCTTGATACACCAACTTTAATATGATTAACTGATGGTGATTGGTTATAATTAGATCTCTTGAATGATTAATGTGTCAATGTATTACACTCTCCTTGTGTTGAAACCTCCATATAGTGCTAATTGAATATTATAGTACCTTTCTATGTTAAAATCTATTGGATACATATGTGTTGATGATCTTTTGAGCCTTGCTTAAGGCCAAGAATGATAATGATGATCTTGAAAGAATTAATGTGATGGTCTCAATGACCTTTGGGCATGTTTGAGCCCTGATTGAAATCCTTTTTATGTTCCAATAAGGGTTGGAACCCTGGAACCTGTGATAAGAAATGAATATCTTGAAATGGTATGATGACACATGTGGTTCATTATGATGCAATAAGTGATAGCATGTGGTAATGTGATTAAGATTTTTTATCTTTTGAAGTTGAAATGGTTATACACTTGATAGAAATGAATTAGGGTTTGTATGTCCGTTTGTATGATGAAGCCTTAATTCACTCAATTGACAATAACTAATCAAGTGTAACCCTAATAATGTAGTGTCATGTGTCATAGATTCATCTGAGTGTCAGGACTTTCTAGATGGTCAAATGAGTATTCCTAAGGGAAACTCAGAGCGCATACTATTGAGTATGCGGGGTGTTTGTCATCTTGACTCCAAATGTTTGGGAGGATGACTGTGGTCATACCTCAGCAGGAGAACGGCTACGGTCATGTCTCAGATATGTGTATTTGATGAGATTTGAGGACAACTGCAGTTGTACATCAGATGTAGGGTTTGTATTCCCACCTCATATCACTAGTGTCGTGACTTGTACCAAAGACGGACTAGGATGTTAACAACTTGACCTGATGTGTCAATGTGGAAGACTCAACTGACTGAGGGCTGAGAAGATCTTAGGAATCCAGTTATCCTAGATCTTGTATGGTACTGATTTCAACTTAGTAGTGGTCAGTTGGAACTTGAGTGGTATTCCTCAAATTCCTCAGGGCAATGCAATAAAATATGTAATATAAGTTGTGTAGTATATTTGTTAAGGTGAAATATGTTTCAAATTGGTTGAATTGTCCCTTACCTTGCTTTTACACTACACAATGCTTATAAGATGCCATCCTAAAATATCTGAGTAGTTATTCTTATTGTTAAGTTTACTTGCTTAACTTGCATAGTATGCTTAAACTTTTTAATCTTCTTAAATTGCTTATTCAATACCCTAACTAACCAGTTTAATACTTGTTAATTAATCTATTGTAATCAATGTTTGTTGGAGAGAGTTATATCTCTTGTTGAGACTGAGTCTCACCCGTGGGTTACCACATCTTTTTAGGTGGTCGTGGGCAATGAGGTCGAGGTCATGATGTGGAAGAGAATCAACCTGGTGATCAATAGATTCAGAAGGTTGGTCAGTTTTAGATGTTAGTACTAGAGTCCTAGTGTCATCCTTGTACTCTCAAGTTCGAGTATGGGAGGTGTTATCTAGATAAGATATTTGTATCACACGAGATTTTGGTAGAATGCCAGTGTATTTAAATATGGCATGTACATATAAACGCTTCTTTTGTACGCAGGATGTGGCTGAGGCCATTGATTATAGATGTAAATTCTTGTTATTATATATGAGAATAGAAAAGATGAACCTTTATGTAAATGTTTCAGAACTTGTCCATGATGTGAAATTTGGTTTTAATTATTCTGCATTTTTGACCATGTGATTAATTTAGTAGTTGATCGAGTTTTGTGTTTTGAGTAATCTCGTTTAGTGTGATGAGGCGTCACATTTATGTTAATTACATTTTCATATATGTCCTAAACTTAATAAGTAACTAACTTCAAACTTGTTGAAAATTGATATAGTATCATTCCATAGCCTAATAACATCCAATAACTTTCAAATTTATTATTTAAAAATAACTAAACCTTAATATTGATTAATTTTTACAAACGACCCTTTTCTTCATATCTTTTCATTAACTGGAACTTAAAGAACCATTTTGAACCAAATCTTACTCTCTTTGTATAAACCCAATAGATATTTATTAAATTTTACAGAGAACATTTTAGTGTTTGAATCATTTTGTTATTTATCTCCAATTAACACTATTTGGGATTAAATTAGCGTCTTGAGGGCTAGACCAAAGTAACTTGGGGTTACATACATGCCAATGATAATTATTTGAATTATTTAGAGACTTCAAATTTGATTATAGATTAGATGATCAATTAAGTGAAAGTTTGAGGGTCCCTACAGCTTGTTTCAAAAACTTTAAGTTGAAACAAAAGTAAAGGAAGAAAATTGATGTAAATATATAGGATTGAGAACATATATAAAAAAACACTTCTAGACACAGTAAGGAAACTAATATACACGACAAACCTTCCCTCCCATATATGTATGTACATCAAGGAGCCAAAATCTCGCTAAGAAACAATGACAAATAGTTTTTAAGGAGTCCCATTCCTCCTTGGACTAGATGTTGAAGATAAGTTGAGGTTGTCTAATGTTTAATCAATGACGGGTAGGATTCCATCACCATAAAATATAAGTGATGGGCCTACTTTGCCTCTATTTTTTATCAAACAAATTAAAAATTGAAGACTTCTCTCCATAGTAGAGAACCTCAACTACTAGTTGATATAAGAAAAATCTGTCCTAATTCCTCCAAATCTAAAGATATATATTATTTGGGTTATCCATAAATTGTTGCCACATTTTCTTTTAAAATACAATTGAATATTTCTCAAAATATCTAAATAACTTCTCATAAATTTAATCCATCATTAATCAAAACCCCTTTGAATTGAGTTTGATACAACCATAATATTTAGAGATATCATCAACAAAATCATCTTCATAATCATCTTCAATATTCAAGATACTTTTATGTTAATTACATTTTAATATATGTCCTAAATTAAACATTAAACCAACTTCAAACTTGTTAGAAATTGATATAGAATCATACATAGCCTAATAACATCCAACAACTTTCAAATTTATTGTTTAAAAATAACTAAACCTTGAAATTGATTAATTTGCACAAAAGGCCCTTTTCTTCATATATTTTTACTAACTGGAACTTAATGAACATTTTTTAACCAAATCTTACTCACTTTGTATAAAATCAATAGAGATTTATCTAAATTTACAGAGAATATTTTAGTGTTTGAATCATTTTGTTATTTTTATCTGACTAACACTATTTGGGCTCAACTTAGTGTATTGAGGGCTAGATCAAAGTAACTTAGGGTTACTTACATGCGGATGATAATGAATTGAATAATTTAGAGACTTCAAATATGTTTATAGATTAGATGATCGATTAAGTGAAAGTTTGAAGGTCCCTACAACTTGTTTCAAAACTTTGAGCTGAAACAAAAGTAAAAGAAAAAAAATGACGAGGATATATAAAATAAAGAAAAGATATTAAAAAAAACACTTTAGCCACGGTAAGATATCTGACATACACGAGAGGCAATGAAACATACACAGATTTAACAATAGCTACAAAGAATGAAGGTCAACACTCACATGTTACTTTATTTTATTACAACATTTGATACGATCAACTCATTTGTATTGATGACGTTGAAATAGACACTGACGCTTAATATTTAATGAAAGTTAGTAGATATATAAAGATAGTAATGGTGTTGCAGCAAATGCATCAAAGACAAACTTTTTCCTCCAGCCGCAACTCAATACAAACTTCGTCCTCCATTGAACCTATCAGTTGCGGTTCGAGAAGGGTAAAATAATGACTGCCACTTGACATGTGGTGTGGCATTCTATACCAACTAAAATTTTGAATTTTGATAGAATCTCTTGCCAGTTTCACAAGACCTATCTGAAAGGCCTAAAGGATGTGATGTACATGTTTCAGCTAGGTGTAGGCTGTATCCCTCCTCTGACAATGACGTTTATCCTATTTAGTAAATCCCGACCCTCAGGTACATCTGCGATTACATCAAATGATTTTATTAGGTGCACCGTACTCCATCTTAAAATAGGTTCAGCAAATCTATTCCCATCTGGAAGAGGTTCATGGCTTCATGCAACACAGACGATGTGCACAAACCACAACACAAGAAAGCACGCAAAGCGGAACTGTTTTCTTCCTTGAACTCTGGAAGTAGAGTCTATACTTGGGGAAGTCTCAAAGAAACTAGGGCCTAGTTTAATAAGCTTGATGTAAAAAAATACACAGCGACCCCGGAGAGCATCCCAACTGGGATATTGAACTGAATGAGCGTGACAGCCTAAGAAAAACTGGACAACTATAACTACAAGCAAATCTAAAATGTTAACAAAAGTATTAGCTGGAATCATACTGGATGGCAGCTGCAAAAACATATACGCAACTCCGAACGTTACTGGAAGATGATCACATCACCATCGAAGAGATCACCAGACATCTCAAGTCTCAGCTCTTATTCACCAAGATGGGATCTGTGGATTCAGCTCTGAGCTCAATCTTTCAATCACATGACGTTTGTGGGCCATGCATGTAGTCACATGACGTTTGTGGGTCATGCATGTGGATGCTACAGGTTATCACCAGGTTAACGATGTATATAAATTAGGGGTGAGCATTCGGTTAATTTGGTAGGTTACAGTTAATTTGGTTCAGTTAAATGGTTAACTTGTAGTTTAAGATTTTAACTGTTAACCTAACCAAACTAGTGTCGGTTAGTTCAATTATGGTTAATCAGTTAATGGTTAATTCAGTCGGTTAATTTAGTTAACCAAACAACACTCTTATAATAATATTGTATGAAAATAATTATAATATTTTGAACAATTATTATATTATATTAATATTATATATAAACATAGTGATATATAATTCATAAAAGCTTGATTAGTTTATAAATAGGACGGTTTTTTGACATAAAAGTAAAATTATGTAGGTATATATATGAGCAATATATTTCTTTTTGAGTAAATTGTAACTATTCGATTAATTCAGTTAACCAAACACAAAATATTTTTAACCAAAAAATTAACCGTTTAACCAATTAACCGAATTAAACAAATTGTCTGGAAAAAAAAATTACCATTCAAAATTAACTATTCAATTTATTGGTTATTAACCAAATCCTGCTCACCCCTAGTATAGATGGCTCACGCAGATCTTTGTTACTTTTTTTGAGATTCGATGGACCCCATTTGTTTTTTAGGCACTTGTTATCAGGTGCAAAACTAGAAAATGAGAGCATGGGGACTGAGTTGGGAAGTCTTAAGTATTAGCTATAACAAGATTGCCAATGGTGTGGCACCCGAGTGGTTAAAAGTGATGTTGTATGGCTGAGAGGTCAAGAGTTCGAACCCCAACCGACGGGATGAATGAATCACTAATAAAAAAAAAACTATAGCAAGATTGAGTAAAATGAATTGGAAATAAATATGCTATAGGTGAGATCCAAACCTCGGTTAATTGTCTAGAAATAGCATCCTAGTATCAACTTAGCTACCAATTTACTATGTTTATATAAAAGAAAACTTATATATACAATATTTGTGTATGCTCCAAAAATCCGCCCCTGCTTGTTATCTGCCAGCAGCTGAGAAGTGTTCCCGTGGCTCGAATTTTCAAACGAAAACTTGAACTTACTATCATTTTATATTAGGGTGGTGAACATACAGTCATGTACGATGTCTTTGTTTTTATAACATCCATACTCTTATGTGCTGTGCATGGATGCTCATTCTGCGAGCTCGCTAAAAACAAGTTATCATTTCTTAACCATATACAAATTGCCCCAGGGCAAATAAACCCCACACTATTCACAATTTCTAAATACTCCATGCATACGAAAAGGCATTCCCCTGATCGTTCAGTACCGAAAATCTAGTATGCATAGTTTCAAGAACGGATTGAGCATGCATACCAGTTTAAATACATACTTTTTCACAAGTTTATTAGCCTGGTGAGTATGCAGACCGAAGTTTAGATTCTAGCAAAGCAACAGATCTATCAAGCATTGAAATGGTAACTTCAAATTCCTTAACTTGCTCATCTATCGCATCAATCTGCTGTGTATACTCATCATAGCAACCATTTTTCTTGTTCACTTGTTCAACGGAAGTACTCAATCCCGCAGCCAGTGAATTGAAAGTTTTGTATTCCTCTGCCACCTTAAGATTCATCTTCTCAAGCAAGGCTAGCGTGTTACTTGAACCCTGAAAAGACATAGAGAAAAGGAATACGTGTTAAGTGAATAATTGAGTTTCTAATGCGATTAATCACATCTATATTTTAATTGACAAACATCATGCATAGTGTTAAATCTCTGGATTAAATTAGAAAAACAACAGCTTAGCAGGCATGAAATTTTTTCAGTGTTACATCTTTGCATTTAATTTGATGAGAATAACGGTTTAGTATGCATGAAAAAATTTCCTGCATAAATTACAAATCAGGAAAACTTGCAAACCGTCTACAAGGACGAGATTGTAAAAAGATGTATTTGATGAAAAAGAACGGTTTCATATTCATGAAAAGATTTCCTGCATAAACTACAAATCAGGAAAACTTGCAAACAGTCTACAACGAGATTGTAAAAAAATGTATACCCCCAAATTAGCAACGTCAACCAACTCGAGAGAGAATATGACAATAACTGAATGCCTAGCCCCAGCTTTTTAGGTGGGCAACCGGCAACGCACGCCTCCAATTTTCCTTGACAGCTCCTCCATTTTCATATTAAAATCAGATTCGGGGCATCCTGCCATCTTTCAGATACTTCTTTTACATTTGATTACAGCTTCTCATATACGCAGATTGCTACCACGACAATGCTTTTGAAACAATCAACACTGGACTTAAACTTAGGGGGAAAATACAGTAAAGAGAAAAATCACTTACACTAAAAGAAAATGGCACAACGAGCACAAAATTATAACCGGGTAGCTCTATCCTGAAAGTGCATGCGTATTGTGGTGCCTCAGATATATGCCTTCAACTTTGTTGCACAGCCTGACAACATGTTGGGTCTTGCAAAAACATGTCCACTTACACAGGTGGAACAAAAATGAAAGTCAAATGAATGTGCTGATGCTAAAGCAAGCATATTCGAACAAAAGCAGAAAACAATGTGGGAGCAAAGAATAGAGGATAACTGTAAGGCGTTATAGACAAACAGACGCATATATAGGCCAAAAACATGCATTTGTTGTTGTGTAGAAAAGAGGCTTATGTTATAAAGGGTAAGAGGGGAGTAGGGATTCACGGTCACACCATAACATGTCGTGGAGAATGGTCAAAATTTAAAAGAAAAAATGAAATCCCAACAAACTACACATGACAGATTAAATTAAGGATAATTACTAGGAAAGGAATTTCCATATACAGCCTCAATGGTAAGATCTAGAACCTAGTTGCTTTTGCAACTTTTTTGACAACCAGTTTAATTTTTTCCTTTCCTACATTAAAAATGTTTTAAAAACCCTCTACTTTTATGACAAATGACGGCTTTTAAGCTTCTTGTGGTTCTATGTTTTAGAGAATAAATATACTGTGAGCTGACGGTGTTATTGGAAGGCATGCCTAAAGGTTCCGAGGTGTATATGCCTTTGAGGCAAGCTTACTATGACACCCATAGTGTCTAAATCACGCTAAGCAAAGAAGCCTCAACCATCTTGGATCAAGCACTCCTTGACGGAGGAAGCACATTTGATATAAGCCTTTAGTTATGCGTGTGTTTTGGCTTCTTCATGAAAATAGGCACCTCTATTAGGTCCTATGTGGCCACTGGCCTGTTCTTTTGTCGCTCTGTTGATGTTTCTCAAGGATGTATACAGTTAGGAAAGATGGACTTTCAAAATAAATATCATGTGTTTTTGGCAGTTTCCTTGTTCAGTTAATTGTCAAATGATTTATGATGTTCAAGGGAGACAAGTTAGAGTTTAATGCCTTTTGCATAATCAGAAATTATTAATTAAGAAATAATCACGGTGTAGGACTTCATTTAGACTGCACTAGGTGTGGATGTGGAAGTTGATGGAAACTTTGACTTCATGTTGACTGCATTAGGTGTGGAAGTGGAAGCTTATGGAAACTTTATGGAAGTTTCGAGGAAGTTTAAAGGCAAACTTCGATTAATTTCAATGCCACTTTTGAACAAAAATATGTGAATTTGAAGGAAAGTTTGATAAAAACTTCTAATCATGTTATAACTCTTACATATGTTAATTTAACACAACACAATTCACAACTCGAGCCCTAGGTAGGTTGATAGTACAATGTGCACTTGTAGTTGCAAGGGTCAAATGTGCAATGCAAATATACAAATACAATTAACCATACACCTTCCATACAATATGCAGTCAAACTTAGTTGCATACCCTTTCCAGCAAAGAGTGATGGCCAATAATCATAGGAATTGATATTAGAAGTTGTGAAGAGGGTTAGAGGCACCACCTAGGAAGCATGGACATGGACACGGACACAGACATGGATACGGATACAGACACGGGAATTTTCAAAAATATAGGACACGGACACAACGCTGGACACAGCGAAAAATATACATATACATATACATACATATAATATTATTATATATAACACAAAAAGAACAAGCACATTCAAACTTAAAGATCATTTCATCCAAGCTATATTCACTTTCATATGTTCAATCAAACACACATTGCACACATCATGAAATTAAGCCATCAAAGGCATACGATCAAACAAGTCCACATTGTAAATACAATAATAGTAATATAAATTTTATTCACAAATAATAACAAGTTAAGCACTACAAGTATGAACCCATAGAAAAAATTTGCACATGTAAATTTGGACAGTAAAAAGATACTAACGGTGGTAGACAACAAAGAAAAGAGAGCAGGTATGTTGTTATTTGTAGAAGAGAGGGAAACATTGATGTACATTCAGATTTAGGAAGAAAAGGAAGGGAAAGAGGAGGTTGTTGTTGTTGGTGGTGGACAAATAAAACATAGATATTGGAGACCGAAGAAGAGAGATACGAGAGGTTGGCAACGAGTGGAGAGAGAAGAGAGGCCAAAGTCTTTAGGTGGATGAAGAGAAGTAATTACCTAGGTGGCGATGTGATGAGGGGAAGACATGTGCATCAGGGATGAAGAGGAAGTTTATGTGCAATAGGATATTTCCCCTTCTTAATTTGTGATGTGTTGTGTCCTAGTGCGTCCAAGTTGTGTCCAGGATGTGTCCAACTCCTGATAAAAAAATTGGGAGACTTGGACACGTCTGAGAAGTGTCCACCACGTGTCCACGTGTGTCCGTGGCGTGTCCGTGGCATGTCCATGTTGGACCATGGTTGTATAGGTGGCTAGGCGTCCAGGCGTTCCAGGGGGGCGCCCAGACAGCCTAGGCGCCCAAGCGGACGCCCAGGCGTTTCCAGGCGTTTTGATAGATTTTTTATTTTATCAAATATATGTAAAATTTATAAAAAAATACCAGCCTTACACATATAAATATACATGATAAATATGCAATCATGTGCTACCAAATTACCAATAGTGGAAGAATAATTCATTTTTACTTGTTGTAGTTCATAAATATTTGCTAAATCAGTTCATATTTGCTAAATCAGTTGATAAATATCTGCTAAATCAGTTCATATTTGCTAAATCAGTTCATAAATATTTGCTAAATCAGTTCATAAATATTTTGCTAAATCAGTTCATAAATATTTGCTAAATCAGTTCATATTTGCTAATTTTGTAGATGATTAAATATAATTCGATCCCTTATGCAACCCAAGAGATAAATACATACAAATTAGTTAAATAATACATATAAATCAGTTCATCTATAAATATAAATTGGTACATGATTAAGAAATTATTAAATCAGTAAATAAGGATATACCAATCCCTAAATTTGTTTAATGATTAAAATTTTTCTAATTCAGTATATAAGGACATAATAATTCATTTTTACTTGTTGTAGTTCTAACTTCTAACTATTAAGCATTTGAAATGATTTTACATGGTGTCTCGCACTACTTACTGCTCTAATGTTTTGTAATTTGATAGGTGTCAATATTGGCAGGAACATTTTGGATGACAAAAAGACAATCACAAAAAAGCATGGCTTTGTTCAACTAACCTTAGGTGAAGGACAATGAAATATACGAACTGAATAGGCAGCTAAAATGTTTGTATTACTGCTGTAACCAATGTGGTACTCTGGTTGGGAGAGCAGGCTGCCAGCAGGAAGAAAGAAGTTTGGAACAGAGTAGTTATTAGGAAAAAATTCTAAGAAAGAAGTTATTATTTTATAAGAAATTACAACAAATTCTTAATGGGCCAAATTTAATGGGCCTGCCGCCTGGGCGGACGCCTAGTTCGCCCGATCCGCCTAGTCTGCCTAGAAACCCCAACAGACCTGGGCGCCTGCATTTTTTAGACCCTCGGACCGCCCGGCCCGCCTGGGCGGACGCCCGTACAACTCAGTGTTGGACACGTGTTGGACACGGACACGGCGGCCTCCGGGAAGTGTACATGCTTGCTAGGGCACCACTTATGCCTTATATGGCCTTTAGGGCACTAGTTAGGAATAATTGGCTACGCGTACCAACTTTGCCCCAACATCATTGGGAAACAGACACGGCTTCGACAATGTTAGGACAAAAACACACTGTAGAAATCCAACGTTGTTGACAAGGGGGAAACTTCGGTTGGAAGTTGGGACAAAGTCGACATAGTAGTGATTCGACATCCTCTGAGCTCGAAGTTGGAAATTTCAGCGAAGTTTCACCCAACTTTAGTGTTTTTAGTTCCATGGATATAATCATCATCACCATCAAAGCTCAATTCCAACCGTGTTGGGATCAACTACATGGGTCCTTATTTTTTATACAACACTTGTTATGGTTCATATTCTCATCAACAAGCAAAGTTTCTAAATCGCTCCTCAAGTTAATTTGGCGTACCTCTTCCCCTTTTAACTATGATTGCTCAATAGCATTGCTCCAAATAGGTGCATTTGTCGACGTTTGTTGCAAATTTCTATACCATCTCATGTCTCTGTCATGTAATTTGTCCTAAATACTCATACACAAGGTTGTCTACGAGGCTAGCCAATACTTTTGACCCAGGAGAACCCATAGTAACAAACATCGCCGAATTTTACAAAAGTTCGGCGAATATTTGTGATATTTTGTGCTCCCAAATGTTACACCTGAATAAATCAAGGATATGCGATTTTTCGTGATTTTTACGAACTTTGGTGTTTTATTGCGACCCCCCTCCCAAAAGCAACTACCGGGATGACTCCGACCCACTACCACTCCCACAACACCCCACCCCCTGACAATGCCGACTCCATGCGTGGAGCTTGCCCTAGGGTTACTCTCCTCCTGACAATTCTCCAGCACGTGACATTTGTGACACCTGGAGTGCACAACACCCACCGGCGGTTGCTGCGGACCTTCATGGGGGAGCTTGAAATTCATGGTAAAGGCGACGATTGAAGGCGGGCTATCTAGCACGACGACGCTTGACGGTGAGTTCTCAGCACGACACAATTCTGGTTCACGACCTTTAGCGACTCTTGCTCCATTCACAACAGGCAGTAGGTCGGCGACTACTACTCTAGTTCAAGGTGACAACACCTACTCCATGCGGCTCACGTACTTCCTTCTCCTCTCTTCTTCCTCTAATGGATTCCCTTCCTTCGCCATTCCCCCTATTTTCCCATGAAAATGTTGTACCAATTTTCCCCCTTAAATCCTCCCCCTTATTCCTTGTAACCCTCCTCACAATTTATCCCTCCCCTTACTGTCGTGCAGTCAACTTCTCTTCCTCTCTTGTTTTATTTCCCTTGTTGCTGCATCATACCTTATTTCCCCTCCCCCTTAACCCCTGTTGCTGCGCCCATTCTCTATCCCCCCCCAACCTCATGCTAATGCTCCTCACTCAGTCCCCATGATTCCTCCCTCCCCCCTACTATTGTGACGTGATGGCAATTTTTCTAATTCCTCCCTACCCCCCTCCCATACAACTCCTTGTTCCCCTATCTTGGTCTGATCCCTCCCTACCTCACTCCCCTAGAGTTACTTGTTCTACCAAACCCTTTGTTCCCTGATTTTTTCCAATTTCTCTATATCCCTCTGCACTTGTTAACTTGTCTACTCCATCGCCCTGTTTATTTTCTCTAGTTTGACATAACTACAAATTACTGATGGTCCATGTCCCCTCCCTCTTTTTATGTTTTAAATAAAAGAGTTTTGAGCATCTGAACTCTCAAGCTCCCATGGCCTAGGTCAGTCTTCCCCTATATCTCCAAGACATCAACCACTACTTCTCTATAATTAGGTATTAAATCCATTGTTTGTAATTGTATCATTGGAATTTTCCTATTTACTAATTTAATTGTCTATTTGCTTGTTTTTGTGATATGCTTGTAATTGTATTATTGAAATTATCATGTTCACTTATTTGATTATCTATTTGCTATTTGTATTTATGTATGTGCATTTTTTGTTTGTTGGCTTGTTGCTCATATTGTGTTATGTATGTTTCTCAATGAAAATAGGAGAACAATGGCTAAAGCAAAAGATTCACTGTAGGAGCAGATTGAAACGGTAGATAACAAACTAAAATGCAAGATTTGTCATGAATCTTTCACTGCTTCCATTACATGGTTTAGATTCCATTTGCAAGAGTAACATCAAGCCATATCCAACAGTCACTGATGCAGTTAGGGACATTACCGTAAAGTTTGTAGGTGAATTTCAGCCTAAAGCCACTAGTAAAAGGAAAAAAAATATAGATTTCTTCTCTTTTGGCAGTACATCCAGCTCTAACTCAATAGTATGTCCTGCTCAATCTAGTAACATTGGTGTGATTGATCTAGATAAATATGTTGTTGATGACCCTGGCCCAAAAAAACTCTTCATTGACTTGTAAGGAAAGAAAAGAAAAAGATTGTTGACAAGGCTGTTATAAAATACATAGTAGCAAACAACCTGCCTTTCCATGTCTTGCGAACTCCTAAATTTCAAGAAGCAGTGTTAGCTATTGGACATGTTAGCTATTGGACATGTTGGGGCCAAGTTATTATCAAGCACCTAGTAGTGAAACAATGAGGACGACACTGTTGGTAGACCTAAAAGTGGATGTGGATGGATATTTCAAAACCATGAGGGCCAATTGGGAATTCTCTAGATGCACACTTATGCGGACGAGCACATGCTCATTAATCTGTTGGTTGCATGCCTCAAAGGGGTGTGGTTCTACAAGTATATCTAGGTTGTTGACGATGTCAAAGATGGTCCGTTTTTATTTGACTTTATTTCTAAATGCATTGAAGAAATAGATCCCAAAAATGTGATCCAATTCATTGCTGAAGATAAATCTAACTATGATGTCATAGGGAAATTGAATGAGAACAAATATTCTCAAATTGTCAAGACCAGCTATACTACTCATTGTATAATCAAAGAAATTGATGAGTTTGAACATGTCAAACTAACAGTTGAAAATGGTAGATTGATTGCATAAATTATGTTAAAGTGTCTATATTAGTCTATTAGTTAAATAGGCTAATTAGTTTAGTGGGCCTTTATATTCCGGCCCGTCTAGTTTAGATTACTTGGGTCCTAAGTAATAGGGCGTCTCTCCTCTCCTATATAAAGGAGAGGTCGTCAGTCTTTGTATCACAATCTATTCTATTCAATCAATCTTTTATATTATAACAGATTGCATAAATTATGTATAAGTATCAACATGTTTTAGATTTGATGAGGAAGCACACTGATGGTAAGGAGTTAAAAAGGCTAGGGACAACCCAGTTTACAGCTAGCTTTCTACGTTTATTCTCATTTTATCTCAAGAGCAGGCCTTGATATTTATGATTGCTTCTACAGAATGGAGAAAACTCCGTCAATGTATAAGTATCAACATGTTTTAGATTTGATGAGGAAGCACACTGATGGTAAGGAGTTAAAAAGGCCAGGGACAACCCAGTGCAACTAGCTTTCTATGTTTATTCTCATTTTATCTCAAGAGCATTCAAGGTGTGCAGATTTCAGGGATTATCTAGGGACAAGGGTTTTGGGCTACATGTAAATCAATTACAGTGCCATTGAGCCAATTGTGGGAGTGTTGAGGCTAAATGACAGTGATGGATCCATTATTGGTTATATCTATGAGGAGGGTGTGCAGATTTAAGAGATTATCTAGGGACATAAGTTTTGGGCTACATGTAATCAATTATCAGTGCCATTGAGCCGATTGTGAGAGTGTTGAGGCTAACTGACAGTGATGGGTCCATTATATCTATGAGGCATTGGACAATGCTAAGAAATGTATTAAAATAGTGTTCAACGGTAAAGTTGGTTTGTATACACCTTACTGGAAAATTATATATGAAAGGTGGAAGGATATGTTACATAATTTGATTCATGTTGTTGTTGCTTATCTATACCCTAAACTCCATTATGAAAAAAGAATCAAAATAGGTTAGAGATAAAGCAAGGGTTGAACACAGTCATTCAGAGAATGCTTGATGTGTCTGAAAGGTCCAAGATTACATATGAGCTTTGTGATTACCATTCTATGGGATTCTGACGTTTTCAACCAAGTTGCTATTGTATCCCTTTCTCATACACATACAAGTAAGAAATATTCCACTATTTGATTCACTAGTACTACTAATGTACTATTTATTTCTAATACATTGTTCTCTCAATATGAGTTTGGTGGGATATGTGTCGTGGGAAACTCCCTACTTCGCAGAAATTGGCTATACGACTACTCATTCAACCATGTAGTGCTTCTGCGTGTGAAAGAAACTTGAGTGCTTTTGATGAGGCCCACACAAAAAAAGGAAACTAGCTTGAACCTAAATATTGCATGACTTGGTCTATGTTAGAATGAATTTGCATCTGACGAAGACCACTGTTGCAAAAGAAAAGGCTGATGCAAAGCCCATTGATCTTGATAAGATCAATACTTTTGATAATGATTTCACTTATAAATATGGACATGTTGAATAAGAGGAAGTCGATAATGAAGAAGGGGAGAAGTTGAAGATAATGGAGTTACAAATGCGCCTATTGAGGACTCCACTTTAGGCCTAGACTCATAATAGCTTCCTTTCATTCTTGAATTTATAAAACTGATCTAATTGGTCTTGTAACGAATTGATTTACTCTTGTGCATCATTTTTTGATCTATATTATGGTGGATATCTAGTATTTACAAACATCGATATTATGAGCTGTAAAAAATTTTGGAATGCAAGTTACTTCCTCCATGTTTGAATTGTACATGATTCTATTCTACAATTTAGACGTATGTGTGCATGTGTGTATGTCTATTTGTGTCACTAAGTGTGTTTATGTGTGTGAGTGTATGGGTTTGTGTGTGTATAGCCGATTTATTCCCAATAATTGAGCGTACTTTGACCAAATTTTATCGATGTTCTCCTGATTTTTTCGGGCCAGCCGAAAAGTTGTCGCGTGCCAAATTTTTTACTATGGGAGAACCTAGGAAGCCTAGGTGTTTTAGGCTTATTTTAGCATATTTATACAATCAAATGTATATGCAATATATTATACATATGTTATGCAATAGTTATTGTTGACAAGTGTGTGGGACATTGTAATAGTTGTTCTTGTTTATTAATATGTACACCCATGCACTGTATGTATGTATGTATGCATGTATATATATATAGAGAGAGAGGAGGAAATTACAAGGAAGCACACTAAACCCTAATGAGCTAGGGCAAACAGGCCCAAGTACAAAATAGACTGATTAACCTATTAATTAAATAGGTTAATACTTTCTAGCACTCTCCCTCAAGCTGGAGCATGGGTGAACACATGTCCAATCTTAGAGTTACATGACTCGACCAATAAAAGATAGAAATGATGAATGAACGATAAAATTGTCACACTCACCATACAAAAATGGTTACTCCCCCTTAAACAATACTTCTTAACTAAACATATGATGACGCCTCTTTGAGATGTCTTCTGCAGGATGAAAATACTCGAGCTTTTTGAGAAGGTCTTTCTTTTGAAGTACATCTGAAATGAAGAATATCTGAAGCAGAAAATTATAAATACCACAACTACGCCATCTTCGCTGGACAGGAATGTGTGAGTGGAATAAGTGCACATCAACACATCCCAAATACATAACGCGGCACAAACGCGGAGACATCAATGTTGATGTAGCAATAGTGGTGTCTTCAAATCATTTGAGAAGTGTAGCCAACCGGAATTGCCGCAGAAGACTACAAATGTGCATAATGTGGCACACACGTTGGACGAGGTGTTGAAGTGTCGTCTCAAGTCTCAACACGTAGAAGTAGCAGATGCAACTCGAAGAAGATGCAAAGAAGTAGCTCGGTGAAGATAACTCTGGATGAATCCGTGCAGATAAATGTGCAAAGTAGAAAATAACAAGCTTCGAAGAAATCTGATGAAGCAACCATTTGTCTCACCATTAACACCAAAGGGAGCAAGAGGCCGGAATTAGCTGCAACAGCTCTTGTCCTGTCTCATGAGAACACAACATGGATGATCAACTGGAACGTCATAAACATTGAAAGAGTGACAAAGCTTTATCTCCCCCCCCCTTCTTTTTGCAGTCTTGGGAGTGGCTACATTTACACAAGAATATGGAAAATAGGTGGAGTTTTGCTGAAAAGGATGTATAGGAAAATGTAAGCAAAATCCCTTAAGCCAGGAAATTTAGATAGATAGTTGACACTGCTGTAACTGGAATTGCTGCTTGTGTTATGTTTTCTTATGGATTCACGAGGATATATGGCTTCCCAAACATAGTCCGAAAACCCAAGTGACAGCTTGTTATAATCGTACTCCTTCACATATATGTTGAAACATATTGAATATTTAATAGCTCATTGGTTGTATTTTGAATACCTACTTGAGAATTGCTCGCATTCTATTAATACTTGTTACATAGAAATAGTGCACTTGTTTTGTGTTTCACTCAAACTAGAATCTGCACAACCCCCTCCCCCCAAACACACACACACACACACACAAAAAAATAGGTTAAAATTACAGAGATACTAGTTAAGATGCATCCCTAGGACCCTAGGAAACTCCCTGGGCAAAAAGGCACCCCTAAGGGTTGTATCTAGGCCTATAATACGACATATTTGTGCCTTGGGTCCTTATGGATTCTTAGAACTTTTTGTAAATACTATTGTCCTTTATAAGATCCTAACATTCCAATTAAAATGGACTGCTATTATTGTTTATATATACAATAGAACCATGAGTAACAATACATGTATATTAACATCTATCTATATTTTTACAGCTAGCATGTGTATTTTTTTACCAAGTTTCTGTGTTTGTGGCCTATATATTCATTTTTCCATATCCCATGGTCACATTTGTGTCCGTGTCTAGAACCCCATGCTTCCTAGGTTTTTGGCCAATTTGCAAATGACCTTTAAATGTAAAAAAGGAACCAAGGAGAGGAAAACCACAGGTGCAGCAATGGATGTGCATCATCATCATCATCATCTAAGCCTCAATCCAAACCATGTTGGGGTCGGCTACATGGATCCTTTCAGCTCTGTTATGGGTCATACTCTGATCAAGATGTAAAGATTCAAAATCTCTCTTTATAAGTTCTTCCCAAGTTAATTTAGGTCTGCCTCTACTTCTTTTAGTTGTGCTTGACTCAATAAACTTACTTCAAATAGATGCATTTGTCGGTCTGCGCTGCACATGTCCATACCATCTTAGACGGCCTTCACGCAACTTGTCCTCGATGCTCACCACTCCCACTTTATTTCTGATATAGTCATATTCCTCAAACGATCTTTTCTCGTCTTCCCGCACATTCATCTCAATATACGCATTTCAGCCACATTCATCTTGTTGAGACCTTGTTTCTTCACCTCCCAACATTCACTCCCATATAGCATGGCTGGTCGTATAGTTGTTCTGTAAAACTTGCTTTTAAAAAAAAATCATTGATGATTGATGTGCATTTATCTCAATCAAAAAATGATATTACGTGTAAGAGATATATTTGAGAAATACAAATTTGCATAGTTTATGCTGCCCAATTAACAGAAAAGTGTGCTGTATTGTTTGCTAATCGTTTTCAAGAAACTTTATTGACTCAGTCGCATAGAGTGCAACAAAAATATACAGCATAGAATTATGACACATTACTCTGCTGTATTTTCTAAAAGCAGATCCTGCCTTCTCATCCAATCATAATGAACTGAAAAACTTGCCACCAACCCATTAAATACAACTCATTTAGTTTTAAAAAAATCAGAAGGTAAAGATGCAGATTGGTTGAGAGTACGTGCAATTCTCCTTGAACCATGGAAGACACACTGCTGAAGAGAGTCGTCAATGCATCTGCAAGTTCATCCTGGACCACCTGAAGCTTTTCCGCCATGGCTTCTTTTTAGTGTAACAACAGGATAATTGATATCTGTCTATAATAAAACCAGCAATAACTTTGTCTGCTTCCGGATCAGAAACTGGATAGAACACAAAAATGTAAGATAAGCAATATTAGAATGGAGAATAACTGATAAAGGAATATGTATATGTAAAATAAGAGAATTGAACTAATGTAATTGTTATATTTACAAAGACTGACGACCTCTCCTTTATATAGGAGAGGAGAGATGCCCTATTACTTAGGACCCAAGTAAACTAGACGGGCTGGAATATAAAGGCCCACTAAACTAATTAGCCTATTAACTAATAGACTAATATGGACTCTCTAACACTCCCCCTCAAGCTGGAGCATGGGTGAAACACATGTCCAAAACTTGGAGGTTACAAGACTCGATAAAATGATAAAAGAAACAATAACTGAAAGATAAAAGATAAATATCACTCCCATACAAAATATGTTACCCCCCCTGAAATAATACTCCCCCTGAATCATATGGTGATGATGACTCTGCAGGTTGAAGATACTCGAGCTTTGAAGAAGGTCTTCCTTGAAGTGCATCTGGAATGAGGACATCTGAAGAATGAACCTGATACTACAGCAATAATACGCCACTGGAATACGTGCTTAACGCAGCACGAACGCGGACGGACGATCTGCTGCTTGATACGATGCAGGAACCATGAAACTTGGGGGCTTGACGGGAAAGGAGATCATCCATCAAGGAAGGTCCCAAGTAGATCAGCAACAGGTGATGTCGATACAGAAGATGCAGCTCGGAGAAGACGCAATGAAATAGCTCGGTGAAGATAAACTGAGCTTCTGAAGAAGCACCAATCTGTCTCATGTGAATGCAACTGAAGGAATACACCATCAACACCTGACGTACATAACGTGGTACGAACGCGGATATGGTGTCAACGCTGGATCTTCAATGCTGGCTGAAGTAGAGAACCGGTGTGTTGAACAATGTGAAGCTCCATGAAGACGGCTTGGAATATATAACCGGAATACATATAGCATCATCTCATCTCATACTCTCTCTCTCATACATTCTCTCATATGCTCTCATGCTCGCTCTCTCTTCTCATCTCTTCCTCTCCTCTCTATCCCCCCCCCCCGCACACCAAATACGACTAGAGTGAGTGTTTGGGGTGGAGAAAATGATACATGACCCCCCCGTACTGTGGAAAGGGATACATATTTGAGAGAAATTGGTGGATTTGAGAGGATTATGTGATATGGAGATGTATAAAAATGTGGAGAATGGAAACCGATAACCGAAGAGAGTATACTAAATTGGTCAATATGAGATCCGGGTAGAAAAATAAATGGATCTGATCCCGACCTGAAAAGTTTGATTAGGGTCAAAATAGGATTCGATTAGCAACAATAGGACTGATTAAGGATCCGAATAGAGACAGGGATAATGCATATGGGGATAGTCAACATGGTTGTTTGGTAGCAGTGGAGAGTGATGGGTGATCGTCGGTTGTAGATGACAGCAGTAGCATGATGACGCACAACGCAGCAAACAGTCCAATGAGGATCGTCGGGATGATGACGGAGCAGCTTGCGGATGATGGCTAGATATGACGCTCGGATGATGAAGCACTTTGTCGCAACATAGGAGATGACAAAGGGTCTCCTGCGTGACTCCAGAGATATTGCATGCCAAGAGGATGCATGCGGAGCCAAGGCGGACCCTTTCCAAAGCGGCGATGAAGGCTGATCTGAAGACGTCATGAGATGGAGCGCCGGTTGAAAAAGTGCGATCAAAGCTTGGGATATGGTTGCTTGGATAAAGCAACACTGCATCCTACGAGCACAGATACAATGGCGAGAGGCAATAGCTTGCTGGATAGGTGTATCCTTTGCACATTGTCGTTGATTAACTCTCGATACCATCGACAGGACTGTCGATAGTATCAAAAGACGCTCTTCTGTCGTTGTGATAAAGTCGATACCATCGACCTCCTGTCGATAGTATCGACGTCGGGGATGCAGGTTGCTTCACGGATGGTCGGCGATGGATGATGGACACTCATGGAGGCCGGAGGCTGGCTGTTCCTTCGAGATGGCGACGCGGATGATGGACGTTTGCTGGAGATGGCGGCTGCTAGGGGCTGGGCTGCTCCTGTAGGCTGCGGCGGCGGCACCCGCTGGTGCTGTTGGCGGCGGCGGCGCCCGCTGGTGCGACTGCTGGCGGTGGCAGCGGCTGCTGCTGATGGAGGCGACGGCTGGTGCTGCTGGTTTCAGATGGCGGATGGAGATTACCGTCGTATATGGCTGCTAGAGAGAAAGGGAAGAAAGAGTCATGTAAGCCGGATTTGCCTAGCGGGCAGCCGGCCTAGGCCATGGCAACGGCCGCCCGCAGGCGGAGAGAGCCCGCGGTTGCTCTCTTCACAGAGAGGAGCGGCGGAGGTTGTAAGGGAGAAGTCGGCGGTCTTGGAGAGGAGAGAGGGAAGCGACGGCGCTAGGGTTCTCTCCAACGGAACTCGCTCTGATACCATGTGAAATAAGAGAATTGAACTAATGTAATTGTTATATTTACAAAGACTGACGACCTCTCCTTTATATAGGAGAGGAGAGACGCCCTATTACTTAGGACCCAAGTAAACTAGACGGGTTGGAATATAAAGGCCCACTAAACTAATTAGCCTATTAACTAATAGACTAATATGGACTCGCTAACAGTATAGACCTCCAATTGGTGGTCTCCAACGGTCCAACCAAACTCTAAACAGCTATTCTGCTTAAAACATGCACTAGTTGATATTTCGTGATTGGAAATGTTGAACGTGGGACTATTTATAGTAAGATAGTGATCATGTGTGAATATTTATTAGAAAAAGAGAGTGATGACCATCCGAGGCAAATAGACGAAAAATTGAAGACCCCATCCTATGTTGGTGTTAGATTATGTATTCAACAGGTTGAAATGGGAAATAGATGATATATAATATTAATCTTGGGGCTAGATGATGAGCGATCAAAACAAGATTTGCAGAAAATAGGTATGCCTAGAAGAAAATCATTAAAGGGAAGTGAATCAAAGAGCTAGGATTAGTCTTGGGGGAAGGGGGTGGTTGATATAAGTTGAACAAGCTGAAGTATGAAAGTTATGATTTACTTAAAACTCTTAGGACTTGATGATGATAAATAAAAACAGGATTTGCAGATTTTGAATAGACATGCCTAGAAGAATACTTATATAAATGGAAGTGAATCAGAGAGCTAGGATTGGTCTAGGAGGAAATGGTATTGGGGTAAAACCTAATCCTGGCTACATTTGAACTTTGTACACAGTAAGTACCTGAGCCCTCTGGTATCTGCGACGGTGCTTGAATGGTAGCACTAGCAACACACCACCATACATCTGCAGCAGATGTAGTGACAATGGAGAAGGGGACAGGCTTCAGTTCAAGCAAGGAAGGCTATATTTTGTCAACATCGTAAGCCCGAAAGGAGAAAGAGAAGGGATCAGAAGTAAATAAAGACAGAACAAAAGTGTTAAAATATAAGATTGATTGAATAGGAATCGATTGATACAAAGACTGGACACCCCTGTCCTATATATAGGAGCAAGGGAGAAACCCTGAGACTTTTGTCCCAAGTAATCTAAACTAGACGGGCCGGAATATAAAGGCCCACTAAACTAATTAGCCTATTTAACTAATAGACTAATATAGACACTTTAACACTCCCCCTCAAGTTGGAGCATGGGTGAAACACATGTCCAAGCTTGGAGAGTTACAGGACTCGATAAAAAGAAATGATAAATGAAAGATGAAGATAAATATCACTCCCATACAAAATATGTTACTCCCCCTTAATCAATACTCCCCCTGAATCAAATAGTGATGATGACTTTGCAGGATGAAGATACTCGAGCTTTGAAGAAGGTCTTCCTTGAAGTGCATATGAAATGAAGACATCTGAAGATACTCTGCAGGATGAAATGCGCCACTGGAATACGTCGTGGATATAGTGTCGACGAATGGACCTGATACTACAGCAACTCGCCATTGGAATACGTGCTTAACACGGCACGAACGCGGACAGACGATCTGCTGCTTGATACGATGCAGGAACCATGGGGACCTGACAGGAAAGTAGATATCATCCATCAAGGAAAGTCCCAAGAGGATCAGCTACAGGCGATGTCGATACAGCAGATGCGGCTCGGAGAAGACGTGATGAAGCAGCTCGGTGAAGATAAAACTCTAAGCTTCTGAAGAAGCACCCATCTGTCTCATGTGAATGCAGCTGAAGGAATACATCATCAACAACGGATATGGTGTCGACGCTGGATCTTCACTGCTGGATCAAGTAGAGAACCGGTGTGCTGAACAATGTGAAGCTCCATGAAGATAGCCTGGAATATATATAATTTAAATACATATATCATCATCTCATCTCATACTCTCTCATAAATTTTCTCATATGCTCTCATGCTCGATCTCTCTTCTCATCTCTTTCTCTCCTCTCTATCCCCCCCGCACACCAAATACGATGAAAGTGAGTGTTTGGTGTGGAGAAATGGATATATGACGCCCCCCCCCCCCCCCCCCGTAATGTGGAAAAGGGATGCTCACATAATATGGGTGGGTGGGAAAGAAAATTGTGGGAAAAAAAAAGAGGAATATGTGAAATGGAGATGGATAATATGTGGAGAATGAAACCGATAGTCAAAGAGAGTATACTAAATGGGTCAACATGAGATCCAGGTAGAAAAATAAATGGATCTGGTCCCGACCCGAAAAGGGGGTTTGTTGGCTCGTTAGGGCAACAAATCTGGGGGTGCGGAGGCGGAGCCCCGCGAAAATCCGATTAGGGTCATAATAGGATCTGATTAGCAAAAGATAGGACCGATTAGTGATCTGAATAGAGACAGGGATAATGCATATGGGGGTAGTAAACATATTTGTTTGGTAGCGGTGGAGAGTGATGGGTGATCGCCTACTGTAGATGGCAGCAGTAGCATGATGACGCACAACGCAACAACAACTTGCGGATGAAGATCGTCGGGATGATGATGAAGTGGAGTAGCAGCAGCTTGCGGATGATGGCTGGATATGACGCTCAGCTGATGAAGCACTTTGTCACAACATAGGAGATGAAAAAGGGTCTCCTACGTGACTCCGGAGATATTGCATGCCAAGAGGATGCATGCGGAGCTAAGGCGGACCCTCTCCAAAGCGGCGATGAAGGCTGATCTGAAGACTTCATGAGATGGAGTGGACGGTCGATACCGTTTTACATCGTCACTGATCAACTGTCGATACCATCGACAGGACTGTCGATGGTATCGACAGACGCTCTTCTGTCGCTGTGATAAAGTCGATACTATCGACCTCCTGTCGATAGTATCGACGTCAATGCTCTTCTGTCGATGTGATAAAGTCGATACTATCGACGCCGACGAATGCAGGTTGCGTCACGGATGGTCGGCGGCTGTTCCTTTGGGATGGCGGCTTGGATGATGGTCGTTTGCTGGAGATGGCGGCTGCTAGGGGTGGTGTTGCTCCTGTTGGCTGTGGCAGCGGCGCCGGCTGGTGTTGCTGCTGATGGATGGCGGATGGAGATTACCGCGGCGGATGCCTACGGCGGCGACTGTTGCAGATGATGATGGAGGACGGCTGCTATGATAGGCAGCGGAGGTGTTGTATGGAAAGAATGAAAGAATAAAGAATAGATGACCATGGAGGCCGGGATATGCCTAGCGGGCATTCGGCCAAGCCATGGTGATGGCGGCTGCGGCCGCTCGCAGGCGGAGAGAGCCCGCGGTTGCTCTCTTCGGAGAGAGGAGCGGCGGCGGCTGCAAGGGCGAAGTCAGCGGCTTGGAGAGAGAGAGAGGGAAGCGGCGGCTCTAGGGTTCTCTCAGTACCATGTTAAAATATAAGATTGATTGAATAGGAATTGATTGATACATGGACACCCCTGTCCTATATATAGGAGCAAGGGAGAAACCCTGAGACTTTTGTCCCAAGTAATCTAAACTAGACGGGCCGGAATATAAAGGCCCACTAAACTAATTAGCCTATTTAACTAATAGACTAATATAGACACCTTAACAAAAAGGCATGGCTAAGGATTCAAAGATTGACTGATGAAAGAGGTTCAATCTCCAGATCTAAATGCAAATGCTTACATGACCCAGACAAAATATATGTCAACAACCACAGAAGGATATCGCTATACATACCGGCCTCAGAAAATGCAGCAGAAAGGATGACAAAGCATACGCAAAGTTGATAGACAAGCAAAGGCATACACGATCTTGATAACAGGGATAGAGATGATGTGGAGGCCGACAAGCAACTTTGAAACCATTAACACTGAATATGGTTAGTTCAACAAAGACGACTATCAAAAAAGGTCATAGAGAACCATTTTTGGATCATTTCTCAATATAAAAATGATATCCGAGCTCTGATCCCTACACATATTCCAGAATGCTACACTAGTGGTGAGGTTGTGGGGGTTGAAGATGCACTACTATTATATGGAAACGCTGGAGGCAACTAGTGGATTGATACTTGATAGTGAGAGTGGTGAAGATTAACAGGAACCCCAAGATCAAGAAAGAAGAAAGTTTGTAGGACTTGCAGTAGAAAAATAACTTAATGAACCCTTGTGTCCAGGTATATTATTCATGGAGAGGTTCCATGGTGGAATATGAGAAAATATTGGTGCTATTCGTCGACTACATCATGTAGGGACAAAATGCCAAGATAAGAGGATGGGGAGGAGATACACTCGAGTAGAAAGGGAGAAGAGAATCAGGAATATGGCGATAATAAAGAACTGGAGAGGAGGCATATGGGGAAGGATGTCAGTACAACCACAAGAACAAGTCACATAAAGAATGAAAACGGAACAACAACGATAGCACAAGAGTTCTCAATTGATCTGATGGAACTAAGAGGAATGGAGAAGCACCTTTCACATAAGCTAGGGGAGTCTTTTGTAAGAACCCTAGAAAATTCTAGAAAAGAGATGAGGAAGCCTTTCAGAATATGTCAAAAGAATGGAACCAACAAAAGCGGAAAAACAAAATAAGAGCACTACAGATGGTATCAGAAGTGAGAGGGACAAGTTCATAGAAACAAAAAAGATTAAAGAGAATAGTAATTAATTTGGTTGGTCCCAGAGCTTATCTAGATGTTTAGTCATATACACGGGAGCAAGGGAAAAATACAAAGGGGTAAGAATAAGTACCAGAATTAACAACTAAGAAGGATAGATTAACCTGGATGATGGGGAGGAAATCAAAGGCGACATAGGTGAAGTGGAGGAAGTCGAGGGACCAATCTGACATGCACAGGTACCACAGTTAAAAATTGGTAATTTCTAGGGCCTTAGCAACAAAAAAAATTCAAGGACAGTCAAAGCAATGAAGATCCTGAAACCAGTGTCATTTAGCAATTAGAAGTCATAAACAAGTAGAACTATATCAGTTGAAGTCACTAAGTCAGATATGCAGCCTCCCATTAAGTAGAGGTAAGAGGGTGAAAATGGTATTGTATTGGAAAAAAAAGATGATTTTGCAAGTGTTCACATGGCTTTTAAGAAATATTATTTTTTATGACAGGATACTTTTAAGAAATATACGGAAAAACAAAATAAGAGCACTACAAATGGTATCAGAAGTGAGAGGGACAAGTTCATAGAAATAAAAAAAAATAAAGAGAATAGTAATTAATTTGGTTGGTCCCAGAGCTTATCTAGATGTTTACTCATATACACGGGAGCAAGGGGAAAATACAAAGGGGTAAGAATAAGTACCAGAATTAACAACTAAGAAGGATAGATTAACCTGGATGATGGGGAGGAAATCAAAGGCGACATAGGTGAAGTTGAGGAAGTCGAGGGACCAATCCGACATGCACATGTACCACAGTTAAAAATTGGTAATTTCTAGGGCCTTAGCAACAAAAAAATTTCAAGGACAGCCAAAGCAATGAAGATCCTAAAACCAGTGTCATTTAGCAATTAGAAGTCATAAACAAGTAGAACTATATCAGTTGAAATCACTAAGTCGGATATGCAGCCTCCCATTAAGTAGAGGTAAGAGGGTGAAAATGGTATTTATTGGAAAAAAAAGATGATTTTGCAAGTGTTCACAATACTTTTAAGAAATATTATTTTTTATGACAGGATACGTGTTAACATAGCCTTCTCTTTTTTTAAATATCCTTTGTTACTATTAAAAATTGTGTATAATGCACATGTTACAGTATAGATGAACACACTAACTTTTGTATTAATGGTATGCAAGGATAATATATGTGTCCTTAGAACAAAATTATTAATGTGGAAGAAAGTGATGGTCCTTTTGTTTTATTGAGATGGTGTTATTCTTCCTCACATGGCATTGCTTTTGCACCCATTGGGTGATTGGGCCCAGAAGTGGGCGAGTGAAATAAAGGAGCGTTGTTCTTTGAGGTACACTATAACTTTGGAGTTGATTATAACCTCCGGATAGACCACAACTTGCAAGTTGATTGCTAATTCCTACCTCCAAGTTGAGTGAGACCTTCTGGGTCGTTTGCAAACTGTAAGGTGATTCTTCCCTCTTGGAGTTTGACTAATGCATACCTTAGCACCAACATCACTCCTTGACGGAATGTAAAGTGTGATAATTGTTTGTCGTGATGATGACGAAAGACCTACTAATGACTAACAATATAGCCGAGTTAGAAACCCCACCTGACCTGGCCGGTTGAAGCGCCACCCGGGTCGGGTAGGGCGGAAACCCGTTTTTGGCCAAGACCCGAAGTTGACCCGGTGACCCAGCTGGTTGAACCGCCGACCCACCCAGTGACCCGAACCTGGGGTCAAAGACCCAGCCGAGTTTTGTTGATTTTATTTTTCCTTCACAGAATGACCATTTCACTCATTTTAATGTCCTTTGAGGCAACCCAACTATTCCATACATTGATATATTCACTTCTTAAGTAGATTTAACTTGTTTTAAGCATTGTCAAACCATTCGTTTATATCAGTGTATTTAAAACCAAATCGGATTGGCCGGTCAGACCGGTGAACCGGTAGCTGATCGGTCTGGAAGCCTAAAAAACCAATTGTCTTTTTTCGGTCCAACCGGCCAGAAATACAGTCCCACCAACCGGTCGGACCGAACCGGATTGAATCAGTGGTTAAAAGAGAAGAAAAAAAAGAAGGTAGAATACATATAGGAATTTACATATATGTATATATATGTATACACACACACACACACATATATATATATGTATGTATGTATGTATGTATTTATATAGAAAATATACATATAAGGTAGAATGTGTATATATATGTATATATGTACAAAATATATGTATAATAATATATATGTATACAGTATACATATATATCTATACATATTTATATATATACAATGTATATATATTCAAATATATATATTTATATATATATATATATATGTATGAATGTATACATGATTACATCTACACAACAATATATATGTATACATATATATTTATATATACATATACATCATATATATATATACATCATATATATATATATATATATATATTGATATAATATATATGTATATATATACAAATAATATATATACAAACAATATATATATATGTATGTATGTATGTATGTATACATCTACACAATTATATATATGTATACATATATATATTTATATATACATACACATATATATACAATGTGTATATATATAGGCTAAAAGAATTGTGTACCTGAGTACATGTAGCTTACATGTACCCACCTTCATTTATGGGGATTGTAAAATAGTAGTGAATAATCCAACCTTATGGATGTATAGTATACTCCTTAGATAAGATGTGTACCAAAAATCATCGCAATCTGATATTCATAGAGAACACAATAAAAGAAAATGTCTATTTTCTAATCAATGGTAAGTTGCAGAAATTACATAAACCATTGAATGATGTATGGCTATATCTCATGATCTACATAAGATATGGTTATGATTTTTTAAAGACATCTAATCTATATAGAGTTGAATCAATCCATATGGTTGGATTTTATCAACATACTCTACATATGCTATTTTAATGGCCAGTACACGTAAGTTACATGTACCGGCCGATACACACTTCCTCACCTCATATATATATATATATATATATATATATATATATGTAATGTATATGTATGTATGAATGTATACATCTACACAATAATATATATGTATACATATATATATATTTATATATACATACACATATATATACAATGTATATATGTTCATATATATATATATATATATATATATATATATATATATATATATATATATATATATATATATATATATATATATATATATATATATATATATATATATATATAGAGAGAGAGAGAGAGAGAGAGAGAGAGATAATGTATATGTATATATATACAAACAATATATATATAATATGCCGGTTCAACTGGTTTGACCGGTCCGATCGCTAATTGCCTTTTATCATGGTGACCAGTTCGGTTTTTCCGGTTCAATTTTTTTTTTTTCATTTTGACATTATTTCCGATCCAACCGGTTCAACCACTCCGGTTGGACCCGACTCAATCTGGTCTGAGTCACTACCGGTCAGACCACCGGTTTGGTTCTGAAAACATTGGTTTATATAGATGTTTTGTTTTGTATGTTTGATGTTTCATAAAGCATCATCTTGTGCTTTCATACAGTAGATAATATACATATATATATACCCGCTTATAAAATCATATATATGGACATATATACATATTATATGTACATATTCACATACATGTGTATGCATGTATGTATATAGTTATATTATGTATGTGGTGTCATGATGACGTCACCGGGTCAACCGAGTCGACCAGGCGGTTTGAACCAGAGACTCGTGACCTAGAAGCTTTGTCGGGTCGATCGCCGAGTTGGGTACAAAACCTTGCAATTTAGTGTTAGACAGATTAATTTTTTTTTCTTTTTATTATGTGGTTGCATTCCTGACATGAATTCTTTTCCCCTGATTTTGGAACCTACAGTACTTAGTTGATTGTGGCTATGTCTAGCATGATGCTCCTCTGGGTCAGAGTGAAAATGCTAAAAACCGACTTAAGTTCTTTCTGGCTCGAAGCAAGAATAGTAAAATTTTATTTTTTATTTCTTTGAACTGAAAAGGAACCATGCACAGTCTAATTTCTTTATTTACTTTTGAATGATGCTTTGTAATAGCATTGGAATCTATTTTTTTATGAGCAATCCATTAATGATAAAGTTCTACTGTCGATGGATCATTTGTTTCCCCCTGTTTGTGAATTTTAAGTTTAAATCGTTCACTCCGTGTTTGTTTGCATCTTTGGGTCGTTAGAGTCAATGTCTGTGGGTGGGAGCAGCTATACCACACATATACTTAAGGGGGTTGTGGTACACGAAGTTCTGCTTAGCTAGGACATTTATTGCTGATGAACTACCATCACCCATCAAGAGGGCTCCCTCAGCATGAATGACTTTCGAATGAAGAATAAAAAGTGCCTTGCACCTCATCTTTTCTTCCCTAGAGTGGTCAGGTTCGGAAGTTGGTAAAGACACCCTTGTGTTACAGTCAGATAAGTTCCTGATGAAGTCTTTATGCAAACAGACATGGGGATTTCAATTAACAATGGGATTTCAGTCCCATCCCACATAGAATCGTGTGTACCAAACATGGCCTAACAGTATGGAGATATTATCATAGCAATAGACAAATATTTTACTACAAACATTTCCTATTATATTACTGAAGTGCCTCAGGCCCAAAAACTGCTAGTAACATGATGCTAAGCACAATACCCGTCATTCCTAATCAACAGTTAGACATTCCAGTTACAACAACTATGCAACTAGTCGTTGGGCGCCATACCGCAGTAAATCCGATATTGGATGAAGTTATTCTACATGACAATTCACAACTAACCATCAGTGTAGCACCATCTATTTTACTGGCTGATATGACTACTGGGATAACCTCACCTATAGATTTTGATCTTGATCTCCAACCCTCTATACCTAAAGCTACATAGGTTAACTGGACGGAGAGACAAGGGGATCCAGTGGAAAGATGAAAGTGTCTCCCTATATGACTAGGGCTCAAGCCAACCGTATGCAAGCAGCAGATGAACCTGGTGGTTCACAAGATGATTCAGAATCTAATTAATATTAATCATGTTAGTCAAATTGTTTGTTGGAATGTTCGAGCAATTGGTAATGACCTTACCTAAAACCGGCTTAAGGATATCATTCATTATCACAAGCCGAAGCTCGTTGGTGTAGTTGAACCTCGCATCTCTGGTACTGAAGTTGATGATGTAATTCGTCACCTTGGTTTCTCCAATTAACATCGGGTAGAAGCTATACATTTTTCATGCGACATATAGATTTTATGGTAACAAGATCAAGTTAGTGTGGCTATGATAGAGACTAGAGAGCCACCGTCAATATTTGCATTGCCTGGTGAATGATCAGTTTTATGTAACTCTAGTATATGCATATCTGGTTCCACAGATTCGTCATCTTTTATGAAAACACCTCCCACGCCTTGCAACCATTATTCATTCACCTTGGACCATATTCGGAAATTTTAATGTGATATTATCCCCGACTGAGAAAAGAGGAGGCTCATCTTTTCATTACTCAGAGGAAACACTCTTTTGAGATTGTCTTTTACAATGGCATCTGACTGATTTGGGGTATGAAGGCTATGGTTTCACTTACAAGGCAGGATGCTTGCATGAACGCCTAGATAGAGCCTTAGTAAACTCTTCTTTTATGCTATCGGGGCCACAATTTAAGGTGGAAAATCTTACACGCATTCAGTCAGACAACAATCCTTTATTGCTGTGTCAAATTCATCGAAATTCATACACCGATGTCTTTCGAACTAAGGCAAGTTGGAACTCAGACGAATTCTTCAAGTCTTTGATATGAAATACTTGGGTTGTAGATGGGGAATTTACAATTGCACTCAAATCAATCAAAAATACCATTCCAAAGTGGTACGACACTTAAAGACAAACGGAGCAAAAAGAGATGCATAACCTTCTAATAAAGTTGCATTCTGTTCAAGAGGAGTTAGTATCAAATTACTCGCAGGAAGTTGATAATTTTTGCATTAGTCTACAAACACAATATGACCATCTATTATCTAGATTTCTTGCAGATATCCGCCAGAAAAGTCATATAACCTGGTTGAAGGAGGGCGATGCCAACACATCCTTCTTCATGCTCATAGTTGTACGGGCGCCAGCCTGGGCGGCGCCCTAGGCGGTCACCTGGCCTCCAAAACCTGGGCGCCCAGCCTAACTAAGCTGTTGGGCGGGCTTGGCGGTCACTTAGGCGGCGCCTAGGCACCTACTGGGCCTAAAACCTGGGTTATTTTTTGTTCTTATCCTTTTTTCATTTCTTTTGATATTTATTCTTCCTCCTTAATCTTTCTTATTTTTTCTTTTCCATTACAACTCCATCAAGTAGCAAAGTTGCTGCAATATTAGTGCATTCCTCTTTATTTTTTTGTTTCTTATTTTTGCATTACCAAGAAGCAAATTGATGCTATGTTATGGATTTAGTGTTGCTGCACTATTATGATATTGTCCATTTACTGCTGCTCCACTTACTGATTTACTATATACTATAATGATTTTTTTCTTCTTCATCCTCCTATTTCTATAATATGTTTATAAATCTCTTGTATGAATGTACTCACATTATTAAAATGCTAATTTCTTGCTTGCATTTTCAGTTTCTACTTTAGTGTTCCTATATTAGATTCAATTATTCATATCTATACATACAATCACAATATTGTTTCTCATCTTTTTGGCCTCCTTTCTACTTAGATTTTTTATTTGTTCTTCTTCCTCTACCGATCTTCTTATGCTTCATTTTTTTCTCAACATGGTTTCACCATACATAAGGTTGTTGCATGATGTTCTACTTTTTCTATTCTTTTTTCATTTTTTCTTTGTTTATTGTCTTCCTCAACCTCCTTATTGATTTCTTTATAAAATTTGTTATTCTTTCTCAAGTAGACCAATGTTCTTTTTTCATTTTCTGTCCTCCTCTTAGTAATTCCTATTGATTAATATATTGCTCATAGGTTAATATTTTATATATATATATATATATGTCTTTATGTATATGTATGTCTATAAATGTAAAATAAAAAATAACAAAAAGAAAAAATGCCTAGGAAAGCCTAGAACCCCACCTAGGCTAACTATGTGTCCCTAGGCAACGCCTAGTCGCCTAGCCACCTAGACAACCTAGATCATGCTTATGTCAATTCCAGGAGGCAAGCAAATCGAATTACATCTCTAGTCAATGATGTGGATGAACTTGTCGAAGATCCTATCCTTCTAAAACAACTAGTGCTACAATTATTTAAAGTTGCAATTCATTGCTTATATAGTTTCTATACCTTCACAAGTCACAATTTCGGATATTTCAAACCCCCTATCTGATGAGGAAGCTAGTTCTAGTGCATCGTGTCCTTCGAATATAGAAATTTTTGCAGACACTACAATCCGTGGGCAGAAACAAAGCATCTGGGCCTGATGGGGTTGATCAAGAATTTATGATCTGCCACTGGAACACTATCAAACACTCAGTCATCCAAACTGTTAGTGACGCTCTACAAGGCTTTCTCCTACTTGCACATTTCTTTGACGTAGTTATGGTGTTGATCCCAAAGGTTACCAATCCACGAAAGTGTAACCAATTGTGACCTATCTCCCTTAGTAATACCTGTTTGAAGTTGTGCTCCAAAATCGTGGTAAATCGCTTTACACCTTTCCTTCCATCATGGATTGGTATTGAACAGTCTAGCTTCATCCCTGGAAGGCATATCACTAACAATAATATTTTAATGCAAGAGTTGATATACAACATGTGTTGCCCACACAGTGCAAAAACCATGGCCATTAAGATTGATTAGGCAAAGGCATACGATCGAATGTCATGGTCCTTCGTTCTGGATACAATTACCAATGTCGGCATACCCCCTACAACTTGTAACTATATTATGAACTCCATTTGTGGTGGACGAGTCAACATCACCTGGATTGTGATATGCTGCCTGGGTTTAAGGCTAAATAGGGCTCCGTCAGGGAGACCCTTTGTCCCCACGTCTATTTGTAATGTGTCTCAGTCGCCTGAGTTTAATGGTCAACAATGAAGTAGCTAGAACAAGGTGGAAGCCTCTCAAACTCTCACAACAAGGACCATCCTTCTCGCACATTGCCTTTGGATGATATAATCCTTTTTTCAAAGGTTGGTGTGTCGCATATAAACATAATATTAGCATGTTTGCTTCTTTTGGTAGTGCTTCTCGCCCGTCAATATCCGCTGATAAGAGTATCATCTTCTTCTCACCAACAAACCCAACACAGAAGCAAGAGATATGTTCTATAGCAAGAATGTCAGCCAAGGATCTAGGCAAGTATCTTGGAGTTCCAATAATACATGTCGTATTACAAAAGACACTATATCCAGATACATGATCATGTGCAATCTCGCATCTCTAGTTGGGCGGTCAGAACTCTTACTTTGCAGGGCGTATTTGTTTAGTCAAAGGTGTACTAACAACTATACCTACATATGCTATGCAAGTATGCATACTTCGGTTATTCCTTCTTCTCTATGTTGCAAGTTGGATTCTCCAATTCACAAGTTTATATGGTGACACAGAACCAACCAATCATCTTTCTTATTACTGGTGTGGGAACAGTTGGTTGCGCTGAAATCTCATGGTGGCCTTGGCTTGCCTGTGATGCAGGAATGGAATCGTGCTTTACTGATGAACACGACGTGGCAGTTGTTCACAGGCAGACACATGGTATGCGGAGAAAGCATTAAAAACAAATACAGACATTTCCATTGCACTAATTGTTATTGGAGTACCTCTCTCTGGAGATTTGCCTGGTCATTTTACGAATTTATATTTGGCAACAGCCACAAGGTGATTTGTCTGGCAATGGCAAGGATACATTGGCAAGGCAAGACAATTGGATATCAACCGTTACCAATACCATAGATGTGGTAACCCGTCCAATCCTTGGTGATTTACTAGACCTGCGAGTCTCCTCAATGCTCACCTTGTAGGATGATTGGGATCGTGCTTTAATCTGTCATTACTTCTCATAGGATATTGCTATGAAAGTCTATAGTCTCCTTAACCCTAATCTGGGATACTTTGATGATGTGTTAGCGTGGAATCTCACGACTATTGGTCGTTTCTCTCCAGCAACAGTGTATCAACTACTAATTCAAAGCAAGTACAAATCAAAAATCAGGCTCATGGTCTTTACTTTGGAAACAGAAGCTACTTGGCAAGCTAAAAGCTTCTTATGGCTATGCATGAAGCACTTATGACAAATCAGCGTAGAGTGCATCATCACCTTTCCACTAAGGCACTAATCCTTCTTCTCCACGCTATGTATTGCAATCCAAAAGAGTTTTACATTTGTTCAGGGATTGTACTTTTGCTTCTGATTTCTAGAAGATCCTTCGTTTTAATCAAGGTTGTCAGAACCGAACCGGTCAACGAACAGGTGAGGCCTCTGGTTCTCGGTTCACTGGTTCAACCGGTGGTCTGGCCGGTTCAACCGATGACGTCAGCATGACGTCAGTAATAGTTTAAAAATATATAAATGTCTTTGATACTCATGGAAAATATCCCTGCAAAAGTTATGAAACATGAATAATAGCATAACTTCTCACAATAACTTGATAAACAGACCAAATAGCAAATATTATTCTATTGTTGGACATACATATACCAACTTTTATGTACTATTCAAAATTAAATAACGAAAAATGACAACAACAATACATTATAAAACCGGACAGGTTCATCGATTGGGATAAAACCGGACAGGTTCGCCAATTCACCGGTTCAACCGGTCAGTTCACCGGTTTGATGCAGTCGGACTTCATTTCCGGCTTTGGGAGGGAACCGAACCGGTAGAGTGACCGATTCCCGGTTCAACCGGCTCAACCGGCCGGTTCGGTTCGGTTCGGTTCTGATAACTTAGAGAAATCACATCGCTCTTTATCTTACATCTTATGCCTTGGATATAGGCAGTATTCTCGGCTCTGACACCATTGCTAAATGTCCTTGTTGCTGTTTAGGCCCTGTTTGGTAGGGTGAAGCTGATAAAAGTGTTGTTCAATTGTCATACTTCTCATTTATATTTTGTTTGGTATAATGCAGTAGGGTGCAGTTCGATGAATCCCAACCACATCCAGCTCCACACTCAGTATTTTAAAAAACGGTTTGTGCGGCCGCATACAAGGTGCGGACCACCTTCCGAACGTATACTACAATTCCCTCCCCAAAAGCGGACCAGGTCGCATAATCAGTCACACGGCCGCATACAAGGCCGCTTAATCCCTGATTTTCAGATAGACATATTTCCATTTCTTCTTTTTTACATTTACATTCATATATGTTGGTTTAGATTTAGATCATAGTGCATGTTTGCATTCATTTAAGTTGTAATGATTGCATATTTGCATGATTGCATCCATTATTCTTGTAATTGTACTATTTAGATACACAGTTGTTCAAATTAAATATGTATATTCATGATAAATATGTATGCATATACATATAATAATTAATAAATAAAAAAAAATCCAAAAACGCATATACTTCCGCATATACTCCCGCATACCGCATATACTCTACAAGGTGACCTCTCCGAACGCATAACGCATACCGCTTTTTAAAACCATGGCACACTTCATACCAAAATCACGGATTTTGTACCAAGCCCAAATTGGGCGCGGTCGGATGTGGAAGCCGGGCTGCAAAAAGGTCCTGACAGCTGTACACTTCAGCTGCAAACTCCAGCTCAACATGACTGTGCAATACCACTCTGCAGCCATCGTTACTTTTGGAAAATCTGACAATGAGCGAGTATAGTAGGGGAGCACCTAGTCTTTCTCCGGATTTACACATGACTGACTTGTTAGTATAAAATCAATTTCTATCGTACAAGCAAATGGACAATATTTTATATCAAAAGCTGATAGTACCAAACAGTAGCAAATAAATTCTCACGGTTCTAACAACATCTAACCAAATAAAGCTGATGCAGTTACAGTTCCATGTTGACATCTGTATTTTTCAAATCCTCCTTCTACCTCTGACTTCACCCTACCAAACAGGGCCTTATTATAAGATTTGACTCGCCAGAAACGATCTTGTGTTCAATCATATTGAAATTAAGGCAGTAGCTGCTATCAACTAACTATTGCGATTGCATCCACTATGAATGGAGTTTTTTGCACAGTAGCTCCAGCTATACACATCCCTTCTCAGTCTGTTACATCTGTAAGGCAATGACCTTCATCAGGTTGGGTTAAAATTAATATGGATGCATCGGTAAGGTCAACTACTGTGACAATTGCGGCTATAGCCAGAGATCATGATGGTATATGGTAGCGAGGATGGTCACAAACTCACTTCTCTAAATCAGTACTTCAAGCAGAAATGTCTGCCATTCATGTGGCTCTGCAGCAGGCCACACTACTGTCATGGCCTAGAGCGATTATCGAATCTGATAATACCACTGCTATTCAGGTGATACAAGAGGATAATCATAACTACAGGTCCCTCAATACTTGGCTGAATTCAACTAGGTCCTTGTTATCACGAGATTGACAGGTGCTAATTCAAAAGGACAGCAGAAGTCATAATTGTGAAGCTGATCGTTTGGCAAAATTGTACCACTTCGGAAATTCACACTTTAGTGTTTTCCTAAATCCTCCGTCGTCAAGTTTTGATAATGTATTACCTTGAATGACTATTGTATTTGCTGACATGCCTCGTGCATGATTATAATGGAACCAAAAACGAATATTGGTTGGTGGATTTTCACTAGATGGGAGAATAGCTAATCAATTTACAAGATATCCCACGAAAATAGGAGAGAAAAACAACATTATTTGAGATGAATGCGCAAATCACCTGGAGGGATATCGGCGGCTTTGTCGTCTCTAATTGGGAAGCAGGTCCAGACCTTCAAAAACGCTAGAGGAGAGAACGGGAGGCCGGTCAGAGTGAAGTGGGCAGGCAACAGATGTGAAAGAAAAGACCTCGAAGAAAATGGTCCTCGAAGGCCGTCGCCTCGCCTGTATTTCCAATAGTGCAATTTGCGAAGACATTTACTTATGCACCGTTCGGCAAAGCGTCAGGGACTTGCCGGGCAGCGGTGATGGACGCTCGGTCAGCATGGTCGGATATTGAATGCTGTTATTAAAACAAGCGATGAGTTGCCACTGTGTTTTTCTCATTACTAGTTAATCTACACGTGCCCATGCACGTGTCTTAAGGAACTTAATAAACTTAAATGAGATGATTTTAGAAAACACATGTGTATGGTTAATTTTTAAAATAAACTAAAGTTATCTATCTATTGTTTCTAAATTAAATGGTGTTATTTTTAAATTGAAAGAAAAGGTATAGTAAATATAAAAAAATGATGCAATATAAAGCTTGTTTGAGTAAGTGAGGGGCAACTCTTTTTTAATTATATATGGTTTGTTCCAACATAGTCATAGTAGCTTGAGCACTTCAATATAAGTAATTTTACATCAATTAAGGTATCAATTGTCATACATAAATATATAAAAGACACTTTTATTATTTGTGCAACCTTATTCATTTGAAGGAAAAAAAGGACTACCCATTTTTAACAAAAAAAATAGAATAACATTTCATAGACAACAAAACCTTCCAGGATGAGTCACTTTTAATGGTTCCTGAAGTGCATGGTATATAATGCCAATGCGACCATAAATGTTTCCCAACTAGAAGTGACGTTATAATAAACATGGGAATATATCTCAGTGTTGACGTAATCACTTTAAGAAGCAAATCCCAACCTGCATGGTAGAATAGAGAATATATATGAACAATAGAAAAAGAATATAATTGAACAAGTTAGGTAATCAAGGAAATATATTTATGTGTTGTACGAACTACGAACCAGAATACATCACTGCATATACTTTTGCCAACATATCTGATTCATACCTATATCACAGTGAAGTCCTCCAGGGAAAAATAAATTTGATATGGATGTAGAACGGAAGGGCTTGGGAAAATGAGCAGTTACGCTTATCATAAAGGGTAACTTTTTGTATTATTTTTGTTTTTTTTTATCTTCCAATGGACGCCGGCAGACCCAAATATTTGGTGTGTCTCTGTACCTCTTTTACTTTTAGAACATTCAACAACTCCCCTCTTTGATGGTGCGGTACTCCTTTGCTAAAAACAACTTCAGTTTTACTTAGGTTGATTCTTTGTCCCGATGCCTGTTCGTACTGGCTAATAATATTAGCTAATATCAGGCATTCTTCCTTGGTTGCTTTTGCAAAGAGAATACTATCATCTGCAAAGAAGAGGTGAGTGATGGGGGGTCCAGTTCTGCTGGTCTTAACCCCCCTAATAGATTTATTTGCTAAAGCTAAAGAAATAGATTTTGAGAAGGCTTCAGCACAAAGAATAAACAAGTAGGGGGAGAGAGAGTCACCTTGCATGAGGCCGCGGGATGGTAGTATCTTCCTTGTATTATGCCACATCATGATGACTAATTACTTTCACTACATTTTGATCCTCTTGGATGAAGAATAAATAGATAATTGGAAACAGCGTACATGGAGCATATGAGCTTGTTTTATTGATACCGGGAAATGTGACTAATCTATCAACCAATTACCATAAATATGAGTCATAAATGTGGGGTTGGGATGAGAAATGCTGGGTTACAGATATAACACCTGATGGTTTATTTGTTAAGCACGTTTCTCTTGATCTTATATCCTACGTGGTGGTAAAAAAAGACTGCACAAGTAATGAAAAATATAACAAAATGTTGGCCACATGATATAGTTAATTAAAATATATACAACATTCAAAACATGATTCGAATGGATACAATCACATTAAGTAATAGATTATATATAACATAAAATACCAAGCGTGAGAGATATAAAAATGGAAGATGAGTTTTATGTTGAAGGAGAGAGTTACAATAAGATGTGTGCCACTGCAAAGAACAACATTTCATCGTTTTTAATTACTCGGTAATAGGTAGCACATGATGTTGATGTCTAAATTTGTGCGAGCCTTCCATCAATCCTTTCACCCTTCTCGGATTCCAGTGCGGCCTCTATGATTTTAGCTACATATTTTGGAGAAGGAAAACAACGATGGCATCTCCTGAATAGCAACTTCAAATTTGACGAATTCTCACATGTTGGGGAAGATGCCTAGTGCAATTGTATCTCGTTGTCTGGGTATCCATGAATCAATTGGAAATGAAGTTGTTCTGGATGTTATAATAGCAGCTTTCCTATCATATGTTTATGGTGAGTCTCCCTGGAAAATAGGCAATGTACCGGTTTCGTCCAACGGTGTGTCATATTGGGAGTCTGTTTGTTTTGTGAAACGTTCTCTCCAGGATAGAGAGAAGTAGGTAACAATTGGGATAGATATTTAGAGTGTTCGGGATAGAGCGAAGTAGTTAGCAATTAGAATAGATATTTACGAAGAGAGTGAATAGATAGAATAATCTTGGGATTGTTGTGAAGGGATGAGAACATGACTTGGTTTGTGTTGAGGACGTATAGATTTGAAAAGAGAGAATAAAACATAGTGGTTGAGAACTTCAAATCCCATATTTAATGTCGAGATCTTTTTAATATAGACATCGATAAAAAGTAATGTGGGCTTAAAGCATGTCGCTTTGTTGGAATTAATAATTTAATATTGATGTATATTAGAAAAATATAAATTTTAAGCATGTTGCTTTGTTGGAATCAATAATAATATGAATAAAAAAGCATGGCTGATTGATGAGAGGAGAGGAGGAAGATAAAAGCAACAAAAATTCTAATATGTGGTAATTGGTTGTGGGACTCGCGGTTAAGTAGTTGGAGAGAAATTAGGGGGTGTAGTTGGATTGTTGGCCTCGCGGTTAGGTAGCCGGATAGAAATTAGGGGGTGAAGTTGGAGTGTTTTGGAACGTAGCATCTACGTGAAAGTGGTTCATTTAGTGGGGAGATGGTGCGAGGAAAAAACAATGAAAAAAAAGGATGTGAAAATTTGTGAGAAGAGAGAGGATGAAAGAGAGAGCGGCAATTTGAATTGCTTAACTTTGATTGGCTAAAGAGTTTAATGGCACATGTTTTTAATTAGTTAAAAAAACTCCGTATAAACCTCTTTTATAGTATTATAGATAAATGGTGTAGAATAATTTGTTGCAGTGAAATGGGGCTAGGGGTCATTTAATGAGAAAAAATTAACAACGACGATATTAAAAGGTGATACTTAATTGGGAGTTTAGGGAGATATATAGTTACATTGAAGGATAAGAAATTAATGGGAAAACTGACGTGGAGGTGTGAGATTTATTATAGGAGAACGACCAGTGACTTAAATAAAAGACAAGTTTCTTTTTAATTATTATGGAGAAGTTGGCAAGAATTGAGGGGGCCGTTTTGATAGGCTAAGGGTTGCGAGAGATGGAGTAGAATATAGGAATTAGGGGGTGAGATGGACGGTTAGCAAGTTTAGATTCGTATAAAACGGAGAGAAGAGAGAGAATGAACCACAAAGCAGCATTTTAAAAAAGGTATATTTTGATTGGTTCATGGGTTTGAAAAGAGAAGATAATGGCATAATCGCAGCCAGTTCAAACATTCGCCTTTTTATAGTAGTATAGATATTTTTGTCAAAAGCGATGGATCGGAGGAAATCTCTACCACGTGAAAAAGACCCGATGGACCACCAGCGTCCGCGTTAGAACTTAACGCTTTACCGAACAATACATTAAACTTATATCGCAAACTATTTTGAATATTTGTCCAATTATTCTTTAAATTAATATTGTTTGTCTTCACCAGGTCGATGAGAAAATTATATTGCTACTTATTGCTCAGGGTAAAGTATATCTATGATATAGGAAAGTGTGAGAGGGGTCGTATGTAATTAGTTCTATTTTTTTTATTATTACAGACTAGTCAATAATAATATATCTCTTGGCCTTCAGATCGGCGTATGTGATTAATAATAATTCTTTATCAATGTGTCCAAGACGCTATCTATTATACAAGAGCGTTGTTTAGACTTTGGTCTTCATATCAATACTAAGAAGATAGGAATCTTTTGACCTTCAGATGATTCAAGGCAAATCCCGAATTTAGTATGTTCATTACTAACATATCTAATCTTATGCGCAGAGTGAAGATTTTAGGAGGACTTGCTTCTATATATTTAGATTTTACCTTGGAGCTTCTCAATGAATGTGTGGCTAAAATTCTTGCCATGATGGATCG
This sequence comes from Alisma plantago-aquatica, assembly GCA_963693085.1. Lineage (NCBI taxonomy): Eukaryota > Viridiplantae > Streptophyta > Magnoliopsida > Alismatales > Alismataceae > Alisma > Alisma plantago-aquatica. Next base: position 282,723,098 of record OY856412.1, on the reverse strand, counting down.
TTTTGGCTCTGCTTCAGGACTCACAATATGAGTTCCTTCTTCTCCGATCATGTGTTGGAATGTCCAAGTTGTAGTTGTTCTTCGAATGACACTCCCATCATCTATCAATTACGCATTGGATGATTTTTACCGTGGACTTCGTCAATATCTAGTATGTGTTGTGGTGATGGTCCGGGCTTCGGCGATCTATAGTGACGTTTGGTCACACTTTCTACGCAGCTCAGAGGATTGGAATCAAATCTTTCTATGATGTCAGTAAGTTTGCTTATGTTTCCTCTCGGACTCACACCCAGGAACTTTAAACCATGTCCTACGAGAGGTTAGATATGTGCCTACATGAGCCTCTTTTGTTACCATACATGACACCATATGTAAGATCTTACCGTCTTATTCTGATCTCAATTATCACGTACGTCTTCTACCACTCCAAAGACCTAACCTATTTTTGAGAGATACTTACTACAGAACTATCATCCAACAATCAACTGCAAGTGGCCTCTTTCAGTGACAAATAGCTATTTTTGCTTCTCTTCAAGTCGGCCATATACAAGACTTCCTACTTGTCATTCTCATTGTTGGACTTGGTTTTTCCATGTCAACTATTGAGTATCAAACTACCCCTCGTTATCGACTTATTATTCCATGGCACTCACATGAATGTTTCCCGCTTTGCAACACTATAGACCTTGAGAAGTAGGAAATGTATAATCACGCAGATTATAAGAAACATAATAAAGATAAGAGTAAAGACCGAGTATGTACATATATTAAATACTTTGAGTATTATATTGGGATATAGGTGCAAAAGTGATGTTCTTGCAAGAAAAGGGTTATTTGCAAACTAGGTAAGTTTCAAGAGAAATATAACAAAAGAAATGAGGCGTATAAAATTCAGATTACAAACATGAGAGATAAAAGTGTTGTGTCATAATAGTTAACTATAATCTAAAATAATAAGCATTTGCATGCATAAAAATATAGACTAAATATAGCTAAATCAAATCCCTAACATCATAGGATCATGGTCTAAAAAAAGGGTGGAAACGCACACTCCGGGCAGAATACATGCACACTATATATGTATAGTTGTACACAAGTACCACTATTCTAGATATTTTAGTTAAATACGTAGCATGTATAAATAGAATGACAAGACTAGTTTTAGTCAATTTCAAATAAAAAGACAATCATAACATGAGAGGTCCAAAGTACCATTAAACATAGTAATTCAACAATCACAGACATTTAAATGGTTCTAAATTAGGAAATATAAATGTCCAACAATTGAGTTTCAAGTAGAATTTATATTCAAGAGATGTCCCATTAAAAGAATTAAGTTTTATTTAATTTATACAATGTCTAACCCGGCCAGTGTAGCGCAGGTGGTTCGATCCGGCTTGTCCTCCCCGGGGCACCCGGGTTTGAATCCCCCTGTTGCGCATTGTATTTACCAACCCTTGGGTCATCTGGGCTCTGGCACCTATTTGAGGGAGGGAGAGACTAATGTCTCTTCTAACTCCAAAAAAAATAAGTTTTAAGTCATTTAATACCTAAAATAAAATAGAGGTAGTACATACCTTATTATTAAACCTATGTATTAAGTAACACTCTATAAGTTCTGGGTCCAGGCTGTCACAACCTAATTACAATATTTATTTATTAAATTAATATAGATTCAATTGAACTCATTATATAGAAAATAACCCCACATTATGTTGTAAATTTGGTCTTGAAACCTATCCCATTAAATTCCTTATATTTTTCTAATTCAAGAAATGTGATTATATGTATTATTTTGATAAACCAATAATTACTTATGCATTTTACAAGTTAAACAATTTCTGACTAAATATGAAAATGAATTGGCAAATGACTATTTGCCCCTAAATGGAAATGCAAATAAAAGGCACCATGTCACGTGAACTATAGAGATACCAGAAGTGGATTCCAAGGTCAAATAGGGTCAACGTTATTCAAAATACCCTTAATACCCTTACAGGTGTGACATATATGTCATAGGGCTCATGGGCGAGATCGGGCTTTTGCCCTAGGGATTAACTTCCATGTGTCTCGCGTCATTGATCTCCTACTGGAGATCGAGGCAAGGAAGGGGCGCTCGAAAACTAGGCCCCTTCATGAGCGGGGAATCGGTCCACTAGCTCTACCTTGCATTATGGACTCCACAAGCCTCACCTCAGGTTGTGAATCCATCGACAGAGCGTCAATAGTTTGTCGGCGGGAGGACATAGAATGGGACCAACATCACTCGATTGATAAGAAGGTAAGTCAGCATGTGATCGGATAGGAAAAACTAAAAGCAACAATGCTAAGAGGCTTCAACGAAGTGATATAATAGGTGAAGGACCAGAACAGATGTGTTTAGATCTTGGGACAAATTGTTATAAACTTGTGAACCAAACAAGGGAGAGAATCACGGGGGTATGGGTGTGTCATGTTAGTGGTTCCATAGAGGACCCCAAAACTTCCCAGCAACTAAGAGGTTTTCACAATAAGCCATACTGACAAGGCAAGCTCTATGGCAGAGAGACCTTCCTTAACCAGAGAGGTTCTCAAGCAAAGGATCGACAATGCTAGTCGATTGGACAACATAGGGGAAAACTCAATGAGAATAACGTATGAACTGAAAGAGGGAAACCTATAGATGGTTACCTCACCATGAATTGCATCGAGGTGAACCCATTCATAGGCAAATTCATGTTTTTTTCTTTGAGGAAGATGACCATCGACATCGACATCGACTCTTGTACGGCCACGAGGGAAATTGATCATGGAAAACAGCAAAGGGGTCATCATGAACTGGTTCTAGATCGAGAGGGAGAGAATGGGGCTCTATAGTTTAGAAATAGTGAGACTAGGAGATGGTAGTGATGGATGCTCAAAGCCTAAAAATGGCAATTACTTTGTATCTCTCTACAACCCAAGTTAGGGTTCATTGGAAATGAAAGAGAATGATGAAGTCATTAGCAAAGGAATCACTCGATTTTGTGAGGCATGGCGAGAGAAAATATGTCGCGCCCCGGTTTCACATTAGCCACAAACCACAAAATCCGGGCATGACAGGTAGGATTAACACATAATCAACCACTCGTCGCTTTTAAAACAATCCAAGGCATTTAATTGATAACCAAGTTTAAGCTGTAAACAAGAACTAAACAAAATGCAGAAACTTCTCTATTAAACTGATAGAAGATACAAGCAAAGTCTACAGCATAATACATTGATTAACATAAAGAAAACATAACATTAATTTACATCTGTACACATTCTCTCTCTCCCTCACACCTTGTCCCGAGGATCGAGGGGAATGGACTAAGAGACCTCTAACTAGACTAACTACAAACCTTCTATCAACTAGGCGTTAGGATAAAACGATCCTTCCGACTCCTCATGCTGATGCTGACCTAAAATGTTTGAGTAGAGGGATGAGCCTACTCGCTCAGTGAATAACATTTCACTTAGCTATCACTAAACAACTCGTCAGGTTTATTAATAGAAAATAAACAGATATACTGTTCAAACAGGGCAGTTCTTTTGACATAGCAAATATACAGATAATAACCACATTTCTAAGCATCAACATGTATTTCAGGTAAATAAACAGTTATATAAATTTACTGTGAACCTACATAATTACTTATTCATTTTTTTTATTATGCCCTAATCATATGCAGTGTACTCTGTATATAAAGATCCATAACAAATTCATGCTACGACCCCACCGTACAAGACTTAGCGACACACCCGGGAAATGCTAAGTCTGACGCCAGCCCTGCTCTGCTACAGGACCCCTGGCTCTCCGGCCATAAACATAGGCTCTACGGCCTCAAAGCACTACTCTGAGTGCACCCGACTCCTCCTTTAACCTGAGTACACCGGCGGAGGGTCACAGGGTTACCTTCGTGACACACGCACGAATGGTGTTAGATAACCGTGTTTTCTTTTTCTTTTCCCAGTGCCATCGTGACACACGCACGATTGTTGTTAGACACTGCCTTTCTTTCTCTCCTCGTGCCACCAGAATTACTCAACCGGTTGATGTTGGACACGAGTTTCACCCCTAAGTAACAAACCTTCCTTTAGGGGTTCTACGGTGTTAGGGCACTTAGGTCTATTAATTAACTAACAGATAAACAATTAAACAAAAATATCATATAGCAACTGTAAGACATAGGATTTCCTCTTTTTCATCATTTACATCACGCATTTCAAGTTCCAATGAACTTATCACACTAAAATGTACATGCTACACTGTTTAAAGGTCATATCAACTGATACTGAAGCAAATAAGCATTTAAAATGAGTTAAATAATGATTTCTAAATGAACTGCCACTCACAACTTGAAACTCGGCCGATCACTTTGGAACTCGGCCGAACGCCTCCCAGTTTCTGAAACTCGGCCGATCAACCTCGGCCGACCAGTAGGAAACTCGGCCGATCCTCTGAGGAACTCGGCCGATCGAGACACTGCTTTAAACACCTACAAGGAAACTCGGCCGATCAGGACCAAACTCGGCCGACAAAAACGCTGTTCGTTTATCTAATTAAGAAACTCGGCCGAACCAAGACCCAAACTCGGCCGACCCAAAAACACCGTTCAATTGCCCTAAGAAGGAACTCGGCCGACCGAATAGAAACTCGGCCGAACTGCGCACAGGCAGAAAACAAAAACGGCCTGCAAGAGTCGATTTCTCTCGAATCGACGGGCAAATCTCGAACAAACACCGCGAAACGTTTGCAATTGATACACATCACTAAATCGCACCTGAAGGGGAGAAAGAAATGAGCTAGGGCTGCTCCTTGCGCCCCAATCTCTAGGCTGTTTTCCTTGCAAACGCAGCTCCAACTGCAAACCCGGATCAAATTGACGGAGAAGAAGATCAACGGAGGGAAGAGGACGAGCTGCAGCAGCTGATCGGAGCAAAACGAAGCTCCGACGTCTCTCCCTTCTCAGCTCCCTCTCTCTCCCTCTCTCTCTCTCTTTCTCACGCAAGGAAGAAGAACGCAGAAGCGTTCTCTTGTTTCTGTGAAAGTGAAATGAGATAAGGGAGAAAGAGTAGATAAGGAAGAAAACCTAGGGGCCAAATCGTAAAGTTCAAAACTACAAACGGGTCCCTATAAGCCCAAAAACATGCAACTTTAGACTCGAAGGTCGGATTCGAACGATTTCTCTGGCAACACTTCAAGCGTAAGATCCTACACGCTTTAGAAGCTAGAAAACACACTAAGCACATGTCTTATCCATTTTAAACATTAATAACAAAAACAAGCTTAAACTTAGCACATCAGCTAATCACATGCTTAATAACATACTTACGGGATAAGCTCGACGCGGGTCGTAACAATCTCCCTTCCTTATAAGAATTCCATCCCGAAATTCCTAGAAGAGAAAAGGAAACTTGCCACGCATCTCAAACTCTAGTTCCCACGTAGCTTCCTCAAGATTATGATTTCTCCACAAAACCTTCACTAAAGGTATCTCCCGGTTCTTAAGCTTTTTGATCCGGTGATCAACTATCTGCACTGGTCCTTCTACATAGGACACATCTGTTCTAAGCTGCGCCGGTTCTGGATCTACAATCTTTTCTGTACCGGGATGACACTTTTTCAGCATGGACACGTGGAAGACATCATGAAGATTTGCCAACTCAGACGGCAAATCCAACCTGTAAGCTACAGGTCCAATCCTCTCAACAATAGGATATGGACCCATATACCTAGGGGTCAACTTACCCCTCTTGCCAAACCTCAACACTCCCTTCCATGGTGAAACCTTCAAATAAACCTCGTCACCAACCTCAAACTCAAGAGGTCGACGTCGTCTCTCTGCATAACTTTTCTGTCTATCCTGAGCAGCTTTCAACTGATCCCTGATCACAGATATCTTTTCTGTAGTTACATCAACTAACTCAGGTCCAAAAATTTCCTTCTCACCCACCTCGTACCAACAAACTGGCGATCTACACTTCCTGCCATAAAGAGCTTCATATGGAGCCATTCCAAGACTAGAATGGTAAATGTTATTATATGCAAACTCCATTAGGCTTAAGTGTTCTTCCCAGTTACCTCTGAACTGCAGTACGCATGCTCTCAGCATGTCTTCAAGGGTCTGAATGGTCCTTTCAGATTGACCATCTGTCTGTGGGTGAAACGTTGTACTGAACTTCAGCCTTGTGCCCAACGCACGGTGTAACTGATTCCAGAATCTAGATGTAAACTTTGGATCTCTGTCAGAAATAATGGAAACTGGAATCCCATGCAACCTGACTACTTCATCCACATAAACTTTAGCCAACTTTGAAACGTCAAAGGTTGACTTGACTGGAAGAAAGTGAGCAAACTTAGTTAGTCTATCCACAATCACCCATATCGAGTCTGAACCCTTCGGCGTCCTGGGTAATCCTACCACAAAGTCCATCGTGATGTGTTCCCATTTCCATTCTGGTATAGGAAGCGACTGCAAAGTACCAGTAGGTTTCTGATGCTCAGCGTTAACCTGCTGATACACCCCGCACCTAGCCACGTATTCAGCTACATCCTTTTTCATGCCAGACCACCAGTACAGCTCTTTGAGGTTCCTGTACATCTTTGTGTTACCTGGATGCATAGCATACATAGAAGTATGCGCTTCCTCAAGAATCTGCTCTTTCAACTCACTGTTTCCAGGTACACATAACCTATCATGAAGATACAACATGCCTTCATCAGAAAACCTGAACTCTGTTCTCTTACCTTCTGACATTTCCTGCATGATTTGCCACAACTCATCATCACTCTGCTGTAATTCCTTAATCTGATTATAAAAAGTAGGTCTGACTTGCATCTGAGCAATCAACCCACTCTGTCCAGTCACATCCAAGTCCAAGTTCAATTTTCGCATATCTACAAGCAAGTCTCTCTTGAAACATGCCATAGAAAATGCATTAGCTGTTGAACTTGACTTTCTACTCAAGGCATCAGCTACAACATTTTCCTTACCCGGATGGTAATCGATTGTCACATCATAATCCTTGATCAGCTCAAGCCATCTGCGCTGTCTCAAATTCAAGTCTTTCTGAGTGAAGATATATTTCAGGCTCTTATGGTCTGTAAACACCTGACATGTCTCACCATACAAGTAGTGACGCCATGTCTTAAGAGCATGAACTATAGCAGCTAATTCCAGATCATGGACCGGGTAATTCTCTTCATTCTTCTTAAGCTGTCTAGATGCGTAAGCCACAACTTTGCCTTCTTGCATCAGTACACAGCCCAAACCTCTCCTAGAAGCATCACAGAACACTGTATAACCCTTATCTGTCTCAGGCAACACTAACACTGGCGTTGTGGTCAACTTCCTTTTCAAAATCTGAAAACTCTTCTCGCAGTTATTAGACCAAACAAACGGTGCATTCTTCCTCGTCAAGCGTGTTAAAGGTGATGCTAACTTACTGAAGTTCTTTATGAACCTTCTGTAATAACCTGCTAATCCCAAGAAACTTTTGATCTCAGTAGGAGTCGTAGGCTGTTCCCACTAAAGCATAGATTCAACTTTCTTAGGATCCATGCTAACTCCATCTTTCGAGATAACATGTCCAAGAAATGCTACCTCGGCCAACCAGAACTGGCACTTGCTAAATTTAGCAAACAACTGGTGTTGTCTCAACAACTGCAACACTACTCTCAAGTGTTGCTCATGCTGTTCATCGTCTCTGGAGTAGATCAGAATATCATCTATAAAGACTACAATAAACTGATCTAGGAACGGTTTGAAAATCCGGTTCATCATATCCATAAAGGCTGCTGGGGCATTGGTCAGTCCAAACGACATGACCAAAAACTCATAATGCCCATACCTGGTTCTGAAAGCTGTTCTGGGAATATCAGAAGCCTTTATCCTAAGCTGATGATATCCAGATCTCAAATCTATTTTAGAGAAGATCATCGCTCCACGCAACTGATCAAACAGATCATCTATTCTCGGCAATGGATACTTGTTCTTTATAGTGATCTTGTTCAGTTGCCTGTAATCTATACAGAGACGCATGGTACCATCCTTTTTCTTAACAAACAGGACTGGAGCACCCCATGGTGAAGAACTGGGTCTAATGAAACCTTTATCTAGCAATTCTTGCAACTGCACCTTGAGTTCCTTCAACTCTGCATGTGCCATTTTGTAGGCTGGCAGTGCTACTGGATGACTACCTGGATATATCTGAATCTCAAAATCAATGTCTCTGACAGGAGGTAATCCTGGTAACTCTTTTGGAAAAACGTCAGAAAACTCACTAACCACAGGCACATCATAAACACTGGCGGTGCTCTTCTCTGCTCTGGTGTCAACCACATGAGCAAGGAACGCTTCACATCCTTTCTGTAGCATCTTATCAGCTACAGCAGCTGATACTATGCGCGTAGGCAGAACTTTCCTGTCTCCAGCAAAGACACAAGAAAATTCACCTAATTGAAAGGTCGCTTCCTTCTTCCAACAATCGAGTTGCACTCGATATGTTTCAAGACAATCCATACCCAAGATGACTTGAAAGGTATTTACATCCAAGGGTATGAGATTTGCAGCAAAGGTGAAACCTCCAAAAGATAACAAACATTCGGGACAGAACTCGGATAAAACTGTTGGCCCACCTAGTGGAACCCTCAACACTAACTCATCTACCAACTCTCGAGTTAACAGATTAAGTTTACTGACAAAAGGGCGTTGTATAAAAGAATGAGTAGCACCTGGATCTATCAAAATTGAGACTGATATACTATTAAACAAAAGCATCTCTCCTGTAACAACTTGTGAAGAAATTATACCTTCCTGAGGTGTCAAATAAAAGAAACGTGCTGAAGCTCTCTCTCTGCCACGCTGTCCTCTCTGACCACTCCTGCCACTAGGCACTCCACCACCTCTAGATCCAGAAGCCACAGAAGAACTTGAAACATCATGGTATTGAGGCTGGAAAGCTTGCGATGCTGCTTGTCGAAGCTGAGGACATTCCTTTTTGAAATGTCCTACTTGTCCACAGATAAAACAACCTCGAGGATTTGCACCCCAACACTGACCAGTATGTGTCCTTCCGCATTTGTCACATGGCGGTATCTCTTGCCTTTGAGGACCTGTCACTGACATTGACGACCCAGAAGACTGTCCACTATCGGCACTGCCCCATCTTCCTGGGTTGTATCCTACTCTGCCTCTAGAAGTAGTGACATCCTCAGATCTCTGCCTGCCGAAACAACCAAAACCACGCCCAAGTTTAGAAAAGAAACCTCTACCTCCACCTCTGTATCCACTACTGGATTGCCCTCTACTGAAGTCTGCAGATCTCTTCTTAGACTCATGCACCTTGTCAGCATTCACATATTCTTCAACCTGTCTAGCAGCCTCGACAAACTCACCAAAGTTCTCCCTGTTCCTCCTGCTAGTAGCAGAAACTGTATGCCGAATCTCTGGCCTTAGTCCTTCCTGAAACCTTCTGCATCTTTCTATGTTGTCAGGAACAAGCTGTGGACAAAAGTTCGCTAACCGTGTGAAAAGCGCTTCATACTCTGTAACTGTCATGTTCCCCTGCTTGATATTCTGTAACTGCCTGATTTTCTCATTAAGAAAAGTGGGTGGATAGAATTTGAGATGAAACTCCTCAGAGAAATCCTGCCAGGAAAGCTCTGTACCTCTCCTCTTTTCTTCCACACCACGCCACCACAACTCTACATCGCCTGTTAAAAGGTAGACCGCATGATTGATCTTCTTATCTTCTGGAAGCTCCATCAGATGAAAGACCTTTTCTATCTGTCTAAACCACTCATCAGCTTCAGCAGGATCTGTAGTACCACTGAATTCTGTACCACCGAGCTTCTTTACAAGCTCATACGATCGCATCAGATCCTTACTGCTGGTAGAAGTAGAAGCTCACCTATCAGCCTTGTACTTCTCCCTGGTCTCCAGAAACATCCTATACATACGAGATGCTTCATCCACGTGGTCACCACCACCTGGACCCAAGTACAAAGGATCGGGGCCAACATGGCTCTCAGCCTGATCATCACGATCAAAGCCTCTTTCTGCCATCTGCAATGATATAACAGAACATTTCCTGTTAGAAAACTACAGATAGAAGAAAGACACCTAAACCTTAATCCTATTGGTCTCTTATCGTCCCCTGACCTTGAGTAACTAAGTACTCAAACCTAAGCTCTGATACCAAGAGTTGTCGCGCCCCAGTTTCACATTAGCCACAAACCACAAAATTAGGGCATGACAGGTAGGATTAACACATAATCAACCAATCGTCGCTTTTAAAACAATCCAAGGCATTTAATTGATAACCAAGTTTAAGTTGTAAACAAGAACTAAACAAACTGCAGAAACTTCTCTATTAAACTGATAGAAGATACAAGCAAAGTCTACAGCATAATACATTGATTAACATAAAGAAAACATAACATTAATTTAGATCTGTACACATTCTCTCTCTCCCTCACACCTTGTCCCGAGGATCGAGGGGAATGGACTAAGAGACCTCTAACTAGACTAACTACAAACCTTCTATCAACTAGGCGTTAGGATAAAACGATCCTTCCGACTCCTGATGTTGATGCTGACCTGAAAATGTTTGAGTAGAGGGATGAGCCTACTCGCTCAGTGAATAACATTTCACTTAGCTATCACTAAACAACTCTTCAGGTTTATTAACTGAAAATAAACAGATATACTGTTCAAACAGGGCAGTTCTTTTGACATAGCAAATATACAGATAATAACCACATTTCTAAGCATCAACAGGTATTTCAGGTAAATAAACAGTTATATAAATTTACTGTGAACCTACATAATTACTTATTCATTTTATTTTTATTTTTTATTATGCCCTAATCATATGCAGTGTACTCTGCATATAAAGATCCGTAACAAATTCATGCTACGACCCCACCGTACAAGACTTAGCGACACACCCGGGAAATGCTAAGTCTGACGTCAGCCCTGCTCTGCTACAGGACCCCTGGCTCTCCGGCCAGAAACATAGGCTCTACGGCCTCAAAGCACTACTCTGAGTGCACCCGACTCCTCCTTTAACCTGAGTACACCGGCGGAGGGTCACAGGGTTACCTTCGTGACACACGCACGAATGGTGTTAGATAACCGTGTTTTCTTTTTCTTTTTCCCAGTGCCATCGTGACACACGCACGATTGTTGTTAGACACTGCCTTTCTTTCTCTCCTTGTGCCACCAGAATTACTCAACCGGTTGATGTTGGACACGAGTTTCACCCCTAAGTAACAGACCTTCCTTTAGGGGTTCTACGGTGTTAGGGCACTTAGGTCTATTAATTAACTAACAGATAAACAATTAAACAGAAATGTCATATAGCAACTGTAAGACATAGGATTTCCTCTTTTTCATCATTTATATCACGCATTTCAAGTTCCAATGAACTTATCACACTAAAATGTACATGCTACACTGTTTAAAGGTCATATCAACTGATACTGAAGCAAATAAGCATTTAAAATGAGTTAAATAATGATTTCTAAATGAACTGCCACTCACAACTTGAAACTCGGCCGATCACTTTGGAACTCGGCCGAACGCCTCCCAGTTTCTGAAACTCGGCCGATCAACCTCGGCCGACCAGCAGGAAACTCGGCCGATCCTCTGAGGAACTCGGCCGATCGAGACACTGCTTTAAACACCTACAAGGAAACTTGGCCGATCAGGACCAAACTCGGCCGACAAAAACGTTGTTCGTTTATCTAATTAAGAAACTCGGCCGAACCAAGACCCAAACTCGGCCGACCCAAAAACACCGTTCAATTGCCCTAAGAAGGAACTCGGCCGACCGAATAGAAACTCGGCCGAACCGCGCACAGGCAGAAAACAAAAACGGCCTGCAAGAGTCGATTTCTCTTGAATCGACGGGCAAATCTCGAACAAACACCGCGAAACGTTTGCAATTGATACACATCACTAAACCGCACCTGAAGGGGAGAAAGAAATGAGCTAGGGCTGCTCCTTGCGCCCCAATCTCTAGGCTGTTTTCCTTGCAAATGCAACTCCAGCTACAAACTCGGATCAAATTGACGGAGAAGAAGATCAACGGAGGGAAGAGGACGAGCTGTAGCAGCTGATCGGAGCAAAACGAAGCTCCGACGTCTCTCCCTTCTCAGCTCCCTCTCTCTCCCTCTCTCTCTCTCTCTTTCTCACGCAAGGAAGAAGAACGAAGAAGCGTTCTCTCGTTTCTGTGAAAGTGAAATGAGATAAGGGAGAAAGAGTAGATAAGGAAGAAAACCTAGGGGCCAAATCACAAAGTTCAAAACTACAAACGGGTCCCTATAAGCCCAAAAACATGCAACTTTTGACTCAAAGGTCAGATTCGAACGATTTCTCTGGCAACGCTTCAAGCGTAAGATCCTACACGCTTTAGAAGCTAGAAAACACACTAAGCACATGTCTTATCCGTTTTAAACATTAATAACAAAAACAGGCTTAAACTTAGCACATCAGCTAATCACATGCTTAACAGCATACTTACGGGATAAGCTCGACGCGGGTCGTAACAAAATATGTAGGACCTCGTTGCCTGTCATTGCTCCTACTGTATGAGAAATTGGGGGAAAGGGACGACTAGGTCCGCCTCCTGCTCGCTCGACTCGGGCACAACATGACATATAAATTGGCCCCTGGGACCATGGTCCAGGGCGTGACACTAAAATCATTTAAGTCGATCAAAAACCTTAGATATAATTATACATTGTATTCTATGGTCTAATTAAGGGTGCATTTGGCATCCGATAAACCCCAAATTTTGAGGGTTAGCCATTTGGATATGAAGAACTAGATTATGGTCTTAGATCTAGGGTTGGAGGTCAAGAGGTTATGATCTCATGAATTAGCACGAATTACCTAATTTGGGTTTTAATTTCAATTGCATGGTCAACAATTGTGAATCCATATATATTATGACAAACTAAAATCTAGGTATATTCTTAATCTATCCCTTTTCCTATGTTTTCCTATCCTTTCTATGATTTTGGTCCTTAATGTTGAATTTGTGGAATTTATAGTGGTTTGGAGTATATTTTATCTTTATTCATGCCAAGGAATGGATTTATGCACAAATACCTCAGTTAGTATTTTCAATCAAGGTCTAAGATGCAAAATTACCACTTAAGTGATATATTGATAAAATAATTATCTACTAGAACTTTCTATAGCCTTTTAGAACAAGAAAGAGAAAAAGAAATAAATAAAAAATCCTTAAATAGGATGATGTGACATTAAATTATTTAATGTGAAAAATAGTGCTAACATTATGAAAAAGGGAATAAAACTCATAAAGAAAGACTCATTGAATAAAAATAACTTCAACTCTGAATTCCTTGGGTGTCAATTGCCTTGAGTAAAAAGTTTCACTTTATTCGCATAATAATAAATATCTTAAATCAATTTAGAAAATAAAAGGTGGGTTTTCTTCATAATATCAAATAACTCATTTAATGACTCTAAAGTGGCAAAAAATCTCAAATTCGTAATCTACATGTAAAAATAAGCCTATGAGTGAATTTTCATCTAATTTAGACTATCTTTAATGATCTAATGTGTTTAGGAGAGAGAGTATAAATAAAGGCCAAAATATTAAATGATGTGTAAAATAATCCCAAGAGAGGAAATTAATGGAAAATTCATGTTACAATAAGTTTAAGTTTGCTTGAGGGCAAAGTTTCACATTAATTGGTGGTTTCTAGATGTCTTTAATGGGATAGGAAAGAGAAAATATGATTTACTTTAAAAGAATTAAATAAAATACTTAGAGTCTCCAAAACTAAAAGCTAATGCCAAAATTGGATATGACATGTCCTAATTAGGCTAGGTATCAATTTTCATTTAATTTGGAGTTTTTTTTCACCCTCATTTGAAGAGAGAGAGAGAAAGAGAAATAATTTAAATAAAATTTTAGTCGAATTGGTTTGGGAATCCTATTAATGTCACACAAATGTTTTTCCCAGATTTCTCGATTCACCTATAGTTGGATGTGTCATGCTAGTTTCATTACACGGACTCTCTGTGAGCCATTCAAATAGCATCTAAGGGTGGTTGTGTTTTATTCTATCTCGAGTCCCTGACTCCCTAGACTCCACATAGAACTTGCTATAGCCCTCTTTCTCACACTCTCTAATCTCTTCTTCTCTCCCCGATATCTCCTTATATTCATGCTCATGATTATCTGAACCCAGTGATCCCCATATGTATATGTATTTGTTGCCTTAACCTCCCAGTCGACGAGGGGTTCCTCTCCTTCCCATGTTTCCAACCTCCATCGAGGATCGTCACCTCAGCATATCCCCTCACCTATATATAACACCTATTATACCTTCACATCACTTTTAGGAAGAGAAACCAACACCCCTTGGGTCCCAATAGCCCTTTCCATACTTCCCCAACTTCGACAACACTGCTAGGGGGAAGGCGATGTTTGTCGGAGAATCTTTGGCCTTTGAATGTGTGAATGATTTCCCAGAACACCTACATGTTGCATCAAGAAGCTATTGGCACACCTAGTTTGTATGTTGAGGTCCTCCTTCCTTATTTCCCTCTTTTCCATCTCAACTCATTGTTTGGCAATCCATTTTTGGGATATCAGGTTATTGGTGATGTTTTGTGTGTTCTCCAATCAAAGTTTTTGCTTGGTGTTTTCCAAGTGCACTTGCATGTACACCTATGTTCAGTTACATTCCTTTAGGTCTCTTGTCTCCTCCTCATGAGAAGCCATGGTGGAGGGATCCTTTGGAGTTCCTACCATCTCCAAACCTTCTTATGGGATCACTGAGATCGACAAAGTACTACGGAGCCAGAGAAACATATCAATGGTCCCAGTTTGCACCCCTTTGGGATTTTGATCGTTGGTGGGAGAGTTGCGAAAGCTCTAAGTTTTTCTTGCTAATAAGAATGATACGAAGAAGATGACTTGCCACAATTTTACCATTTGGCCCTTGTTTTGGTCTGATTCTTTAGTCACGCTGCTATGGGCAAAGTTGTCATTTCGCCATATCTTTTATTTTTCTCCTCAGCGATAAGTCTTGAGCCAGTTGCCTGTGGGCCTGATCCACATGGCCAACCTTAATAGGCCAACTAAGCTGATTAAATTATACATGTTTATAATGTGTTTTATGTTTGGTCAGAACTTGTCAAAATCACATTGCTTGCTCTGTTTGTCCAAAAATTATAGCTATATATTTTGGAATAAAAAAATGAGATCTTTCTAATAAAAATGTTTCCATAATATAATTCCAATGTTTTTAAGAGTCTATTTTTGAGAATCTAATAAATTATATAAAATCCCTACAAGTTATATCTAATTCATATAAACTCCAAATAAAGCAAACAAATATGTTATCTTGATCATAAAAGCATAAGGAATTGATTGGTTTTGGTTTTACAACCAAATCTGAGGTTTTTTTAATACGCATATAATTAGGGTTTCTTTACACTTATATGCCTTATAAAAACCCTAATATATGTGAATAACTTGAAATTAGGAAAAGGTGATTTTGGAATCTTCTAAGTTGGTGAAAAGTAATAACTAGGACTCTGAATTGAGTATGTGCATCTTATCCCTTAAGTTGGGCATTTTTTAACCAAACCCTAATTTCCCGGTGAGGCATGGACTAAAACCTTGATTCATATTATTTCTCTTTGTGGTGTAATTACTTCATTATTTGCTTAAGTTTTTGACCCATTGGCCATATCTCTATTATTTGATGTTAAATCTTGCATTGCCATATTATTTCTTTTAGCATCGTGATTTGGCTGACTAAAGTAGTGTACTTCTATACAACCATCCATAGTTTGGGCACGTGTTATTTAGCCTAGGGGAATGTGTTTACTCTTCCCACTTATATATATATATATATATATATATATATATATATATATATATATATATATATATATATATATAGTACGTGTTTGGGAATGTGTTACTCTCCCTTACCTATTGGTTGAGGTTAGGTATGTGACACAGATCTATTTAGTTAATTGAGTCATACTATTAATCATGCATGTTGCTTTACTATTGTTTGTTATGGCAAGATCCTTATTTGATATGTGCCTCATACTCTTGACTTTCTTTGTTCTTGATGAACATACACTGTTTATTGTCTTTTGTTGATCTTATCTTATTCTTACTCCTTATCTGACACATACCTTCTTCTTTTCTCTTACTAAGTGATTCCCAACCACCCAGGTTTAGGATAAGCAGTACATGGCTTCCAACATGGACCTAACTCATGAAGATGTTGCTTGGAGACAAACTTGGTGTAGTTTAGATTTCCCTCTACTTAGATCCGTATGTTGTATCTTTCATGCAAACCCTATATGGGAGATGATAATGTACTTTTAAAAAATTAATTATAGTGATGTTTTATATAAAGCTGCTATACTTTGGTCTTTTGTATACCATTATGTAAGATTTGAAAATAATACACCTATTTCAGCATACCTTTTGTGTGTGTTTGGAATGGATGTTTTATTCCTCAAATTTTAGTAGACTCTTGGGTCCCACTCTTTACAACATGGTATCAGAGCCCATGGTAGTTGGAATCTGGCTATTTCAATTTTGTCTCCCTAATTAGAACCCTTACCTTACATAGTTCCCCTCTAGTTAAGATGTTCACCCTAGAATTGACCTATGTTTTTCATGAGATGATGAAAGGCTGATTTAGGATCATATGAGTTTCACATTAGAATCATGTATAGTTAACCATAATGTGATGAGGCTTTAAACGATCTTATCCTACCATATAGGTTAATGGTGATATGTATCTTTGGATGCAATAAGGTTTGACTTGAGGACTAAATTAGGTTATAAGGATGAGGAAGTAGTAATATAAGGGGGTCTCATTATGGAAAATGGTGACTTGTTTTTGCATTAGTTTTGGTAATGAATAGATATGTGAGGTTTTAGTGGAGAAATCCTAGAATTAGTTGGAATAGATATCCTAAACATCAACTTGTCTTTGAGAAGAGACTAGGAATATGTGTTTCAGTTGACCTATCATCTATGACCTTTGGTTGTTAAGGAGAGCCTTAGGGTGTTAGGTTTGACAATAAGGACCTAAAGGTCAACTCTAATTGGTTATGGATTTTTAGTTGGATACATAAACAACATAAACCCTTAATATACTCACAACTAAAAGATGCATAAGTAACCACGGTACCTTGAGATTGTTTAGCTTGGCTTGTCATGTTAACCTTTTTATGGAGTGGAGAGTAGTTTGTTGGTGTTGTATGGGTGATTATATTTTGGGGATGAAATCCTTTTTAAGGTATGGAGTCATGTAACATACCAAAATCTTACTTTAGAATCCCTAACTCCATGATTAAGAGATTAGTGTGCTTGAATACTTAGTTTTGACCAAACAAGGTTAGAGTTATACCCTGACATGCTAATGAACATTTAACGGTCACATGTTGAATAGTTCACATGATTAACCCTAATAAATACTTAATGTACATAATATGAGTAACTCACATATTAATCCTAATTGTGGATATACATGATGTTGATCATGACATTAACCAATAAAACCCTAATGTATGATGAGTGAGATAAATGGAACCTAACCCTAAGTGAATTATAATGATCAAGTTGACCATAAACCCTAATATGAAGTTGTCTAGTCTTAATGTATACATCCCTGGCGATATTCATTAATGACATTAGGTACCACAATCAGATAACATACTTTGATACACATAAATGGTATATGATCACCTAATCCTAAATAAATATATATCAATTCATTAAAATGTAATATGTTTCACCTTGATCTCTTATATCCACATAATGACTCAAATATGGTTAACGAGTAATTTGATTCACATAAACATGCATGAATGCCTAATGTGGTGTTAAATGTGCATAATCAATAATAGGAAGTGTATAAACATGAGTAAATGACATTAACGTGAGTGAGAAAGGTAAAGTGACAATGAATAGATGTTTAATGTAGGTGGAAGTAATTAATGTGACGTTGTTTGGATTAATTGTAGACTTAATAACAAATGGGATAAAATTGTCTATTTAGTGCAAATAATTTGATATAATTCAATATGGTGATTATATGAGGATGGCAGAGTCTAAATCCAAATTATTAAGGATAATGGTCACATGTAGATAATGAGATAATTGAGTAAACTCTAATTGTGCTAAAATTCTTAATGAGATAAATAAGAAATATACAAGATTTTGTACATAATAATGAAACATAACTCTTTTGGTAACAAAGTGAATATAATAGGACACAAGTAAAAGAATAATAAGGATGATGTAATATCAAAATAAATATAATGCTAATAAGCCTAAAATGTTAATTGTGTTATTTCTAATAAAAAGGAAATCTCAAAAGTGAAACCCTTAGTGATCCATGAGAACCTAACCTATGAGGAGTTGCATGTGAAGATTCTGGACTCCCGAGTTAAGTAGTAAAAGTCTTGTGGAAGTACCATGGTTTGGAAGAAACACCTAGGATCTTAGAGTTGAGATGTTACTTACCCTTCTCTCTTTGTTTGAGATTTTGGGGACGAAATCCTTTTTAAGGACTGGAGTGCTGTAACGAACTAAAATCTAGGTATTCTTAATCTAGCCCTTTTCCTAAGTTTTCCTATCCTTTCTATACTTTCTATCCTTGATGTTGAATTTGTGGAATTATTACTGGTTTGGAGTATATTTTATCTATTCATGCTAATGAATGGGTTTATGCACAAGTACCTCAGTTAGTATTTTCAATCAGCATCTAAGATGCAAATTTAAGTGATTTATTGATAAAATAATTTCATATTAGAACTTTATATATCCCTTTGGAATAAGAAAGAAAAAAGGGATAAATAGAAAAGCCTTAATAGGATAATGTGGCATTAAATGATTTAATGTGACAAATAGTGCTAATATTATGAAAAAGGGAATAAAATTTATAAAAATAAGACTCACTGGATAAAAATAACTTCTGATCAAAATTCTTTGGGTCTCAATTGACTTGAGTAACAAGTTTCACTGTATTTGCATAACAATAAATATCTTAAATCAATTTAGAAAAGAAAAGGTGAGTTTTCTCCAAAATATCAAATGACTGATTTAATGACTCCAAAAGTGGCAACAAATCTCAAATTCACAATCTACATGTTAAAATAAGCCTAAGAGTGAATGTTCATCTAATTTGACAATCTTTAATGTTCTAATGTGTTTAGGAGAGAGAAATTATGAATAAAGACCAAAATATTAAATAATGTGTTAGCTAATCCCAAGAGAGGAAATTAATGGAAATTTTGTGTTTCACAAGTTTAAGTTTGCGTGAGGGCAAAGTTTCACATTAATTGATGGTTTCTGAATGTCTCTAATGTGATAGGAAAGAGAAAATATGATTTACTTTAAAAGAATTAAGTAAAATACTTAGAGTCTCCAAAAATAAAAACTAATATCAAAATTGGATTCTACACATCCTAATTATGCTATGTATCAATTTTCATTTAGTTAGGATTTTGTTTGCACCCTCATCTGAAGAGAGAGAGAAAAAGAGAAATAATTTAAATAAAACTTTAGTCAAATTGGTTTGGAAATTCTATTAATGACACTTGGATTTATTTCCCAGATTTCTCAATTCACCTATAGTTGGATGTGTCACGTTGGTTTCATTACATGGACTCTTTATGAGTCGTTCAATTAGCATCTAAGGGCAGTTGTCTTTTCTTCTACCTTGAGTCCTTGACTCCCTAGACTCTACATAGTACTTGCAATAGACATATTTCTTGCTCTCTCTCTCATCTTTCCTCTCCCCCATCTCTCCTTATATTCACACTCCTCACGATTATTCGAACCCAGTGATCCCCAAATGTATATGGATTCATTTCCTTAACCTCCCATTCGATGAGGGGTTCCTCTCCTTCCCCTATTTCCAACCTCCATCGGGGTTCCTCACCTCAACAAATCCCCTCACCTATATATAACCCCTCTTATACCTTCGCACCACTTACAACAAGTGACACCAACACCCCTTGGGTCCTGATAGCCCTTTCCATACTTCTCCAACTTCGACAACACCGCTAGGGGGGGAGGCGGTGTTCCTTAGAGAGTCTTTGGCCTTCGAGTGCATGAATGATCACCCAGATCACCTACACACAACATCGAGAAGCTATTGGCACACCTAATTTAGATGTGGAGGTACTCCTTCCTTATTTTCCTCTTTTCCATCTCATGGTTCTACAATCCAATTTTGGGATATTGGGTTATAAGTGATTTTTTGTGTTATTCTCTGATCGAAGCTTTTGCTTAATGTTTTCCAAGTGAACTTACTTATGCACCTCTGTCCGGTTAGATTCCTTTGGGTTTCATGTCTCCTCCTCATGAGCAGTCATGGTGGAGGGCTCCTATGGAGTTCCAGCCATCTCCAGGCCTTCTTGTGGGCTCATTGAGATTGACAAAGTACTACAAAGCTAGAGAAACCTATTGATGGTCCTAGTTTGCACCCCTTTGGGATTTTGATCCTTGGTGAGAGAGATACAAAAGCTCTGAGTTTTTCTCACTTATAGGAATGAAACAAAGAAGATGACTTGCCATTGTTTTACCATTTGGCCCTTGTTTTGGTCTGATTATTTAGTCAGACCACTATGGGCAAAGCTGTCATTTTATCATATCTTTTGTTTTCTCCTCAGAAATAAGTCTTGTGCTAGTTGGTTGTGGGATTGATCCACATGGCCAACCTTAATAGGCCAACTAAATTATACATGTGGCTTTGTTGAGTTTTGTGTTCAGTCAGAACTTGTAAAAATCATATATTTCGCTCTGTTTGTCTAAAAAAATTATATATATATATATATATATATATATATATATATATATATATATATATATATATATATATATATATATATATATATATGTGTGTGTGTGTGTGTGTGTGTGTGTGTGTGTGTGTGTGTTTTGGAATTGGAAAAATGAGATCTTTCTAATAAAAATGTTTCCATAATATAATTCCAATGTTTTAAGAGTCAATCATTGAGAATCTAATAAATTATCTAAAAATTTCTAAAAGTTGTAACTAATTCATATAAACTCCAAATAAAGCAAATAAATGTTTTTCTTGATCATAAAAACATAAGAAATTGATTGGTTTAGGTTTTGTGACAAAAATATGAGGTTTTTCGAATAGGTTTAAAATTAGGGTTTCTTTACACTTATATGCATTATAAAAACCCTAATACACGTGAATATCTTGAAATTAGGCAAAGGTGATCTTAGAATCTTCCAAGTTGGTGAAAAGTAATAACTAGGACTCTAAATTGAGGTATGTGCATCTTATCCCTTAATTTGGGCATTTTTGATAACCAAACTCTAATTTCCCAATGAGGCATGGACTAAAACCTTTATTCATATTGTTGCTCTTTTTGGTGCAATTACTTCATTATTTGTTTGGGTTTTTGACCCATTGGCCATATCTCTATTATTTGATGTTAAATATTGCCTTGCCATATTATTTCTTTTAGCATGGTGATTTAGTTTACTTGTTAGCTAAAGTAGTGTACTTCTGTACAACCATCCATAGTTTGGGTATGTGTTATTTTTCCTAGGGGAATGTGTATACTCTCACCACTTATATATATATATATATATGTTTGGGAATGTGTTACTCTCCCACACCTATTGTTTGAGGTTAGGTAAGTGCCTCATCCCTACTTAGTTAATGTAGCCATACTATTAATCATGCATGCTTCTTTACTATTGTCTGTTATGGCAAGATCCTTATTTGATATGTTCCTCATACTTTTGACTTCCTTTGTTATTGATGAACACACACCCTCTATTATCTTTTGTTGATATTATCTTGTTCTTGCTCTTTATTTGACACATACCTTATTTCTTTCTCTTGTTGGGTGATTCCCAATCACCCAAGTTTAGGATAAGGAGTATAGGGTTTCCAATATGGACCTAACTCATGAAGATGTTGCTTGGTGATAGACTTGGTGTAGTTTAGATTTCCCTATATTTAGATCCTTATGTTGTATCTTTCATGTAAATCCTATATGGGAGACAATGATGTACTTTCGGAAAATTAATTATAGTCATGGTTTATATTATGATTCTATACTTTGGTCTTTTGTATAGGGAGTAGATCCCACTCTTTACATATATATTCTCGAAGTAAGTTCTCCTAAGACCCTAGGCCTAACCTAGTGTCTATATGTATGTCCTAGTTATACTAGGGTAATCACCCACTAATACCATGATATAAGGGTTATGGTCATATAAAGGATATTAGGGTTTTAAGGAAGGGAAAATAATTATTTGTACTTGGAACTGGGCTGTTACACATGACCTGATGGCATCCAATTTCAATGTCTTGCTGACATCTTATTATTTGATTGGACAGATGAAAAACATACCTGTCTTGACCTTGCATGAGTTTTTCCTCTGTCAAGTGTTATTTCAAGTAACTTTGAAGTAGGCCAGGAAGATGGTGATTCTTATGCACAAAATGTACAAAACCATTATGCAACTTGTATTGAAAATAACCATCATTGTTTCCCTTTGCTCTTGATACTTTTGAGTAGTTGCTGATGATGAGAGATCTCTTCTGTCACCTTCAAAATGTCACCAATCGGAACCTTATGCTACTATCTTCTTCTTCTTATAATTTTGTTTTTAGGTCTATAGAATTCACCATATAGAAAGGACTGACAACCCAATTTGTCGTTTGTGCTTATGTGAAGGCATTTTTGTAGATTATTGAAAACATTTGGTTAGTTGTATTTTAATAATTCCATTGTGAATCCAAGTGAAAGAGGTCTTATCTAAGTTTTTCCATATTGTACAAAAAATTGTAAGGCAGGGGACCTATGTAAATTGTTTTAATTATTTTATTACATATTAGTCATTCAATTCTTGATGGATGTGCACCCTTGTAAGAGTAGTGTTGTAACATCCCTGACCCGGGTTATGCCTTAAACCTAGGTGTTTTGTTTAAGAAATATAATTATATGCTTGATATTATCTTTTGAAAAGTAATTAAGGCTCAAGAGGAACTTATGTTTCAATTTTAGTTGTTTTCGAATAATGTTGAAACATTGTTTTACTTGTATTAGACTAAAGTGCAAATTACCTAAGTTGAGGGGTTAAATTGCAAATGTTACATGATAAGATGTTCCTCATGTGTTGAAGAATCATGAGAATAAAGATGATGCAGAGGTATGGTTATGGTAGCCTGAGTACCAAGAAAGAGGTGATAAAGCAATGTTTGTGCATTAAAACCTAGTTTTGGTGTAATGTGCAATTTACCCAAAACCTAGGGTTCAATATGCAAATTACCACTTCAAAATAGTCCCTAATGTTTCTTGACATAATGTAGAGAAAAGAAAATGATAGGGGGGTCTCATTTATATCACTTTGTAGGAGAGAGAATCTTGATATTAAAATAATCAAGATGTAAGCATAATTGGAACTTTACTTCAATAATAATGCAAAAATAAATATATTAATTGAAGATCCCTTTAACCAAAAGGTGAGGGATGATTTTACAAAAGAATGGATGACCATGTGCCTTGCAAAGGCACGAAAATATCTAAAGGAAGTGGATAACTCATTCACATTATTAAAAGAAAAAGAATTATCCACTAACTTTAGGATATTATTATTATAAGGGTTTAGGTGCTTAATTTGCTTTTCTTTAAATCATGAATAATTGAGAAGAATAAGAGGCAAAGGATATAGCCTCATAACCAAGGAAGGGAAGGTGGAAGAGGAAAGGAAATGGAGGATATAATTCCTACTTTCTCTCTCCTAAAATGAATTTTTAATAAAATGCATATATGCTCCTTTATCCATGAGTTGAAAGGGTAATTTCGAAACCCATTTCACTTATTGCTTGCAAAAACGACCAAGGGAGCTTGGCGCAACAGGAGGACGACCCCCAACCTGTTGGTAAACTTCTTGACCTTCTTTCATCATGATTTCATGGTGGAAATCGAAAATAAATGATGGATTTCTTCTTTTCTCCATGCAATCTTCTATCCTAGCCATTTTCTTTTCACTCAAAAGCTTGAGGACGAGCTTGGGATAGTTGAGAAAGCTTCTTACACCATTAAATATGTGGATCTTGGAGCTTTGAAGCTCAATTGAAGGCGGGTTATATAACTTGAACCCTTGAACTTTGTTATTGATTCCATATTTTTATCAATTGTTGATTCCTTCTTTATTCCTAAAAATTTATTTGGTTGATTGATGCAATCACCATGAAAATCACAGAAAGTTCTTTGGGTTTATAGCTTGATGATGATGACATCATCATAAGCACACACCTCCACAAATATCTATTGCAAACGGTTTTAATACTATGGTCCAAACGGTTTCACCAAACTATTTGGAGACCAAACGGTTTGCAAACCGTTTGGAGGTTTGTATCCCAAACCATTTGGATGGGTTGACCGTTTGGATGGGTTGATCATTTGAGTTCAAAACCTCAGTATATGTTGGATGATGATCTAATGGATCCAATTGATTAGTTCAATATATGGACAATCCTCCAATTAGAAACCCTAATCGGGTTGAGTGCTGAAATTCTAAATTGATTAATTTAATCTTTGAGTTGACTAACCCAAATGGTCTCAAGACCGTTTATAGGTCACCCAAATGGTCTCAAGACCGTTTGGAGGTCAACCAAGACCTTTTGGAAGTCTATGATGAAGTATGATTGGATGGTTGAAGATCATGTAATATCAAATTGAAATACAATCAATAGCTAAACTGATGATCGATTCAATGATGCAAACCCTAACTAATTTTCACAAATTTCAATAAAGGCTTGAGTCAAATGGTCTCAAGACCATTTGGAGGTCATCCAAATGACCTCAAGACCGTTTGAGGTCAGGTCATGTCATGGTTTGATGATGATCCAATGATTCCAATTGGACTAGTTCCACAATGTCAACCATTGATGGTTCCTCGATTTCAAAATCCTAATTGATGGTTTCTTGATTATAAACTCTAGTTCAATGGGTTAAAAACCCTAATTTAAGGGTGATTCAGTGTTCGAATTGAAGAATAAATCAGTGGTTCAATTGATAGATGGTTAATGATTGAAATCCCGAATTGATAAAGTGATGGAAGACCTTTTTGGTCCATTCGGTTTTGAGAGAGTTTGGTCCAAATGGTCTTAAGACCGTTTGAGTCCAAATGATCTCAAGACTGATTGGGATCAAATGGTCTCAAGACCGTTTGAGACCAAATCGTTTGGAGACCCAAGTGGTTTCAAGTATAAATTGTCCATACAGTTTCTTTATTGTTTGCTTAAATAGTTTCAAACCGTTTGGAGCATCAATGGTCAAGAACGTTTGGATGTTGCAATGTGATTAAGTCAATTGGAAACCTAAGGTGATGAAAGATAAAATGACCCTATGGTTGTTACTGATTTATCTCAAAGATAATCACTAGGGTTGTACCTTTAAGGTACTAAGTAATTGGTAACCCTAGATGAGTTAATCCCTGAAGCTTACGTAAGCAATATTTTAATACACTATGTCAACCCTAATTGAATGTATTTAATTAAAGGGTTGGTTGACCTAATTTATCCAAGTTTGACATAGTCAACATCCTAGAGAGGATGAGAGAGAGAGGAATCCATACATGTAGGGTAATCATGTAATGGATAAGCCTCAAATACCTTCAATATGAATAAATCAAGATTCTAAAGTATGATCTTTGATGAAGTGATCATGAAACCCTAATCAAGAAGGTTGTTGAACCCTAACCCTAATTTAGGGCAATATCAGATGTAACCCTAATTGAGGTTGATTCCATGAGAAACCCTAATTGAGGTCGATTCCATGAGAAACCCTAAATGAGGATGATTCCATGAGAAACTCTAATTAAGGGTGATTCTTTGAGAAACTCTAATTGAGGGTGATGCCATGAGAAACCCTAGTTGGGATGAATTGTAAACCCTAATTATGGGTAATGCGATGTGAACGCCTAATGAAAGGTGATGGTATATGAAATCCTAACCCTAATGAAGTATGATAGTATGTGAAACCCTAAACCCTAATAAAGGGTGATGGTATGGGAGACCTAATCCTAATAATGGAATAGTGACTATTACACTGATAAGGGAAATACCTAAAGTGATTGATTATAGGTAACCTTATAGCAAGCAATGCCTTAATCTAAGATGAGTCCATATCATTGAAGATAGTTGAACAATTCTAATGTGCGTTCTATAACCTATGCACTTTATGGTAAAGGTGATAGGTTAGTGGATAAAAGTATTAAGATGGGAAATACCTTAATACAATACAAGTTGATAAACTTAAGTAAGTTAAAAGTAATAAGGAAAGTAATGCTTCAAGACATCATAGATATCACATCCAGCTCTTTAAGAAAGATATTAATGGTTACCTAGTGAGAGGTAACAAGATGTGTTATGGGCCTTGTGAGCCATGATGTTAATTGTTACCTAGTGAGAGGTGACAAGATATTAAATGTGCTCTATGAGCACTGAGAATGGTTATTGCCTAGTGTGAGGTGACAAGATGTGGTAATCTGTGATAAGATGCACATGATTGGTATAATCCAATACCTGGTATAGATAGACATGATTGGCATAGTTCAATACCTGGAATAATATCACAGGATTGGTTAAATCCCAATATATGGAATAATATCACAGGATTGGTTAAATCCCAATACCTGGAATAATATCACAGGATTGGTTAAATCCCAATACCTGGAATAATATCACAGGATTGGTTAAATCCCAATACCTGGAATAATATCATAGGATTGGTTAAATCCCAATACCTGGAATAATATCACAGGATTGGTTAAATCCCAATACATGGAATAATATCACAGGATTGGTTAAATCCCAATACCTGGAATAATACCACAGGATTGGTTAAATCCCAATACCTGGAATAATATCACATGATTGGTTAAATCCCAATACCCGGAATAATATCACATGATTGGTTAAATCCCAATACCCGGAATAATATCACATGATTGGTTAAATCCCAATACCTAGAACAATATCACAAGATTGGTTAAATCCCAATACCTAGAATAACTGCATAGGATTGAACACAACCTAATACCTGGAATAATGTCACAGGATTGACATAGTTCAATATCAGGAATAATTTCACAGGATTGGTATTAACCCAATACCTGGAATAACTGCACATGATTGATCACAACCCAATACCTAGAATAATGTCACATGATTGACACAGTTCAATACCTAGAATAGTTGCACATGATTGACATAGTTCAATACCTAGAATAATGTCACAGGATTGACACAGTTCAATACCTAGAATAGTTGCACATGATTAACATAGTTCAATACCTAGAATAATGTCACAGGATTGACACAGTTCAATACCTAGAATAGTTGCACAGGATTGACCTAGTTCAATACCTAGAATAATGTCATAGGATTGACATAGTTCAATACCTGGAACAATATAAGTCCAATACTCATACTAGTTGCACAGGATTGGTATAATCCAATGCCTGGAATATTTATGCAAGATTGGTATGGACCAATGCCTAAACAAGACATGATGAAGTACACTTTCATGTCCAGTATAAACCAATACCTGTTTAGTAGGTTGGCTAAGGCCATCAGATAGAAACAAGAAAGAGTCATGGGTGACATATCAGAGTAATAAGTATCATGAGAAAAGTATGAGATGTTGAGTTAATATAATAGATAAATGATATACATGTTCTTCCCATTCCTTATAAAGAGAATAGATGTTTTAATGCTCTATCATAGATAGTTGCAATTTTTTTAAAGATGAGAATGATATAAACTGCTTATCCTCTGTTTTGATTCATAATATAAATTGCAATAATAATGTTTCTGGCGGAGAGTTATATCTCTCGCTGGGGCAATTTTCAATTGTCTCACCCCCGTGGGATCCAACATTTTTAGGTGGACGAGCACAGAGGAGATTGAGAACAATCTTGTAGAGGAAGAACTTCAGTAGCAGTAGGGACAACAGTGACAACTCAGGTTGAGTGTACTGTCTGTCGTGTCTTATAGATAGATGTCCTATGTGTCGTCTTTGTACTCTCAGGTCCTCAGAGTTAATAGTTAGTGCTTTTAATGAATCGTTTTGAGTTTTTGGTTTGATGCCTCGAGGTTCTTATGTTGTCTGTGTTTAGCTTTCAACAAGACAGTTGATATTATAAGCCTCGAGAAGAGATGGTACAAGATATGTACTTATGAACCAAGATGTAAATGTAATACATTGGTTCTTGTTGAAAGAGTTTTCCTATGAATGGATCTCTTTGAAAAAGGTTTTAATTTTTAGTGATTTTTATTAATCCGCTGCAAATGATACGCTTTCGCATTAGTTAATCTTGTTTTTGTGAGTTGGATGCCACAATTTAGTGGTATCAGAGCTCTAGGTTTGCTGAGTCTACAGAGACATAGGACTAAGGTATCGAGTCTGTTCTAAGTGTACCTCAGTGTATCTTATAGTGCCTTCTTCTTATACAAAAGAAGATATATAACTCAAAGATGTCTGGAGGACATGAGGAATATGTTGCTGAGAGCAATGTTGCTGCACCAGTAGAAGGTGTCAGGGATCATGCAAGAGAAGAAACAATGCATGAGAATCCCCATGTTGATGAAGTCATGATGAGAAATCCAACTTTTTCTACACTTTTTGGGCAATTCATGACTACAGTGATGCATATGACAGACCGGATGCCAGCACCGGCACATAGGGCACCAATTTTCAATGAGGGATATGGGTCTGGTAAAACCTTTGAACGCCATAGAATATGCTAGAACATCTGACCCAACAGATGCTGATCTCTTGCTCACTGAGTTAGAAAAAGCCTTTAAGATCCTTAATATCCCAGAGGCTGACAAAGTTAAACATGCGGTGTACCTTTTGAAGGGTAGTGCTGGACACTGGTGGGCTATAGAAGAAATGAAAAGGAATGATGAAGAGGTTGAATGGGAGGAATTTCGTCGAGAATTCATCAATAAGTATTTTCCAAAGACATACTTAGATGAAAAGATCTCACAGTTTGAGAAGATTCGACAGGGAGCCATGTTGATAAATGAATATGAGATTAAGTTCATGGAACTTTTATGATTTGTCCTCAAATGGCTCCTACTGAGGAGGAAAAGATTCGACATTTTGAGAAGGGATTGAATGTTGAGATGTCCATCCCGGCATCTACCCTAGAAAGTAGAGAGAGGTTTGCCACATTTGTGGAGTCTATACAGAGGATAGAAAGGTCTATGATAAAGAAACATGAGACAAACCTTAAAAGGAAGTCTACACAGTCACAGGAACAGTGGAGTAGTGGCAACAAACAACCAAAATCTTCACCAGTTCAACCACAGTATGGTGCACCTATGCAGGGGTCATCAAGTTGGGGTCGAGCTTGTCATAAATGTGGACAACTAGGACATTTTAGACAACAATGTCCAAGGAGAAATAGTGAGGTGACCCAATAGTCAAGGCGTAATATGCCAAACCCACAAGGACCTCAGTCCAGTGGAGCAGAAGGTGCAGGACGAAGACAAGTGTCACAGTTTGGTCCATCTACTTCTGGTAGTAGAGGACAAAGACAATAGATAACTTGTAAGAGGTAGACATGTCAAGATGGAACTTTCTATTTTGAGTTATCTTCTGTTCCCTACTATAAGAAAGGTAGTTGTTGTTTAGTTCATCTATATAATCCTTTATGGATATGAAGAAGAGATAAGAAGGATGAAAACTTATGTTTAGTCCAATATTCTCTTATATGTTTGAAAATTTCTCTTTTCATGTAGAAAGGGAAAAGATGTAAAAGAAACACTCAGATAAAATATGGGATACTAAGTAGTGAAATTTAAAGAGATGTTAAGAATATGAAACATAATATAAAACAAATACATACTACCTAATTTCAGTTCTTGAATACCCTGGCCAGGTATTCATTTATTGAAGATAGGGTAAGTATGACATACCTAGATTGTTATTTTTCTGATTACTCTGATCAAGTAGTCAGTCTGAAACAATCTAAAGAGTTTAAAGAAGAAGGAGATGTGGCATGAATATTTCTACCACATTCTAATTGATATATGAAGGAATTTGATTTAATTGTAAATCAATTTATAAACAAAAGAAGATGTTTAGTATAATGTATACCCTGGTCTGAAGACCTAGAGGTAATAGTTACATGATGGAAGGTAACGATAATCAGTGATGAACTAAAGGTTTGAATACCTATATCTAGTAATCATGGTGAAAATGATATTAAGAAATGATGACAAGTAATCATCCATATGATTCCTATGCTGATGGCAAGGAACCAAGAAA
Organism: Alisma plantago-aquatica; assembly: GCA_963693085.1. Classification (NCBI taxonomy): domain Eukaryota; kingdom Viridiplantae; phylum Streptophyta; class Magnoliopsida; order Alismatales; family Alismataceae; genus Alisma; species Alisma plantago-aquatica. The sequence continues at coordinate 282,692,727 of OY856412.1, read as the reverse complement.
GAAATAAGAATAAATAACTCATAAATAGTAGAAGGTTCATATAATGTTTAGAGGAGATGATAATCTCTTCTCATGAATAAACAACCCTGGATAATAATAGGGTAATAAGAGGAATATGATCCTTTGTTTTCTTTTCTTTCAGGGACATGGCAATCAAGTGGGTCTTAGGACACTTGGTGTGCATAAATTAAAATTGTTTATTTGATGGATACTTAGAAGAGTATCAGCTTGTCTTAGACTTGGGTTCCAAGAAAAGATATGTATAACAAGAAATGTCCTAGGATGAAAGAAAGATGAAAATGTAATGTGATTTCAGCACATATGAGGGATACCAAGGTAAGGAATTCTGGTATCAGACAATCATGTTGACCACCTAGAATGGTTAACTATGGAATCAGGATTGGTTATATAATATAGCATGGACATCATATGTTAGCGGTTTATGCCTTGCATAAACATGACATTGAGATGTTATGTGAAGACTTGATGAGATGATATATGAATAATATCTGTCTCCCTTTATCTGGGGTTTCGGGGACGAAATCCTTGTTAGGGGTTTATAACTTGTAACATCCCTGACCCGGGTTATGCCTTAACCCTAGGTGTTTTGTTTAAAAAAGATAATTATATGCTTGATATTATCTTTTGAAAAGTAATTAAGGCTCAAGAGGAACTTATGTTTCAATTTTAGTCCTTTTCAAATAATGTTCAAACATCGTTTTGCTTGTATTGGACTAAAGTGCAAATTAGCCAAGTTGAGGGGTTAAATTGCAAATGTTACATGATAAGATGTTTCTCATGTGTTGAAGCATCATGATAATAAATATGATGTATAGGTATGGCTTATGGTAGCCTGAGTACCAAGAAAGAGCTGATAAAGCAATGTTTGTGCATTAAAACCTAGTTTTGGTGCAATGTGCAATTTACCCAAAACCTAGGGTTAAATATGCAAATTACCACTTCAAAATAGTCCCCAATGTTTCTTGACATCATGTAGAGCAAATAAAATGAGAGGGGCATCTCATTTGAATCACTTTGGAGGAGAGAGAATCTTGATATTAAAATAATCAAGATTTAAGCATAATTGGAACTTTACTTCAATAATAATGCAAAAATAAATATATTAATTGAAGAGCCCTTTAACCAAAAGGTGAGGGATGATTTTACAAAAGAATGTACGACCATGTTCCTTGCAAAGGCACGAAAATATCTAAAGGAAGTGGATAACTCACTCACATTATTAAAAGAAAAAGAATTATCCACTAACTTTAGGATATTATTATTATTATAAGGGTTTAGGTGCTTAATTTGCTTTTCTTTAAATCATGAATAATTGAGAATAATAAGAGGCAAATGAGATATTCTCATAACCAAGGAAGGGAAGGGGGAAAGAGGCAAGGAAATGGAGGGGATAATCCCTACTTTCTCTCTCCTAAAATGAATTTTAAATAAAATGCATATATGCTCCTTTATCCATGAGTTGAAAGGGTAATTTCGAAACCCCTTTCACTTATTACTTGCAAAAACGACCAAGGGAGCTTGGATAAACAGGAGGAGGACCCCCAACCTGTTGTTAAGCTTCTTGACCTTCTTTCACCATGATTTCATGGTGGAAATCGAAAATAAATGATGGATTTCTTCTTTTCTCCATGCAATCTTCCATCCTAGCCATTTCTTTTCACTCAAAAGCATGAGGATGAGTTTGTGATAGTTTAAAAAGCTTCTTCCACCATTAAAGACGTGGATCTTGGAGCTTTGAATCTCAATTGAAGGCGGGTTATATAACTTTAACCCTTGAACTTTGTTATTGATTCCATATTTTTATCAATTGTTGATTCCTTCTTTATTCCTAAAAATTTATTTGGTTGATTGATGCAATCACCATGAAAATCACAGCAAGTTCCGTGGGTTTATAGCTTGATTATGATGACATCATCATAAGCACACACCTCCACAAATATATATTGCAAACGGTTTTAAGACTTTGGTCCAAACGGTTTCACCAAACCGTTTGGAGGTTTGGATCCCAAACCATTTGGATGGGTTGACCGTTTGTGATAAGAAACCTAGTATATGTTGGATGATGATCTAATGGATCCAATTGATTAATTCAATATATGGACACTCCTCCAATTAGAAACCCTAATCGGGTTGAGTGCTGAAATTCTAAATTGATTAATTTAATCTTTGAGTTGACTAACCAAAATGGTCTCAAGACCGTTTGAAGGTCACCCAAATGGTCTCAAGACCATTTGGAGGTCAACAAAGACCGTTTGGAAGTCTATGATGAAGTATGATTGGATGGTTGAAGATCCAGTGATATCAAATTGAAATACAATCAATAGCTAAACTACTGATTGATTCAATGATGCAAAACCTAACTGATTTTCACACATTTCAATAAATTCTTGAGTCAAATGGTCTCAAGACCGTTTGGAGGTCATCCAAACGACCTCAAGACCGTTTGAGGTCAGGTCATGTCATGGTTTGATGATGATCCAATGATTCCAATTGGACTAGTTCCACAATGTCAACCATTGATGGTTCCTCGATTTCAAAACCCTAATTGATGGTTTCTTGATTATAAACCCTAGTTCAAATGGGTTAAAAACCCTAATTGAAGGTCCAATTGAAGGGTGATTCAATGGTCCAATTGAATAATAAATCAGTGGTTCAATTAATAGATGGTTAATGATTGAAATCCTGAATTGATAAAGTGATGGAAGACCTTTTTTGGTCCATTCAGTTTTGAGAGAGTTTGGACCAAACGGTCTTAAGACCGTTTGATTCCAAACGATATCAAGACCGTTTGGGATGAAACGGTCTCAAGACCATTTGAGACCAAACAGTCTCAAACCGTTTGGAGACCCAAGTGGTTTCAAGTAAAAATTGTCCATACGGTTTCTTTATTGTTTGCTTAAATGGTTTCAAACTGTTTGGAGCATTAATGGTAAAGAACGTTTGGATGTTGCAATGTGATTAAGTCAATTGGAAACCTAAGGTGATGAAAGATAAAATGACCCTATGGTTGTTACTGATTTATCTCAAAGATAATCACTAGGGTTGTACCTTTAAGGTACTAAGTAATTGGTAACCCTAGATGAGTTAATCCCTGAAGCTTAAGTAAGTAATATTTTAATACATTATGTCAACCCTGATTGAATGTATTTAATTAAAGGGTTGGTTGACATAATTTATCCAAGTTTGACATAGTCAACATCCTAGAGAGGATGAGAGAGAAAGAGGAATCCATACATGTAGGGTAATCATGTAATGGATAAGCCTCAAATACCTTCAATATGAATAAATTAAGATTCTAAAGTATGATCTTTGATGAAGTGATCATGAAACCCTAATCAAGAAGGTTGTTGAACCCTGACCCTAATTTAGGGCAATATTAGATGTAACCCTAATTGAGGTTGATTCCATGAGAAACCCTAATTGAGGTTGATTCCATGAGAAACCCTAATTGAGGATGATTCCATGAGAAACTCTAATTAAGGGTGATTCTATGAGAAACTCTAATTGAGGGTGATGCCATGAGAAACCCTAGTTGGGATGAATAGTAAACCCTAATTATGGGTAATGTGATGTGAACGCATAATGAAAGGTGATCGTATATGAAATCCTAACCCTAATGAAGTATGATAGTATGTGAAACCCTAAACCCTAATAAAGGGTGATGGTATGGGAGACCTAATCCTAATAATGGAATAGTAACTATTACACTGATAAGGGAAATACCTACAGTGATTGATTATAGGTAACCTTATAGAAAGCAATGCCTTAATCTGAGATGAGTCCATATCATGAAGATAGTTGGACAATTCTAATGTGCGTTCTATAACCTATGCACTTTATGATAAAGGTGATAGGTTAGTGGATAAAAGTATTAAGATGGGAAATACCTTAATACAATACAAGTTGATAAACTTAAGTAAGTTAAAAGTAATAAGGAAAGTAATGCTTCAAGACATCATAGATATCACATCCAGCTCTTTAAGAAAGATATTAATGGTTACCTAGTGAGAGGTAACAAGATGTGTTATGGGCCTTGTGAGCCATGATGTTAATTGTTACCTAGTGAGAGGTGACAAGATATTAAATGTGCTCTATGAGCCCTGAGAATGGTTATTGCCTAGTGTGAGGTGACAAGATGTGGTAATCTGTGATAAGATGCACATGATTGGTATAATCCAATACATGGAATAGATACACATGATTGGCATAGTTCAATACTTGGAATAATATCACAGGATTGATTAAATCCCAATACCTAGAATAATATCACAGGATTGGTTAAACCCCAATACCTAGAATAATATCACATGATTGGTTAAATCCCAATACTTGGAATAATATCACAGGATTGGTTAAATCCCAATACCTGGAATAATATCACAAGATTGGTTAAATCCCAATACCTGGAATAATATCACAGGATTGGTTAAATCCCAATACCTAGAATAATATCACAGGATTGGTTAAATCCCAATACCTGCAATAATATCACAGGATTGGTTAAATCCCAATACTTGGAATAATATCACAGGATTGGTAAAATCCCAATACCTGGAATAATATCATAGGATTGGTTAAATCCCAATACCTAGAATAATATCACAGGATTGGTTAAATCCCAATACCTGGAATAACTACATAGGATTGGACACAACCCAATACCTAGAATAATGTCACATGATCGATATAGTTCAATACTTAGAATAACTGCACATGATTGGTATTAACCCAATACCTGGAATAACTGCACATGATTGATCACAATCCAATACCTAGAATAATGTCACAGGATTGACACAGTTCAATACCTGGAATAGTTGCACATGATTGACATAGTTCAATACCTGGAATAATGTCACAAGATTGACACAGTTCAATACCTGGAATAGTTGCACATGATTGACATAGTTCAATACCTGGAATAATGTCACAGGATTGACACAGTTCAATACTTGGAATAGTTGCACAGGATTGACATAGTTCAATACATGGAATAATGTCACATGATTGACATAGTTCAATACATGGAATAGTTGCACAGGATTGGCATAGTCCAATACCTAGAATAGTTGGGATTGGCATAGTCCAAATACTTGGAATGGATACACATGAACAATATAAGTCCAATATTCGTACTAGTTGCACAAGATTGGTATAATCCAATGCCTGGAATATTTATGCAGGATTGGTATGGACCAATGCCTAAATAAGACATGATGAAGTACACTCTCATGTCCAGTATAAACCAATACCTGTTTAGTAGATTGGCTAAGGCCATCAGATAGAAACAAGAAAGAGTCATGGGTGACATATCAGAGTAATAAGTATCATGAGAAAAGTATGAGCTGTTGAGTTAATATAATAGATAAATGATATACATGTTCTTCCTATTCCTTATAAAGAGAATAGATGTTTTAATGCTCTATCATAGATAATTGTGATTTTTTTTAAGATGAGAATGATATAAATTTCTTATCCTCTGTTTAGATTCATATTATAAATTGCAATAATAATGTTTCTGGTGGAGAGTTATATCTCTCGCTGGGGCAATTTTCAATTGTCTCACCCCTGCGGGATCCAACATTTTTAGGTGGACGAGCACAGAGGAGATTGAGAACAATCTTGTAGAGGAAGAACTTCAGCAACATCAGGGACAACAGTGACAACTTAGGTTGAGTGTACTGTCTGTCGTGTCTTATAGATAGATGTCCTATATGTCGTCTCTATACTCTCAGGTCCTCGAAGTTAATAGTTAGTGCTTTTAATGAATCATTTTGAGTTTCTGGCTTGATGCCTCGAGGTTCTTATGTTGTCTGTGTTTAGCTTTCAACAAGGCAGTTGATATTGTATGCCTCAAGAAGAGATGGTACAAGATATGTACTTATGAACCAGGATGTAAATGTAATACATTGGTTCTTGTTGAAAGAGTTTTCCTATGAATGGATCTCTTTGAAAAAGGTTTTAATTTTTAGTGATTTTTGTTAATCCGCTGCAAATGATACGCTTTCACATTAGTTAATCTTATTTTTGTGAGTTGGATGCCACAAGTGTTATAGCAATGTATTATATTTTTTCATTTTTTAAACAAAATTAATCTATGTACCCTAACAAATAGCCACAGGATGCAAATGTTTATATAATATTAACATATATTCTTTTACTTATAAATTTCCCTTTGTGATATATATAATTATAGTATATGAAAGATAGTGTGAAGTGCTTGATTTAATATTTACATGTAACGTTTCAAATTACAAGTTGTCATTGTGTAATATTTGGGTTGTACATGGACAGGATATTACCTATTTACGTACCACCCATACCCTATAATGTAAGGCAAGGGCTAGGGGTGTAAAATGTGGGTGCCTGACCATACTTATATCAATACACATTTAATTTAGCAGGTACGATTCCAATTTTAGACTTGCATAATAAAAATATAAACCCACACCATACCCATATCCACAATAACAACAAGTATGGGGTGGAAGTATGCAAGTAAGTGGTTCTATATAAAACATCATATGATTTATGTTAGAAAAATTATGACTTTATTCTATATATAATATAATGAGATATTGCTATTACATATGATATTAACATGCAATAGTTGTATTAAATAATACAATACTTCATGATTGAATATTAGTTGTATTAACTATTTACATATTTTTACTCATTGTCATAAAGTTTTAGTTGTACAGAATATCATGTAACTATTTTAGTTTTACATTTACATATATTGCACTTATTGTAAATAGAATAGCTAATCAATTAAATGACTAGTCTCAACCTTATTATAATTAAAGTAGGATATAATTTTAAGTATTATACTAGTTATACTAGTAAATTATGACATAAATAACATATTATATAAGTAGTTACTTATGTATAGCGGGTATACAGGTCTGGAGGGTCTGGGTCCAAGTTTACCTATTAGTGGATCCAATGATATATGGGTCCAAGGGTGAGCGGGTCAAAAGGTATGCAGGTATAAAATTGTGGATTTGTGACAAATTTTTAGAATATCTAGATTTGTGAGTCCACGAGTCTGACATTACCAATTTACATCTCTAGTAAGGATAGACATTTTTTTTACCGACCACTAGTTTACTCTTTACTAGTTTTACCCACATCTAAAGAGTGTAGGATAAAGGAAGAAGATTTACCCTACCGTCTTCACTCATTTACCCATCAACATAAGGTTAAACTAATATTTTTAGATTCTAATATATCCATTTATGCCTATATAAACCCCGACAAGTCTCATAATACTTTCTTAATCTGTACTATTATTTGATTTTATAAACTTCATTAAACAATTGATGACATGTCACTTTTTTTATAATCGTATATTACACAAAAAAGAATTCTTCAATGAGAAGTAATATTCTAAAGAAGTTACACCTAGTTTGTAAAAAGATAATATCAATTTTAATATTAGTATTTTTGTGTATATTTCCTAAAACTTAATTACTACTACCTAAAATTATTTTTTAGAGTGTCTTGTCTTTTATGTAGGGAATATCATATGAAATTATTCCTCCTAATATCATATGTCTACCTTCTTGTTTCTTCCTTATTGTGGCATCCTGACATTTTTGCCCTCATTCTATGTACACCTTCTCCATCTATAAGTGAACATCTCACTCAAATTGGTTTCAATTTTATGGTTTGAGTGATTTGATGCTTAATTGTAGTCATGTTTCTCTCATGTTCTAAAATGTGACATCAATATCAATATTGAACTAAGTTCCACTATTTAAAAGAATCACCTCCATTTAAAATTTAACATCACCTTGGTTCCCAACTTGTCCTATGAAGTATATTATGTTGTAGAGGATTCAATTACGGATATAACAATGCAAAAATCTCTTCAATCAAAGTTATGAATCACAAATTATGGCCTTTTTAATGTCCTTTTTTTAATCATTTTTTACCTAGTTGGGCCCAATTAGGGCGCTCGGTCCAGTCTGGGTGGGTGCCTACCATTTCAATGACTTGTTGGCCCTTACCTCATCTAATTTGCTCTTCCCTCTTTTGATCGATTTTGTCCCTCAGATTCTTGTCCACCGATTGAGCCGTAAGATCTAACGACTCTGACTTCATCTTCAACCTCCATCTGTACACTACATTAGGGGGAATGTACCCTACACTAAGTACTCCATACACACCCCTTTATTGCAATTAATACATCCTTGTATTTTGTTTTTCCTTCCTCTCTCTCTTTTCCCTCAATTGACATGTGAAATCACACACAGGAGCACCCTCACCCACTCATCCTTCTTCCTGCATAGCCATGGCAGTCATTGCAACTATGTTTTTTTGGCTTTTAAACCCTAGATGACCTCTTCCCCAAACGAGACCACCACACACCTCACAACCTCCAAACAAAGTCAATCAACCAATCCCTCAGCTCCTGTAAGCCTCCCTCCACCTTATATTCTTCCCTACTTGATCGACCTTTTTCTCGCATCCAGAAACGAACACGGGACAAAGGAAGGAATCAAGCTTTTAAATTTATAACCTGAATCCTTCTAGACCCCCACAACTTTTATTACAGGGTCGAAGTAGATATATGGGGTCGAACACAAGGATGTGGGGACATTTAAGACGCCATAGATCTCGTTCTTGGGTCAGATAAGCCAAAAGTGATAGTCGATAAAAGTATATTCTAGAACTAGTCAAGCGGGTTGTCACGAATTAAAAAAAACAAAGAAAAGAAAAGAAAACAGAACAGAGCTCCTGGTTCTAGAAATCAGAGAAAAGGAGTTCCTGGCTATGTAACCACAAGTTGGGCAGTGTATACACCCATTCTCAGGTGTAGACAACCCTCGAACACTTGAGCAAGGAATCAATATCCAAACATAGTACGTATTGTCGTGTTTGTTCCTGTGGGGTCATCCCACTCGCTCTCGCACAGCGTGACTAAAACCATCAATGATATGTCATTAAGCCTCTCTCAAGGATGATGAATCAACACCTCGAAATATGCTAAGTTCCCTTTCGGGTCTTAGGATATTCCGGGATGTTAGGAATAAAGCACCTTAGATCTTCCTCCTCTCGGGTTCAGATTCAAACTATCGTCTCTTAGCCATTCCTACATGGGTCTCTCGATACAGGCATAAATAGCAGTTCAAGCAAGAAAGAGATCAACCAAACTAGCTATCATAACCAAAAATGGAAGATAGAACATGAAACATACTAGATCTAAAATAAATCTACTTGCTTAAGGCAAAAGCACATAAACATGCCCAAAACTGGCTACATAGCCAAGAAGGAGCTCAACTATCCATGGACAAGCATAGTTGGCACCGAACAAAGATGGAAGAACATCATTGTACAAGAAACCAAGAAATACAATAGAAGAAAGGGGAAGAAGAAGAGACATCTTTTGGTCCTCCTCCTTGATCAGATCTGGGCTCCTTGGTCCTCTTTCTCTCTAGATTTGCCCCAAACAACAGCTTGGTGGGTGAACGGAGGTGGAGGACGATGGAGGTTGGTCTAGATCTGGGTTTCCACCTCATATTTGGGTAGAAATGGATGGATGGGTGGAGAAAGGATGGAAGCTTGTTGAAGAGGAGAGCATAGGATGAGCGCCTTGGTCCTCTTGGACCTTGGGATGCTCCCACGGGGCTCTGGGAACCTTCAGATCTCAGAGCAGCAGCCTCTCGACGTCCTTGGTCATGGTCCCCCTTTCAAATGAGTGAAGGGACACCTATTTATAGAGGCCGACTGCAGACTATGGTCAGTAGATCGCGGGGTCGGCCACGGTCGTGGCCTATGACCACAGTCGTGGCCAACACCGCGGTCACGATTCATAGAGTGGAAATCATGATCGCAGTGATGAAGATCACAGTTATGGTTATTGGCCACAGCTGTGGTGGAGGAATCACAGTCGTGGTTATTAGCCACGACCGTGGCGAGGAATCGCAGTCGCGGTTATTTACCACAGTTACGGTTATTGGCCATGGTCGTGGCGAGGGATCGTGGTCGCGGTGTTAAAGACCACAGTCGCGGTTATTGACCATGGTCGTGGCGGACGACCATGGTCGTGGTGAAGGTGGATGGCCACGGTCATGGCAAGGAATCGTGGTTGCGGTGTTGAAGACCGCATTCACAGTTATTTGCCATGGTCGTGGTTATTGGCTACGATCGTGGCGGACGGCCACAGTCATGGCGAAGGTGGATGGCCACGGTCGTGGCGAGGACCACAGTCATGGTTCTGAAGGCCGTGGTCGCAATGGGCACCACAATCGTGTCTAATTTCCACGATCATGGTCAGGGTGGATTGCCACGATCGTGGTGGGTCCATAGTTGCCGCAAAAACCATGTGTCGGGGAGAAATCTTTAGAGAATACATGTCTTGTCTGGTTCGGTGCCTGCAAGTCCCAAAATTGGCTAAATTGGCTACATTATTGGCTATTCTAACTACATTATCTAATGAGAGAAAGAAAGCATAAAACATGAGCATTATTGGGCATATTAAGACTAAAGTGACACGAAACCATAGATGAAATGCATAGAGAATATGCATAGATTTGGGTGTTATCAACCACCCCAAGCTTAAAACTTGCTTGTCCTCAAGCAATATTGTGCTCAAAGAACAAAAAGATAACATCCAAATTAAGCTTGGAAATAAATGCTAAGGCTAAGAAAATAGTTTAAAGCATATATTCTTCTTATCCATGTCATTTCAGAACAAACCCCCATCAATCATGCACAATCCTGCCAAAGCAAGATCAAAGAGTGTCCATGCAAGATTAAGTGAATTCACTATAGCCTGCCGATACTCATGAGGGTTTGAATCATAATTATTAAACATGAAAGAATTGACTCATAGGTGATCATGCAGGTGATGAGCAATGAGCCATTACCATGAATCCATGCATACCAATCAGGAATACCACGCCTCTCATTTATTCATGTCCTAAGAAATAAAGCAAAAAGACTCTAATGACTTCTGAGGATCCCGATATGTGTCAGGTTGATCCATGTAGCGAGCAACAGTCCATGCAGTCCGAACTAGTTGGTCCAAAGTAGTGAGATGAACTCCTCGTAGTGGTGCCCAAACCAACCCTGCTACTAGGATGATCTCATAGGTCTCCTAGGGGTTCCTAGTGACTCTCTAATGAGCATTTGGAGTGATACTACCAGGCGTGACATAACCGCATTCATGAGCACAACCATACACCACTGAGGCACCATCCTCAACTCTCCTAAAAGAGAAAACAATGCTCATTTATTGTTCACACTCAGGCTTTTATCATCTGCATTCTATTTGTAGGCTTGGGTGAGAACTATACTGATATTTTGGGATTTTTGTGGGTGGCCAAACCTCTTTTGCACATTTTTATATTTTTCATCTTTTGACTCAATCTAATGTGAGGAGGCACGTAGTCCATCAAGGAAAACACTTCATCATGATCATAGCTCAAATCTCATCATGATTCGCTTGATACCTGTGTGAGAAATTGCAATTATGATTCAAGAATCCTTAGAATAGAGGCAAGCTTGTGAATCCGCAGCTAGGATTCTTTGATCATGTTTTAGCTCATTCCATCGGTACTTTACCATAGATTTGCCATTCACAACATAGATCAAGGGAATTTAGCTTTAAGCTCTGAAAAAGGGACATAACCTTAGATTTAATACCAAACTCAAGGAAAGAGTCAAAGAGAAAGTCAAGCAAAAGGTCAAGAAATTTTTAAGATAAAAGTTGTGCATTTAGGCATAAAGTCAAGCATTTATCTATTAGATTCACACCATATAGCCATAATTGCAAATCTAAAAAGTTGATTTTTTTTGAAAATTTAAAACTAAATACAGGAAATAAACATGCATGCAAGAGGGGTGAAGAGAAAGAAGGGCGAAGCCCACCACCCCAAGCTTAAAAATTTTCTCATCCTCGAGCAAGACTTAAACTTGAAATAGTGAGACAGGAATGCATGATTTCAACGGTAGTTATTGAAGTTCTAAAGATGATGCATGAGGAAAGAAACTAACTAAGAAGAACATGCAAAGCAAAATTTATTGTAATAAAAGGGTGGGAGGGTGGGTAAGAGAAAAAAGGGGGTGGTTGCCCCACGATACTGACATTGGGATCCCAAATCCTAAGTCTTGGGACCAGTGTCACCTGTGTCTTGCTGACGGGTTTCACCACATAATCGGAGTAGAATAGGCAGATGTGTTGGCCCTGCCGAGTCTGAAGAAGCGAAGTGAAATACGAAAACTCGGTGAAGTCATCTTTGTGCTGAAAGTGGCTTGAACTGTACTGGGATGAATTCTTCGGCATATCATCCTCAGGGTACCTTTCATTTTATGAATCTCAATATGAGGGTCCTAGGATGTCGACACAGGATGAGATGGACGGGATAGGTTGAATGACTTAGGTATGATCCATTTCTCCTCCCTCCATCTCTAAACTTGAGGTTGGATGCTTAGATAAGCTACTATATAAAGTCTGAGTCATCCAATCATCTTCTGAACATGAAGTATCCCCAGAAGAGTATGATTGATGTTCTTCCACCCCAAGCTTGTCACCTTCTGCGGGGTTTGGGGTTTCTTAATGCTCATCAGCCATGTTGTAGTGAACTGTCCATCTACCTCCCTTGAGTTCCACCAAGCCTTGAGGAGGGATGGTGGTGATTGTAAGTTCATGTTGTTCTAGCTCATCATCGTCAGTGTATTCGCTCCAATGAGATGAATAGTCGTTGTCATCCTCACCATATAGATTGTTCCAAACCATGATCGGCATACTGCTTGAAGCTAAGTGACAAGTCTCAATGTGAGGGTCATCACTCTGGTCTGGTTTACTATCTGAATCAAATTCGTCAGAACAAGCTCCACTTTCTAATAGTGAGTTTGTTTGAATTTCCCAGTGAGGATAGGAGTCATCATCTCCATAGACCCATTCTTGTTCCTCCATTGGTTCATCAGCTGGCTCATCTGGATAGAATGAAGAACTTCCCCGTGTAGGTTGGTCTTCACAGAAAAACCCCGATGCATCCAGTTGATGATCTGAATCGAATGGTGAAGCATACTCCTCCTCAGACCCAATGGAATGGTCTTGATGACTGGTTTCTTCATTGCTAGGTGGTAGAGCTTGTAACTGCATGGTAACCCAATTGACAAGCTCTTGAAGCCTACTGCATTGTTCAACATCTTCACGAAGTTGTCGGGCTTGTACAACAACACCTTCAAGGTCCATCAATTCTGCCTCGCAATGTCACTGTAAACTTGCTATATCAAACTGGTGTGCTTGGATGAATCCTTACTCAACAACTTGAAGTAGGCTTCTACTGTGGTCTGCAGCTTCAGTGGCTACTTTGAGATGACGATCTTATTCTTCTAGAAGTTGTTGCATTGGATCGACATCTTCTTAGAGATGAGGGGCTAAGGAGGTGAGTGCGTGAATACTTTCCCTAGCTAACTCCACTGCCTTAATTAGTTCTTAATCCCATGATAGCACGGGAGTCAAGGGCTGACTGGCAGTCTTCGTATTTGGGGCATCTTCATATGACGACAGTGGGGGAAAATATAACTTGACTAGCTGTAGAGCACAACCTTCAATTATTTTCTAGTAGTCAGAACTACGGAAAAACTCGGGAGGACAGGTGGACAAGATGACTTGTCTCACCGAAACAAGATCCATGGCTGAAAAAGATATAAGAAAAAAAGGAAAACTATTCAGTAAATATGGACAAGTATGTGTAAATCAAGAGGAAAACTATGCATATATATATACATTCTTATAGTGACAGAACAAAATCTTTTAGGCGTGTAAATGTGGAAAACCACGTCCCCAGCAACGGCACCAAAAATTTGATCGGCCTTTTTCTCACGTCTGGAAATGAACGCGAGACAAAGGAAGGAATCAAGCTTTTAAATTTATAACCTGAATCCTTCTAGGCCCCCACAACTTTTATTACGGAGTCAAAGTAGATATATGGGGTCGAACACAGAGATGTGGGGATGTTTAGGATGCCACAGATCTCGTTCTTGGGTCAGATAAGCCAAAAGCGATAGTCAATAAAAGTATATGTTAGAACTAGTCTAGCGGATTGTCACAAATTAAAACAAAACAAAGAAAAGAAAACAAAACAGAACAGAGCTCTTGGTTCTACTAATCAGAGAGAAGGAGTTCCTATCTATGTAACCACAAGTTGGGTAGTCTATACCCATTCTCAAGTGTAGACAACCCTCGAACACTTGAGCAAGGAATCTATATCCAAACATAGTATGTATTGTCGTGTTTGTTCCTGTGGGGTCATCCCACTCCCTCTCGCACAGTGTGACTAAAACCATCAACGATATATCATCGAGCCTCTCTCAAGGATGATAAATCAACACCTCAAAATATGCTAACTTCCCTTTCGGATCTTAGGATATTCCAGGATGTTAGGAATAGAGCACCTTGGATCTTCCTCCTCTCGGGTTCAGATCCAAACTATCGTCTCTTAGCCATTCCTACACGGGTCTCTTGATACAAGAAGAAATAATAGTTCAAGCAAGAAAGATATCAACCAAACTAGCTATCATAACAAAAAATGGAAGATAGAACAAGAAACATACTAGATCTGAAATAAATCTACTTGCTTAAGGAAAAAGTACATAAACATGCCCACAACGGGTTACATAGCCAAGAAGGAGATCAACTAGCCATGGACAAGCATAGTTGGCACCGAACAAAGATGGAAGAACATCATTGTATAAGAAACCAAGAAACACAACAGAAGAAAGGGGAATAAGAAGAGATTTAGCCCATGGAGGAGAGGTGGCTCTCACTCCTTTTCCTCCGTATAGACTGGATCTCATCTTTTGGTCCTCCTCCTTGATCAGATCTGGGCTCCTTGGTCATCATTCTCTCTAGATCCACCCCGAACAATAGCTTGGTGGGTGAACGGAGGTGGAGGATGATGGAGGTTGGTCTAGATCTGGGTTTCCACCTCAGATCTGGGTGGAAATGGATGGATGGGTAGAGAAAGGATGGAAGCTTGCTGAAGAGGAGAGCGTAGAATGAGCGCCTTGGTCCTCTCAGACCTTGGGATGCTTCCACAGGGCTCTGGGAACCTTCAGATCTCAGAGCAGCAGCCTCTCGGCGTCCTTGGTCGAGGTCCCCCTTTCAAATGAGTGAGGGGACACCTAATTATAGAGGCCAACTGCAAACAGCGACCAGTAGATCGGGGGTCGGCCACAATCGTGGCCAACACCACGGTCGCGATTCATAGAGTGGAAATTGTGGTCGCAGTGATGAAGATTGCGGTCGCGGTTATTGGCTATGGTCGTGGCAGACAACCACGGTCGTGGTGGAAGGAGTTGGCTACAGTCGTGGCTAAAGGACACGGTCGTGGTGAGGAATCGCAGTTGTGGTTATTTGCCACAATCACGGTTATTAGCCACGGTAGTGGCGAGGGATCGCGATCGTAGTGTTGAAGACCGCGGTCACGGTTATTGACCATGGTCATGGCGGACGGCCACGGTTGTGGTGAAAGTGGATGGCCACGGTTATGGCAGGTGGCCACAGTTGTGGCGAGGAATAGCAGTTGCGGTGTTGAAGACCGCGGTCGCGATTATTTACAACGGTCACGGTTATTGGCCACAGTCATGGAGAAGGTGGACGGCCACAGTCGTGGTAGGTGGCCACAGTTGTGGCGAGGACCGTAGTCATGATGTCGAAGGCCGCAGTCGCGATGGGCACCATGGTCATGTCTGATTGCCATGGTCATGGTCATGGTGGATTGCCACGGTCATGGCGGGTCCATAGCTGCCGCAAAAACCATGTGTCGGGGAGAAATCTTTGGAGAATAGATGTCTTGTCTAGTTCGGTTCCTGTAAGTCCCAAAATTGGCTACATTATTGGCTATTTTAACTACATTATCTAATGAGAGAAAGAAAACATAAAACATGAGCATTATTGGGCATATTAAGACTAAAGTGGCACAAAACCATAGATGAAATGCATAGAGAATATGCGTAGATTTGGGTGTTTTCACTGCTACACTCATGTTTGTTGTGCTTGTCGGATCTCGTTTAGCATGTCGGGCTATGGAGAGAGGAAACCTTGAGGTAGTCCTCATGAGCCGTTGAGGCATCATGATGGTGGCTTCCACCCCAACTCATCCGTCCTTATTGCAGAGCATGTGATAGATCTCACTGGAGTTTCCCCTTGTAGCGACACAAGGCAACTGAAGGAGATCTCATTCGCGCTCTATAGCCAATGGACAAGGGAGGCCAACAATGGATCTTGTAGCGATCCAGACCGGATTCCAGCCCAGCTAAGGGCTAGACACAACCCAAATAACCATTGAAGATCCTATTTGGGGTAGGCCTAGGGATTTTGGGCATGCCCCATAGTGATGTGGGCCCTTCCTAGCCTTTGATTTTG
Source organism: Alisma plantago-aquatica (assembly GCA_963693085.1). Lineage (NCBI taxonomy): Eukaryota > Viridiplantae > Streptophyta > Magnoliopsida > Alismatales > Alismataceae > Alisma > Alisma plantago-aquatica. The sequence goes on along the minus strand of OY856412.1, from coordinate 282,676,319 downwards.
GATCCAGTGATCCAGGATGCTCTGACTTGAGGTGAAACAATAAAAAAATTATAACTTTATACTCCTTAGGCCAAATTTAGCATTTAATATAAGAAAATCGACCAGGGGAACAAGATCTAGATCTTAAGATGTTGTCACTCCATAAATCTAAACTAAATCTCTTCATTTTCTCTTTTTGTGAAATTTGGGCATGAATGGTGCATATTTGATGCATGATCATGATAAATCTTGGTTCTTAAATGCACCTCTACCCTTCTAATCATCAAATCAATAACTTGTATACACGCTTGGACTCTTTGAGGGGCCTAGTTCCCATTCTTGCACTTTGTTTACCCTCTATGCACATATATATCTAGTTTTTGGACTTTAATGACATACTTTGTCCTAATTAGCTAATATCACTTCTAAATTATATCTAATTATTAACCAACCTCAAAATCATTATCACACACCTCTCTATGACACAATATCACCCCAAGTTTCCCCTATTGCACTTGTCTTGGCCTATATGGTTTTTTATACTTGTATGCGTCCTATTTATGTGAATGAAGGGTTACACTTCAATGAAATGATGCCTCTAATTCCTTTTATGCGTTAAACTATATTAGATCTTTGAAATAAGTAACTTTTTGATGGGTTATGATCTAAATGGATAGGTCCAACCCATTTGTGATCTAATCAGGTTATGTGACATCAAACCCATCTTTTCTGACTTAATGTACTCATGTGGCATTTATGCCTTGAATTATGTTCTTGTGCCATAAGCTTGATATTGATCTATTTCGTATGTATTCCCATTCCAATCATGAAGTTATCTTAATTTTATGATGTCCTTGTTGTGAATGTCCCACCTGATTGATTTGTTGTCCCCTAATGTTACAAGTGAACTATGTTGATAATTGCATGCATGTATGTTTGAGATGTTGATACCCAATGATGGTTATATGATGCTAACCTCACCAAATAAAGGAAAATGGCTCAGATAGAAAGTACATAATGAAAATGTGTGAAGTCCAAGTTGTCACCAATACATACATGCAAGGCACATCAGGCCCTAGTGTTCTATTCTTCAAGAAGAATAGCCTTGAATCACCCACTAGCACACAATGAAAAACACAATGGAACTAAATTATAATAATGGTATGGATGAATACCCCCACTTGATAGGTGCAGATGATGTGTCTATGACATCAACATTAAGGATATTGTAAATTGTGATGAAGTGATTGGAAGTATCATGCACTTGAACAAACATCCTATTAAAGCATTTTTCACTCTAGATCTTCCAATACCTTTATATCATTTGAGTTAGTAAGTAGACTAGAACTTGTATGCATGGATCCTATTCTAGATGCACAAATCCTTAATGGTAGTATTTGATGTTCTCATATCATGATCCCCTCTACTTACCTATGTATATCTGGGAAGATGTTAGAGGCCTACTTCATCCCTCATAGACATGAATGTTTTTGATGTCATTCTAGGTATATTTTGTTTGAAGAAGTTTGATGTAGCCATGTTTAATTGTAAAAACTAATTCAGATTGATACATTATGATAGTGAACATTTTTGTAACAAGGAAATCAAACAAGTTGACCAACTGAGGTATGCTACGATCTTCTTCAATATGGATCTACATAGTGTATACTACCATATCAATGTGAAAGATGAGGATGTCCAAAAGACAACATTTTTCACTTGTATGGGTAGAAGAAATTCTTGATCATTCCGTTTGGCTTGATAAATGCCCATTCCCCCTTCATGGACTTGATGGAATCGAGTCTTTCACCCATATCTTGATAGTTTCATGGTGTTCTTCATCAACTCAGTGCTCATGTACTTAGGGTTAGTGACACAATGTCATGAGCACCTATAGATTGTGTTGCACTCATTGTGAGAATATTAGTTGCATGTGAACTTCTTAAAGTGTGATTTCTTGCTCAAGAAAGTCATGCTCCTAGACATGGGATCTCTATTGGTGACATTGTTTTTTGATCCAATCAAGGTGGAGGCTATGATGAATTAGAAAGCCCCAAAGAATCTTCCAATATATACAACTTCCTTGGCCTTGTATGCTAATGCACAAAAACTCATTTGATATTTCTCTCAATTAGATATCCCTATATTAAAGTTGAATTCCAAATAATAAACGTTTATAGAAACTCCTATGTAAAAGTCAAGTCTCCTAGAGATTGCCTAGATTCAAGAACAAAGGTGATTTCCTATGCATCATTCCAACTGAAGCCAAACAAGATAATTTTCCTGACAATGACTTATAATTAGTAGTATAGTTTTTGCTATACACATATAAAGGCACTATATGGACAACATTTAGTTTGATGTTTTCTAGATTCATAGGAGCTTGTGGTACTTATTGAAGTATAAGGATTTGAACCTACACAAGAGATGTTAAATCAAATACTTAAAGGACTACGACTATAATACCCCCTTTAAGCATACATGCATCAATAGAAGAAACTCCTATGTTTTATATAACATGAGGGACTTTATCTCAAAGGGATGCCACAAGAATAATATAAAATTGCAAATAAAGTAAACAATCACCATTAATATTGAAATTGATTCATACAATTTTCAGATGCAATCTTGTACAGTTCAGTTCTTGAATACACAATATAACCTATAAATGTGATTTAGAAAATGAAAGAAACTCTAATCTAAGTGATTGGATCATCTAGGTAGATGGCACCCCACCGGGAAAAACCCTGAGAAACCTTGAGCTATTCCTTAGGTTTATCTCCATATGGCTCTATCTTGACGTTGCTTCATACCTGCGAGCTTCGCGCCCCTAACCATGCATCAAACAAATTGGTAAGTGGAATTGAGAATATTATATCTTAAAGAAAGCATGTAAACTAAAAATAATCTTTAAACGTTAAACATTGGAAAAGGGACACATTTCTTTTAAATTATTTATTTTATCTGACCTATGTAATAATTCTCGGGTTCTGCACTAAAGTGCCTCTTCTCTTATGCATAGAAGTGCCCCTTCTCTTATGCATTATAGTGTTAGTTTTGCTCCGAGGAGCCTCTTGGTGAGGATCTTATATAAGTTATCTTTTAACATTATCTTTCTCTTAGAACTCTTGACTTTGTTCTTAAATCTTAATCTTGATTTTACTCTTAATGTACATGAATACGATACAACTATATTGACAATAAACATGAAATTTAGTTCATTATAAATTCATTGACTTTTAACAATTGAAACATTAAATAATACATTCATAGAATTCATTGTACATACATATATACAATCAATCAAATACTAATGTTCAAAGTGCATGGACCACTTACCTTTCTCTTAGAGAAGATCATATTACTCCTCTTATGTTGAAGAAACCCTAGTCACATTCCTAGAGTTTATAGAACCCTCATTACCCTATTGTGACAATTATAATTCATTAGTAATTGATATTCAACCTAATTTCTAGGGTTTTGGGATTCTTGATATAATCAGGGAAACACTAAATCAAATCAGATTTTAGAATGTATCCCATCATCTAGATTTCAAAAAACCCTTTCCAACACATATTATCAGGAAATTTTCAGACAAAGCAATAATCAGATATGAATTTTGGAAGATTGCGGCCAATCAGGAAAATCCATAACAAATTGATGATTCAGATTATCCACACACGGGGCACTTTAACCACTTGGCCCAATAGTGAAAGCCCTCATGGTAGAAAGCTTCTATCAATCAAATAATCGGTCATTGAGTAGTCTAGGCGAGAAGGTCCAAACATGCCCATTGACGCAAGTCAAACATATCAAAGGTTCAGGAGTAAACTCGTCAAACCATCAGGGATCATCTTCACCACAACGATTAATACCATGTCCCTCAAACCAATGAGAAAAGGCGACTAAGCATATGCTACTACTCAAACCAAAATCTATCATGTGTGAAACTGAGATCAGGGGCTAGCTCCCTGTCGTCGATCGAAGTCAACAAGCCCAGGAGACAGTTGAGAGGTGACATGAAGCTTAAACAACTTCTCCCACCATGGCTTCTAACCAGATGTAGTTGAGGAACACATTAGAGCAAACTTTGATCCACACCAAAGCCACAAGTGGAAACACCAAACCTTGGCAGAATGAAAGTGATCGTAACACACAAAAATTAGATAGGAATTCACTTGGAATAGGAGTTTAATCATGAATTATAATGAAATTGATTACTAAAGTTTTTGGGTATTCAATTTAATAAAAAATTAGCTGACTGGACTTTGAACCGATCAGTTCAAGTGTTGAACCAACCATTTAGAGTGTTAGGTTGATTGGATATTGCATTGACTGAATTATTTATGAATCAGGAAATGAATGACCGGTTCACTAAGTGAACTAATCATCTCAAGGTTGCCAGATGAGCAGTTCATGAGATGAACCACCCAGTTCACAAGAGCAATTTGATTGCATAAAGGATTAGTGATGACGTCATGTCGTGCATTAATTGGATTAGAATTGCCAATACAATTGCGATTGGAAAACATAATAAAACAACATGTTCGCTCGGTGAACCGATCGGCTCACATGTCAACCGATCGGTTCACATGTGAAACGACCATTTTTCCTATTGTAGGTTGCAAAATTGTGTAAAAGTTTGGTCCCATTTGCTCCCACTCAGACTAAGAACCCTAACCCCGACCCTCCTATAAATAGAGGGGTACTGAGAGCTTCTCATATAACAACTTAGTTACCTCTAACAATTGTATGTCTTCTCTATTTGTAGTAACCGAGAGAACGAGAGAAAGTACTACACGACAAAGGAAGAGATAGCAAGGGAGAAAAATTGTGGGAGAGCAAGTTGGTAACTCGTATAACAATGTGAGGGGAGAACTCATTTTTGAACGTTCTACTAGAACGATAAGAGTTCCTAGTGGTCTGTGTGCACTACTCTAGAGACATGGATACTTTTCCCACTAGGAGGACATCATCAACCTAATGTCTATGGTGATTAACCAGGACGCTGACACAAATGTTTTTCGAGCGTGACTTTAGAAATGCTCGCACAACCACCACTAGTGAATAGTCGTTGGACTTGATCCAGGACCATGTATAACCTTATAAACCATTCATCTGATTACATAGTTATTGACATGATTCATTGGTTCAAGGGGAATATGGCAATTAAATTTTTATTTCCGCTGCTTGTTCTTTCACCATATTTTCTTACAATTGTATGAGAGCCACGCCAATCTACTATGTTTTAGGATATGATTAATTTTTTTGTTTTCATCATTTATTTATTGCATACGATGTAAATACTTAAACTGATTAATTTTCATATCCACCTAAAGACCACATATGATTCAAAACTAATATATATGTGTGATAATGATATATATGCAATTTACACATGTCTCCATAAAAGTGAGTTTTGATGGTGGATGTGTAGCATGTTTATGGATAATAACCCAAATATTTGTATGTGGTTGAATGGTTTGTTCCTATAATATCTCTATTTACATACCGAGCCTCAACCTTTTTCTTTCCAATGTAAAAGTATTATTCTTTCCTACCTTTTCTCCTCTCAGATGTAACTAGAGGTTTCTCATTACCATGTAATAAGTTTAATAACAACATGATAGTTTCTTTTCTTGCAATGACAAAGGTGATCAGTGTCAGGTGAGTCGGTCATTTCATGTGACGAGCCGACCGGCTGGAGGACCAAGAAGGGCATACTATAGGAGGAGCGAACTGGCCGACTGATGGACCCAACCAATTGTTTGGAGGTGTCTAGAGATCGGTTGGATAGGAGGCCATGCGATCGATTCAGATAATCAACCGACCGACCAAGAGGCAAGCCGAGCAGTTCAAGGGTTGAATTGATCACACCAGATTGGCAAGCACAGATCTACACCAATAAGAGGTTCATGCATGAGATGTAGACCTAAGCGGTAGTAATTCCTTGTGGCTCTAAGGAATTATAGTAGTATGGGCATTACCATCGCTAATTTTTTATATTACATGTTTATGTTGTGGGATATAGCATGTATATGGTACATAATATATATATGTGGTGATTGGGTAATGTATATGTATTTATAAACACAAACCCCTCAATAACATATTAATCTTATATTCCTTCCATAAAGAAACACACATGAAAATCTTGATCGACTAAGTGTGGGCACCACAAGGGTGGTGTGTCATCTATCTCATGGAAGTGTGATGGTAATAACTGCTAAGCGGGGTGTATTAATAGCATGTTGGCTTTTAGGTCGGGCTTAACTGAGTGTCCTTAATGAGATCAAGCACCCAAGGCATGTAGATTACTATGGAAAGGAGTTGTGTGTACCATCTATCCAAGTGATGTATAAAATGCAATTGAAAACTGTTGCCTATTGTAACGATTGATTATGAATGTTGGCGTTGGTTGGGTAATAACTAAACTATTTTGTATCTTGGCTCATTAGAACTTTTTTCACTGCAATCTTCTGAATTGATAATTGAGGGTTATAAATTTGGAAAAATATGAGAGTGATAATTAATTAAAAGCCTAACTAAACATCATCAAATTTTATACAAAATAAAATCAAACCAAAAAAGAGTTTTGATAAAAAATTGCAAATTTCTCTTATAGAATTAAATGGCAACACACAACAACACATTTTCTCTGTGCACTTTCCAGCTAGCTCAGCTGGTCAAGCCTACTACTTACGAAGCATAGGTTGCGGGATCAAATCTCAGTGAATCCCATTGGGGCACTACAAGAAGGGACCAAAATCCCTTGGCATACGCGATTGGTTGTTCTCTCTCCTAATACCTTAGACAGGGGTGAAACTCCTCACTATCCAAAAACAAAACACATTTTCTCTACAATCAATCCTTGAGAAGGACAAATTGAATGGGAATAACTTCCACGATTGGTTCAAGATACTGGGAATTATTCTCACACAGGAGTACAAGCTCTATGTCCTAGAAGTACCAGAGCCAGAAGAACCTCTTCCAGCTGTACCAAAGCTAATAGGGATGCTTACAAGAAGCATATTAAAGATGTTGTTGATGTCAAATGCCTAATGATATGATCCATAAACTATTAGTTGCAAAGACAGCATGAGAACATGGATATTATTGAGATGGTCACACATCTTAAGAACATGTTTCAAGATTAGGCAACACAAGAGAGATTTGATGTCTCTAAGGTGTTGTTCAAATGTAACATGGAAGAAGGAGATCTAGTACATCCTCCTGTGCTCGAGCTCATCAGGTATGTGGAGAACCTTTCTAGACCAGGATTCCCCTTGGGTGAAGAGTTACCCATTTATTTGATTCTACAGTCTCTTCCAGAGTCATACATTCAGTTTGTCATGAACTACAACATGAATGACTTTGACAAGCCATTGATAGAGTTACTTGGCATGTTGAGTACAAATGAGGCACAAAAGAAGAAGAACACGCCCAAGTCTGTGATGATGATCAGAAATATAAAAGGAAAGTCTAAAGGTAAAGGCAAAGGCAAAGGCAAAGCTAAGAAGAGTTATAAACCTGGGTAGAAGCCAAGGTCTTTAACACTCAAGGCAAAGGGAGGAATAAAGAAGGGAGGAAATTGCCACCACTATCACCAGACTAGACACTGGAAAAGGAATTGCCCTCTCTTCTTAGAGGAATTAAAGAAGAAGAAGAAGAAGAAGGAAGGGGTTGAGACCTCTACTTCAGGTATAAACATTATAAGATAAATCTAATTACTTCTTCATCTTGGGTATGTGATACATGATGTAGATATGACATACATTGGTGTGCATGATCTAATAAGAAGTAAAGCCTTTATGAAAGGGCAAGGATGGACTGCATAGAGCAAGAGTTGCTGCAACTTCAATCTACATTTAGAATTTATCTTAGCCCATTAGGCATGTAATAGAGTTAGTTGAACTGATATGCCAATAAATTGAAACATTTTACTTTATGCATCTTGTATGGACAAGGATGGTTATAAATAAAGAATGCTTCTATTTCAAAGATTTGGTCTTATATGGAAATGCCCCTAATATCTTGTGATGTTTATATGAAGGATCAAAAGATAAATGTTTATAACATAAATACCTAAATGATTAAAATTGATAAACTCAAACAATCAATATCTATAACATTGTGTCTATAACACATGTATGAGAAGTGCATTTCTAGGACATGTTGATGTTTATCTAGAGTCTTTTGGTTATTCAACCAATAAGAGACATGCAACTCTTATATATGAGCAACATGACAAACCGCCTCTCACTAGGAGTAGTGCAAGAACAAGCATTCTATTAGGACTTATACATTATGATGCACAAAGTCCTTCGGAATAAATGCTACAAATAGTTATTTGTACTTCATTACATTTATTTATGATACAGTGACATGTATTCAATAAAATAAAAATATGTTGAAGTGATCAAGAAGATTTCATGTATGAAGCACAAAACCTCCTTAAAGGTATTAAGATACTTTGATATCATCAATGTTGAAATACTTTACAAGAATAGTTTTGAGGTCCTTTTGGAGAGACTGTGATAGTGGATCTAAACATGATGATGTATTATATAGAAGGAATCATAAGTCATGATATGATTATCATTTAATATAATCTTCTAATCTCCTCAAAGGCATATTCCTAACACGAAAACAATGTACCACCTAAAATGGTTTAAATGACGTCATATGAGATGTGATATGGAAATATTTCAATATGTATTTTGTAAGGATTGAATCTTATACAAGAAAGACTTTCTTGAAGAATTGATCCTTAAGACCATATAAATGTTAATAGGTTGAATACTACTTATCCTAATCTAACAACAAAATGTTTGTTGGTAGGATAGATGAATTCCAGAAGAATCAGCGAGAGTAAAGTAGAACCTGAAAAGTTAGAGATCAGTAGGAAAAACATTTGAACCAAAGGAGGTACAATGGAAATTTGGAGAATCACAAATTATTGTGGAAACTCAAATTCCATCTATAAAACAAAACTCACAGTTCTAGTATAACACATCTAAGGTTAAAGGATTGAGAATCCTATAACTCAGATAAGTTCTGAGTTTGTCATAACATGATGAACCAACATTCAACTAAGAACTATTGAGGGACCAGAGTCTGAGAAATGGTTTGAGGCCATTGTATCCAAAGTGGAATCCATGAACATCAACAAGGTATGACCTTGGTGGTACCACCTAGAGGGGTAAAACCCATAAGGTGCAATTGGGTTTTCATAAGGAAGACCAACATGGATGGACATAAAATGACAAATTGGTTGCAAAGGTTTATAATTAGTTCAAAACTGTTGAACATGATTGTGAGAACTTGTTACACTAACAAGATTACTCAAAACATAAAGCACAATCGATCACTAACTAATCATATACCCAAATATATGGGTAAATTAAAATCAATTTCAACATCAGCACCAGCTCAGAAACATTTGCATAAGAGCCCAACATCTTTATTATATCCATACTATGCTAAGAATTTGATACAAATTGTTCTATCGCCTTATCCACAACATATATACATAGGAGAACAATATTTGTATATGCCACACAACAAACATTAACATGCTAAAAAATTTTGATTCGTTTGAAACACCATATACAAACTTTTCCTACCTAGACCTGAGAGAACAAGGACGACTCTAGGGCACACTAGACATCTAATCAACTTTCTCAAAGATTCATTACCATAGCGCCTCTTTACTGCCACATGTTTGTTTTCGTCACTTCTAATTACCTTAAAAAATGTGGAAAACTATAAGGGTGAGACCCATGTCCCAGCAAGAGATATAACCTCCAACAACGCTTATTGATTACAACATTTTAAATAGTAGATAACTAAGCAGTTGGAGTATTTAATAATCAATTGAACATATTGAACGATCCAAGTATGCTAAATAGATTAATAAATTAATCTTAGCAACAAGTGTGATCATCGATGCATGTATAGATAACAAATAAATCAATTTCTTTGGATAAATATCTACTTAAATATCATCAAATTGCATCTAATAACAATCATTATCATTAATCTGACTATCATCATATTCCTTGCTAACAACACAAGCAATCTAGTAGCATAAGCAACCTTGACATCATGAATATGTCTAGTAACATAACATGGCTATCAATATTGGAATCTCAAATAAATGGAACAAATATATATCATACGTAGAACTAACATCATAGCACAATTAACAGCATAAGCATGATTAGCAATTTAAGCATTTCTAATTACATAGGCATGGCTAGAAATATTAAACATACCTAGTAGCAGCATCTTAACCATCAATGTCAGTATATTTGACAACATAAGCATGTTTACAACACGAGCATAACAACAACATAAGCATATCTATTATCTCTTATTGTACTATACATGATCTCAGTGAAAAGAAAGCAAACAAGGGTTATCATCAAATATGAAGCATTGTGTATAACCCTAAATAGATATGCTACACGACTGTCTTACATCTTTTATTATGCCCTGAGGAATTTGAGGATACCACTCAAAATCCAACTGACCACTACTAAGTCGAAATCAGTGCAATACAAGATCTAGGAAGATCTAGACTCCTAAGATCTTCTCTTCCCCCGGTCAGTACGGGTCTGGCACAACGACACATAAGGTCAAGCTGCTAACAACCTAGTCCATCCTTGGTATAGGTCACGATACTAGTGAAAGGATGTGGGTACGCATACCCTACCATCCGAGGTACAACCGCAACTGTCCCCCAATCTCGTCACATATATAATCACTGAGACACGAATGCAACCATTCTCAAACTAAGGGATAGGTATGACCGCATTCATCCTCCCTAAACACTTGAATTCAGGATGACAAGCACCCTGCATACTCATAAGTATGCACTCCGAGTTTCCCTTAGGAATACTCATTTCACCATCTGGAAAGTTCTGACACTAAGATGGATCTATGGCACATGGCACTACATGATTAGAGTTTCACTTGATTAGTTATGCCAATTGGGTGAATTAAGGTTGCATCAAACAAGTGGACATACAAACCCTAATTCACTTCTAGCAAGCATATAAATATCACAACTTTAAAAGATATAAAATGTGTGAAACATAATTTCTCATCTCATCATCACATGTTACTATTCACTTACCATTCATGAGGCTACACTAGTCATCATACTATCATAAGATATAAATCCTTTTTACAATATCACAAGTTATCAACCCTTATCAACACAAGAGGATTACACCTCATTTAGGGCTCAACCATGCCTAAAGGTCATTAATATCGACATACTATTACAAGATATAAAATCCTTTTCACAATATCATAGGGTATCGACCCTTATCAACACAATAGGATTACACATCATTTAGGGCTCAACCATGCCCAAAGGTCATTAAGACCATCATACTATTCCCTGCAAGAACGTCATTATCTTTGCATGACTTATAACAAGGCTAAAATACATCACTTACATATAATACACCAAATCAACACAACATTACATTAATGAGCTAATCGATATTCATAAACAATCATAGAAGGGTTATATTAATATTAAGAACATTCCTTTATTACATAAACATGCAAGGAATCTAGATATGATTAACCCTCATCATATTCATAATGCACATGTTTATCATAAGAAAGTATCAACCGTGTAGATATGATAACCACCAATTAACATATCAAGGTTATGATCATATTAAGGAGGTTATTCCACCATCATTCCATCATATAAGAATGTTAAACATGAATACTCATCTTTATCTATTTGCATTAGAGTAAGGTTCATAAGATAAATTATATTAATGTTACTAATCAACACTCATACCCAAACCCTAACTCACGACATCCCCATTGGATCATGGATGCATAAGATGAAGCATCACCATCACATTCCATACCATTCTTAAGTATGAACCCACACATAAATAAAGGTGTAACCATCGGGTTATATCATACTAGGGTTTCAACAACAGTAATAGAGTACTCCATGATTGTATTAGTCATTCAAGGACTATTCATACCCAATTACCATCATTTAGTTATATTAAAGCTAGGTATAACAAGATATACCTCATTAGGGTTACATATCAACACAATATGGTTATCATCCCTTCTATTCATATGAGTGAATAGGTAAGAATACCTTATTAAGGGTAACCCTCCATTAGTTCCATCATCATTCAACCCATATCACCATACTACAATGTCACCCAGAACCATTGGATGTTTAAAAGGTAAGACCATTGGCTGTTTACATAAGTAAACACCTTGAATGAATCATATATGATGTTATTGAGTTGTGATCTATAAAATTCACCATTTACCCTAGACATACTGTGGTTAACAACAATATGGGTTCTGTTGAGAGTAGGGTAAAACCCACAATCGATTGTTCATTCAAAACAAGCCATCCATTGTCAACAAGTAAGCTCCTTAAGTTGATCATATAAAGGAAACCATCTAAATCACATTATTAGGACCAAAATATTACATTAGACATAATTCCACTTTATTGGAGGAATAAACATTAGATCTTGACCACTGGTTCAAGTTCATATGTTAAAATCATCAATTACAGTATATGTCCGACCATTGCATCAAGTGACCCAAGAAACCATCGGTCTAAGGCTTAATTGATGCTACCACTACAATTCTTAACTCAACATAGGTTGTAGAGACCTGTTCCACCATAATTAGTGACCATTAAATCACCATAGGTTGTTAGATCAACACTATATTCATTAATTAGCATCAAATATTAATCTAATGTCATCAATGATTGATAACATCAGTAGGGTACTTAATGGTTGATCATTAAACTTCTAATTGATTCAAAACCTGACATAAGGGGGTGACCATAGGTTGTCACCATCATCTGACACCTTTGATCTCGACCATCATTTATCATGAAGACAACACCATAGGTTTGTTGCAATGGTACCATCATCGGATCATGGGTTTATAGAAGAAATCAACTTTAAACCCAAAAATTGACCATTGGTTGATAGGTGCTTAGCACCATAGGTTGTCAAACCAACCTGATACAAGTCATATTATACCTTAGGAATAACTTACACATGATCAAAGGTTCATCTAGAACTGAAATCATAACATGGAACATTATAAAAATCAAATCCAAGTCAAGCATAGCCTTTTAGTGCATGAATCATCGTTTTCAAGCAAGAACATGAGCTAGCAAGCTTATGGTAAGCAATAAACGTGGAGCAAGTTATAAAACTTGACTCTAATGATAAGATAAACTCCCACACATAAGAAAAAACGAGCAGGTAGGGTAGAAAATCCAATCATAAGCTGTGAACTCGTCCATCTAGCACCTCTCTTCATCAAATGAGCAAACCCTAAGCATAAGGAGCAAGAAAGGTAGGGTTTTAGAGCTTTAGATCAATTTCTACCATGGAACAACAAGGTTACAACCTGTATAAAGGTAGGAGGAAGTATAAAAAATAAATAAATGGATGAAATAAGGGGATTCTTACTCTTTTAGGTCAAGATCACTAGAAGGAAGCTTTTTTAAACCAAAAAAGGAAGTCAATTGCAACCCTAGATTCTTTTTCCAAGAAGCTCCCCTCTTTCTTATTACTTGGATATGAAATTCATAGAAGAACAGAGGGAAGATGAGGTTTTTAGAATGAGGGAAGTGGTGGAGATAAAATGTCTCGTTTTGGTTCTTAGGGATAAGTATATGAAACTTTAAGATAAAGAAAAAGAAAAAGTTGAAGTTCTAGTATCTTTCCAAGTGTCCATGGCCTTAAACCATTACTAATATACAAGCACACACATAAGCATATCCCCCAAAGTCCATATATATATGCTTATCCCTCGTTTCTTGAATTTCCAAGCAAAACAAATAACACATTTGTTGATAGCTACTAAAGGTTGCTCATCCATGAAGGGGTAAACCCTACAAAAACCCTTGGAGAAAACACCTTCAAACCAAGGTTTAAATGGGCAACCCATGGATCAAAAAGCTCAATAATGATGAGATAATATAAAAGGAACATAATGCAAGTGATAAATTGCAAATAAACCTCTCAATTGGGTAAATTGCATAAAAGTCCAAAATGTGCATAAAATTGCATAACTTGCTCAAATAGTGTCCAAATTGGACCAAATTTGAAAGTTAAGCTTTTATTATGATTTCAAAGCATATAAAAAGGTTATATTATAGTTTTAAGAATTAAATTATGATAATTAATCTTATTCAGCTCATTAAGCAAGTTTAGGGGTCTTACAACTATAAACCCCTAATTGGGATTTTGCCCCCGAAATCCAAGGTAAACAAAGATGGGTACTTTCTTTGCACATAATCCTACTTCCTTCACATGGTTACTTGAATATCATGGTGATGTAACATCATTCATACATATCTCATCTTGGGTTAGCACAAAAACCCCCACATAAGAAGACATTTGCAAATATGGAACATAGAAACTTGTTGTGTCATCTGTACAACTCTAGTAGTAATGTTCAACTTCAAATTCTTGCTATCATCCAAAAATTATATATATTGTATCAACACATTACTCAAAAGTCATACTTTCTATCTTTTTGCCAATCATGGCATGTGTACCATACCATTCCTTAAAGCATAAAAAAAGGTGATGTATCCATCCTTTTTTTTCTAGATACACTAACACTGGAACACTTGTCAGTTCTTTTTCAGCATCAAAAGAAATGTTGACGCTGGCACCTGTCATTCCATACAAGAAAACATCATTCCTAGTCAACCTTGTTAGGGGTGAAACAATAACACTATCTTCACCTTACTAGGATTTACACAACCTACTTAGAATATATATCATGATCCCATAAAGACATTTAATCAACCCCATCTCACTCTTGTTCAACTTGTCTCATATCTATTGCTACTTTAGAAACCCTAAGCTTTTGAAGAAATATTGATCATATTTTTGACCATATTTGAAATACTTTGACATGTCATCATTCAAAGCTTGATATAACTTGTATTACATGATCAGAACACTCTGTTCCTCCTATTCATAAACTCTATTTGTACATTGGTTAGTCTAAAGGACATAACTCTAAACTCATCATGGTCATAGAACTTATGTCATCCATTCTAACTCTTATGTCTAAAGGATATTTTATCTTAAAGAAGCACGATAGCACATGTCTACTGATCAACAAACTATCTATCCTTGATAGTGGTCTTGCCCAACTATCACTGAACCATACACAATATTATAGAATCACTTTTGTTTTTCCTTCCAAACAATATTTAGAGGGTCATCATCAACCCTCTCTCTCTCTAAGGGAGAGGAACACTAGGAATGTTCATGTAATAAACATCTCCAACCTTCACATACTTCCCATACTGTTGATACATCTTGGATACTAGGATTCATTACCTTGGTATCCACCACATGTGCTATAAGGAACTCCCATCCTTATATCATCTAATTTTACCAACATAATCAAATATCAAGACATATAAGAGGAGTCTTCCTAATTATTTGAAGGCTCAAAACCAAACTCATCACAAAATTTATGATCTTGGAACCATAGTCCAAACAGCCTTATGCTATAATAAGCTATCCACCCTCATGTTTACACAAATCCATGCATACAAAGTGGAAATGATCCACTTGAAAGTTGTACCCTAGAAAGGAAAGACACAAAGGGAACCAAACTTCCCACATCATCGCAACATTATTCAAGGGTCACTAGTAAAAAGGTAACCAATTCTATTTTCATTATGCAAGTTACATCTTCTTATGTATCATTTTACCCTTTTCATTGAGATATTCACACAATGATTTCTTATTTGTTATGTTCTTTAGATTGTCTCAAAATGACTACTTGATCAGAGTAATTAGAAAGATAACAATCTAAGAGTTCCATACTTACCTTTTCTTCAATAATTGAATACTTGGCCAGGGCATCCAAGTACTGAGATTAGGCAGTATGCACCATATTTTTATGTCATATTCCTAATTTTGACATCATCCTAGTCCTAAGTCCTAGTGTCCCTATAGACTCAGTGAACCTAAAGATTTGATACCAACTTGTGAGAACTCATTACACTAAATGAGATTACTCAAAACATAAAGCACAATCGATCACTAACTAATCACATACCCAAAAATGTGGGTAAATTAAAACCGATTTCAACATCAACACCAGCTCAGAAACATTTGCATAAGAGCCCAACATCTTTCTTATATTCATACTATGCCAGGAATTTGATACAAACTATTCTATCACCATAGCCACAACATATATACATAGGAGAACCATATATTTGTATATGCCACACAACAAACATTAACATGCTAATAAAATTTTGATTTGTTTGAAACACCATCTACAAACTTTTCTTACCCAGACCTGAGAGTATAGGGATGACTCTAGGGCACACTAGACATCTAATCAACTTTCTCAAAGATTCATTACTATAGCTCCTATTTGCTGCCAAATATTTGTTTTTGTCACTTTCGATTACCTAAAAAAATGTGGTGAACCACAAGGGTGAGACCCATGTCCCACTAAGAGATATAACCTCCAACAATGCTTATTGATTACAATATTTTAAATAGTAGATAACTAAGTAGTTGGAGTATTTAATAATCAATTGAATAGATTGAACAGTCCAAGTATGCTAAACAGATTAAGCAATTCATCTTAGCAACAAGTGTGATCATCAATGCATATATAGATAACAAATAAATCCATTTCTTTGGATAAATGTCTACTCAAATATCATCAAATTGCATTTAATAACAATAATTATCATCAATCTGACTATCATCATATTCCTTGCTCACATCACAAGCAATCTAGCCGCATAAGAAACCCTGAAATGAATATGTCTAGTAACATAACATGGCTATCAAAATTGGCATCTCAAATAAAGGGAACAGATATATATCATATGTAGAACTAACATCATAGCACAATTAACTGCATAAGCATGACTAGCAGTTTAAGCATTTCTAATTACATAGGCATGGCTAGCAATATTAAACGTAGCTAGCAGCAACATCTTAACCATCAGTGTCAGTATATTTGACAACATAAGCATGTTTACAACATGAGCATAACAACAACATAAGCATAGCTATTATCTCTTATTGTACTATACATGATCTCAGTGAAAAGAAAGCAAACAAAGGTTATCATCCAATATGAAGCATTGTGTATAACCCTAAATAGATATGCTACACGACTATCTTACATCTTTTATTATGCCCTGAGGAATTTGAGGATACCACTCAAAATCCAACTGACCACTGCTAAGTTGAAATTAGTGCCATACAAGATCTAGGAAGAGCCGGACCCCTAAGATCTTCTCCGCCCCCAGTCAATACGGGTCCGCCATTACGACACATAAGGTCAAGTTGCTAACAACCTAGTTTGCTTAATTTGATTTTCTTTAAATCATGAATAATTGAGAATAATAAGAGGCAAAGGAGATATCCTCATAACCAAGGAAGGGAAGGGGGAAAGAGGCAAGGAAATGGAGGGGATAATCCCTACTTTCTCTCTCCTAAAATGAATTTTAAATAAAATGCATATATGCTCCTTTATCCATGAGTTGAAAGGGTAATTTCGAAACCCCTTTCACTTCTTACTTGCAAAAACGACCAAGGGAGCTTGGAGAAATAGGAGGACGACCCCCAACCTGTTGTTAAGCTTCTTGACCTTCTTTCACCATGATTTCATGGTGGAAATCGAAAATAAATGATGGATTTCTTCTTTTCTCCATGCAATCTTCTATCCTAGCCATTTCTTTTCACTCAAAAGCATGAGGACGAGTTTGTGATAGTTGAAAAAGCTTCTTCCACCATTAAAGACGTGGATCTTGGAGCTTTGAAGCTCAATTGAAGGCGGGTTATATAACTTGAACCCTTAAACTTTGTTATTGATTCCATATTTTTATCAATTGTTGATTCCTTCTTTATTCCTGAAAATTTATTTGGTTGATTGATGCAATCACCATGAAAATCACAGCAAGTTCCATGGGTTTATAGCTTGATGATGATGACATTTTCATAAGCACACACCTCCACAAATATCTATTGCAAACGGTTTTAAGACTTTGGTCCAAACGGTTTCACCAAACCGTTTGGAGACCAAACGGTTTGCAAACCGTTTGGAGGTTTGGATCCCAAACCATTTGGATGGGTTGACCGTTTGGATGGGTTGACCGTTTGTGGTCAGAAACCTAGTATATGTTGGATGATGATCTAATGGATCCAATTGATTAATTCAATATATGGACAATCCTCCAATTAGAAACCCTAATCGGGTTGAGTGCTGAAATTCTAAATTGATTAATTTAATCTTTGAGTTGACTAACCAAAATGGTCTCAAGACCGTTTGAAGGTCACCCAAATGGTCTCAAGACCGTTTGGAGGTCAACAAAGACCGTTTGGAAGTCTATGATGAAGTATGATTGGATGGTTGAAGATCCAGTGATATCAAATTGAAATACAATTTATAGCTAAACTACTGATTGATTCAATGATGCAAACCCTAACTGATTTTCACACATTTCAATAAATTCTTGAGTCAAACGGTCTCAAGACCATTTGGAGGTCATCCAAACGACCTCAAGACCGTTTGAGGTCAGGTCATGTCATGGTTTTATGATGATCCAATGATTCCAATTGGACTAGTTCCACAATGTCAACCATTGATGGTTCCTCGATTTCAAAACCCTAATTGATGGTTTCTTGATTATAAACCCTAGTTCAAATGGGTTCAAAACCCTAATTGAAGGTCCAATTGAAGGGTGCTTCAATGGTCCAATTGAAGAATAAATCAGTGGTTCAATTGATAGATGGTTAATGATTGAAATCCTGAATTGATAAAGTGATGGAAGACCTTTTTTGGTCCATTCAGTTTTGAGAGAGTTTGGACCAAACGGTCTTAAGACTGTTTGATTCCAAATGATATCAAGACCGTTTGGGATCAAACGGTCTCAAGACCATTTGAGACCATACGGTCTCAAACCGTTCGGAGACCCAAGTGGTTTCAAGTAAAAATTGTCCATACGGTTTCTTTATTGTTTGCTTAAACATTTTCAAATTGTTTGGAGCATTAATGGTCAAGAACTTTTGGATGTTGCAATGTGATTAAGTCAATTGGAAACCTAAGGTGATGAAAGATAAAATGACCCTATGGTTGTTACTAATTTATCTCAAAGATAATCACTAGGGTTGTACCTTTAAGGTACTAAGTAATTGGTAACCCTAGATGAGTTAATCCCTGAAGCTTAAGTAAGTAATATTTTAATAGACTATGTCAACCCTAATTGAATGTATTTAATTAAAGGGTTGGTTGACCTAATTTATCCAAGTTTGACATAGTCAACATCCTAGAGAGGATGAGAGAGAGAGAGAGAGGAATCCATACATGTAGGGTAATCATGTAATGGATAAGCCTCAAATACCTTCAATATGAATAAATTCAGATTCTAAAGTATGATCTTTGATGAAGTGATCATGAAACCCTAATCAAGAAGGTTGTTGAACCCTGACCCTAATTTAGGGCAATATTAGTTGTAACCCTAATTGAGGTTGATTCCATGAGAAACCCTAATTGAGGTTGATTCCATGAGAAACCCTAATTGAGGATGATTCCATGAGAAACTCTAATTAAGGGTGATTCTATGAGAAACTCTAATTGAGGGTGATGCCATGAGAAACCCTAGTTGGGATGAATAGTAAACCCTAATTATGGGAATGTGATGTGAACGCCTAATGAAAGGTGATCATATATGAAATCCTAACCCTAATGAAGTATGATAGTATGTGAAACCCTAAACCCTAATAAAGGGTGATGATATGGGAGACCTAATCCTAATAATGGAATAGTAATTATTACACTGATAAGGGAAATACCTACAGTGATTGATTATAGGTAACCTTATAGAAAGCAATGCCTTAATCTGAGATGAGTCCATATCATTGAAGATAGTTGGACAATTCTAATGTGCGTTCTATAACCTATGCACTTTATGATAAAGGTGATAGGTTAGTGGATAAAAGTATTAAGATGGGAAATACCTTAATACAATACAAGTTGATAAACTTAAGTAAGTTAAAAGTAATAAGGAAAGTAACGCTTCAAGACATCATAGATATCACATCTAGCTCTTTAAGAAAGATATTAATGGTTACCTAGTGAGAGGTAACAAGATGTGTTATGGGTCTTGTGAGCCATGATGTTAATTGTTACCTAGTGAGAGGTGACAAGATATTAAATGTTCTCTATGAGCCCTGAGAATGGTTATTGCCTAGTGTGAGGTGACAAGATGTGGTAATCTGTGATAAGATGCACATGATTGGTATAATCCAATACATGGAATAGATACACAAGATTGGCATAGTTCAATACTTGGAATAATATCACAGGATTGGTTAAATCCCAATACCTAGAATAATATCACATATTTGGTTAAATCCCAATACCTAGAATAATATCACAGGATTGGTTAAATCCCAATACCTGGAATAATATCACAGGATTGGTTAAATCCCAATACCTGGAATAATATCACAAGATTGGTTAAATCCCAATACATGGAATAATATCACAGGATTGGTTAAATCCCAATACCTGGAATAATATCACAGGATTGGTTAAATCCCAATACCTGAAATAATATCATAGGATTGGTTAAATCCCAATACTTGGAATAATATCACAGGATTGGTTAAATCCCAATACCTGGAATAATATCATAGGATTGGTTAAATCCCAATACCTAGAATAATATCACAGGATTGGTTAAATCCCAATACCTGGAATAACTGCATAGGATTGGACACAACCCAATACCTAGAATAATGTCACATGATCGATATAGTTCAATACTTAGAATAACTACATAGGATTGGTATTAACCCAATACCTGGAATAACTGCACAGGATTGATCACAATCCAATACCTAGAATAATGTCACAGGATTGACACAGTTCAATACCTAGAATAGTTGCACATGATTGACACAGTTCAATACCTGGAATAATGTCACAGGATTGACACAGTTCAATACCTGGAATAGTTGCACATGATTGACATAGTTCAATACCTGGAATAATGTCACAGGATTGACACAGTTCAATACTTGGAATAGTTGCACAGGATTGACATAGTTCAATACATGGAATAATGTCACATGATTGACATAGTTCAATACATGGAATAGTTGCACAGGATTGGCATAGTCCAATACCTAGAATAGTTGGGATTGGCATAGTCCAATACTTGGAATGGATACACATGAACAATATAAGTCCAATATTCATACTAGTTGCACAAGATTGGTATAATCCAATGCCTGGAATATTTATGCAGGATTGGTATGGACCAATGCCTAAATAAGACATGATGAAGTACACTCTCATGTCCAGTATAAACCAATACCTATTTAGTAGATTGGCTAAGGCCATCAGATAGAAACAAGAAAGAGTCATGGGTGACATATCAGAGTAATAAGTATCATGAGAAAAGTATGAGTTGTTGAGTTAATATAATAGATAAATGATATACATGTTCTTCCTATTCCTTATAAAGAGAATAGATGTTTTAATGCTCTATCATAGATAATTGTGATTTTTTTTTAAGATGAGAATGATATAAACTGCTTATCCTCTGTTCTGATTCATATTATAAATTGCAATAATAATGTTTCTGGCAGAGAGTTATATCTCTCGCTGGGGCAATTTTCAATTGTCTCACCCCTGTGGGATCCAACATTTTTAGGTGGACGAGCATAGAGGAGATTGAGAACAATCTTGTAGAGGAAGAACTTCAGCAACAGCAGGGACAACAGTGACAACTTAGGTTGAGTGTACTGTCTGTCGTGCCTTATAGATAGATGTCCCATATGTCGTCTCTATACTCTCAGGTCCTCGAAGTTAATAGTTAGTGCTTTTAATGAATCATTTTGAGTTTCTGGCTTGATGCCTCGAGGTTATTATGCTGTCTGTGTTTAGCTTTCAACAAGGCAGTTGATATTGTATGCCTCAAGAAGAGATGGTACAAGATATGTACTTATGAACTAGGATGTAAATGTAATACATTGGTTCTTGTTGAAAGAGTTTTCCTATGAATGGATCTATTTGAAAAAGGTTTTAATTTTTAGTGATTTTTGTTAATCCACTGCAAATGATACGCTTTCACATTAGTTAATCTTATTTTTGTGAGTTGGATGCCACAAGTGTTATAGCAATGTATTATATTTTTTCATTTTTTAAACAAAATTAATCTATGTACCCTAACAAATAGCCAAAGGATGCAAATGTTTATATAATATTAACATATATTCTTTTACTTATAAATTTCCCTTTGTGATATATATAATTATAGTATATGAAAGATAGTGTGAAGTGCTTGATTTAATATTTACATGTAACGTTTCAAATTACAAGTTGTCATTGTGTAATATTTGGGTTGTACATGGACATGATATTACCTATTTACATACCACCCATACCCTATAATGTAAGGCAAGGGCTAGGGGTGTAAAATGTGGGTGCCTGACCATACTTATATCGATACACATTTAATTTAGCAGGTACGATTCCAATTTTAGACTTGCATAATAAAAATATAAACCCACACCATACCCATATCCACAATAACAACAAGTATGGGGTGGAAGTATGCAAGTAAGTGGTTCTATATAAAACATCATATGATTTGTGTTAGAAAATTATGACTTTATTCTATATATAATATAATGAGATATTGCTATTACATATGATATTAACATGCAATAGTTGTATTAAATAATACAATACTTCATGATTGAATATTAGTTGTATTATCTATTTACATATTTTTACTCATTGTCATAAAGTTTTAGTTGTACAGAATATCATGTAACTATTTTAGTTTTACATTTACATATATTGCACTTATTGTAATTAGAATAGCTAATCAATTAAATGACTAGTCTCAACCTTATTATAATTAAAGTAGGATATAATTTTAAGTATTATACTAGTTATACTAGTAAATTATGACATAAATAACATATTATATAAGTAGTTACTTATGTATAGCGGGTATACAGGTCTGGAGGGTCTGGGTCCAAGCTTACCCATTAGTGGATCCAATGATATATGGGTCCAAGGGTGAGCGGGTCAAAAGGTATGCAGGTATAAAATTGTGGATTTGTGACAAATTTTTAGAATATCTAGATTTGTGAGTCCACGAGTCTGACATTACCAATTTACATCTCTAGTAAGGATAAACATATTTTTTACCGACCACTAGTTTACTCTTTACTAGTTTTACCCACATCTAAAGAGTGTAGGATAAAGGAAGAAGATTTACCCTACCGTCTTCACTCATTTACCCATCAACATAAGGTTAAACTAATATTTTTAGATTCTAATATATCCATTTATGCCTATATAAACCCCGACAAGTCTCATACTACTTTCTTAATCTGTACTATTTTTTGATTTTATAAACTTCATTAAACAGTTGATGACATGTCACTTTTTTTATAATCGTATATTACACAAAAAATAATTCTTCAATGAGAAGTAATATTCTAAAGAAGTTACACCTAGTTTGTATAAAGATAATATCAATTTTAATATTAGTATTTTTGTGTATATTTCCTAAAACTTAATTACTACTACCTAAAATTATTTTTTAGAGTGTCTTGTCTTTTATGTAGGGAATATCATATGAATTTATTACTCCTAATATCATATGTCTACCTTCTTGTTTCTTCCTTATTGTGGCATCCTGACATTTTTGCCCTCATTCTATGTACACCTTCTCCATCTATAAGTGAACATCTCACTCAAATTGGTTTCAATTTTATGGGTTGAGTGATTTGATGCTTAATTGTAGTCATGTTTCTCTCACGTTCTAAAATGTGACATCAATATCAATATTGAACTAAGTTCCACTATTTAAAAGAATCACCTCCATTTAAAATTTAACATCACCTTGGTTCCCAACTTGTCCTATGAAGTATATTATGTTGTAGAGGATTCAATTACGGATATAACAATGCAAAAATCTCTTCAATCAAAGGTATGAATCACAAATTATGGCCTTTTTAATGTACTTTTTTTATCATTTTTTTACCTAGTTGGGCCCAATTAGGGTGCTCGGTCCAGTCTAGGTGGGTGCCTACCATTTCAATGACTTGTTGGCCCTTACCTCATCTAATTTTCTCTTCCCTCTTTTGATCGATTTTGGCCCTCAGATTCTTGTCCACCGATTGAGCCGTAAGATCTAACGACTCTGACTTCATCTGTACACTACATTAGGGGGAATGTACCCTACACTAAGTACTCCATACACACCCCTTTATTGCAATCAATACATCCTTGTATTTTCTTTTTCCTTCCTCTCTCTCTTTTCCCTCAATTGACATGTGAAATCACACACAGGAGCACCCTCACCCACTCATCCTTCTTCCTGCATAGCCATGGCAGTCATTGCAACTGTGTTTTTTTTTTGCTTTTAAACCCTAGATGACCTCTTCCCCAAACGAGACCACCACACACCTCACAACCTCCAAACAAAGTCAATCAACCAATCCCTCAGCTCCTATAAGCCTCCCTCCACCTTATATTCTTCCCTACTTGATCGACCTTTTTCTCGCATCCGGAAACGAACACAGGACAAAGGAAGGAATCAAGCTTTTAAATTTATAACCTGAATCCTTCTAGGCCCCCACAACTTTTATTACAGGGTCGAAGTAGATATATGCGGTCGAACACAAGGATGTGGGGACATTTAAGACGCCATAGATCTCGTTCTTGGGTCAGATAAGCCAAAAGTGATAGTCGATAAAAGTATATGCTAGAACTAGTCAAGCGGGTTGTCACGAATAAAAACAAAACAAAGAAAAGAAAAGAAAACAGAACAGAGCTCATGGTTCTACTAATCAGAGAGAAGGAGTTCCTGGATATGTAACCACAAGTTGGGCAGTGTATACACCCATTCTCAGGTGTAGACAACCCTCGAACACTTGAGCAAGGAATCAATATCCAAACATAGTACGTATTGTCATGTTTGTTCCTGTGGGGTCATCCCACTCGCTCTCGCACAGTGTGACTAAAACCATCAATGATATGTCATCAAGCCTCTCTCAAGGATGATGAATCAACACCTCGAAATATGCTAAGTTCCCTTTCGGGTCTTAGGATATTCCTGGATGTTAGGAACAGAGCACCTTGGATCTTCCTCCTCTCGGGTTCAGATTCAAACTATCATCTCTTAGCCATTCCTACACGGGTCTCTCGATACAGGAAGAAATAGCAGTTCAAGCAAGAAAGAGATCAACCAAACTAGCTATCATAACCAAAAATGGAAGATAGAACAAGAAACATACTAGATCTAAAATAAATCTACTTTCTTAAGGCAAAAGTACATAAACATGCCCAAAACAGGCTACATAGCCAAGAAGGAGCTCAACTAGCCATGGACAAGCATAGTTGGCACCGAACAAAGATGGAAGAACATCATTGTACAAGAAACCAAGAAATACAATAGAAGAAAGGGGAAGAAGAAGAGATTTAGCCCATGGAGGAGAGGTGGATCTCGCTCCTTTGCCTTCGTATAGGCTGGCTCTCGTCTTTTGGTCCTCCTCCTTGATCAGATCTGGGCTCCTTGGTCCTCTTTCTCTCTAGATTTGCCCCGAACAACAGCTTGGTGGGTGAACGGAGGTGGAGGACGATGGAGGTTGGTCTAGATCTGGGTTTCCACCTCATATTTGGGCAGAAATGGATGGATGGGTGGAGAAAGGATGGAAGCTTGTTGAAGAGGAGAGCATAGCATGAGCGCCTTGGTCCTCTTGGACCTTGGTATGCTCCCACGGGGCTCTGGGAACCTTCAGATCTCAGAGCAGCAGCCTCTCGACGTCCTTGGTCATGGTCCCCCTTTCAAATGAGTGAGGGGACACCTATTTATAGAGGCCGACTGCAGACTATGGTCAGTAGATCGCGGGGTCGGCCACGGTCGTGGCCTATGACCACAGTTGTGGCCAACACCGCGGTCATGATTCATAGAGTGGAAATCATGATCGCAGTGATGAAGATCACGGTCATGGTTATTGGCCACGGTTGTGGTGGAGGAATCACAGTCGTGGTTATTAGCCACGACCGTGGCGAGGAATTGCAGTCGCGGTTATTTACCACGGTTACGGTTATTGGCCATGGTCGTGGCGAGGGATCGTGGTCGCGGTGTTGAAGACCATAGTCGCGTTTATTGACCATGGTCGTGGCAGACGACCATGGTCGTGGTGAAGGTGGATGGCCACGGTCATGGCAAGGAATCGTGGTTGCGGTGTTGAAGACGGCGTTCACAGTTATTTGCCATGGTCGTGGTTATTGGCTACGATCGTGGCGGACGGCCACAGTTGTGGCGAAGGTGGATGGCCATGGTCGTGGCAAGGACCGCAGTCATGGTTCTGAAGGCCGTGGTCGCGATGGGCACCACAGTCGTGTCTAATTTCCACGATCATGGTCAGGGTGGATTGCCACGATCGTGGTGGGTCCATAGCTGCCGCAAAAACCATGTGTCAGGGAGAAATCTTTAGAGAATACATGTCTTGTCTGGTTCGGTGCATGTAAGTCCCAAAATTGGCTAAATTGGTTACATTATTGGCAATTCTAACTACATTATCTAATGAGAGGAAGAAAGCATAAAACATGAGCATTATTGGGCATATTAAGACTAAAGTGACACGAAACCATAGATGAAATGCATAGAGAATATGCATAGATTTGGGTGTTATCAACCACCCCAAGCTTAAAACTTGCTTGTCCTCAAGCAATACTGTGCTCAAAGAACAAAAAGATAACATCCAAATTAAGCTTGGCAATAAATGCTAAGGCTAAGAAAAATAGCTTAAAGCATATATTCTTCTTATCCATGTCATTTCAGAACAAACCCCCATCAATCATGCACAATCCTGCCAAAGCAAGATCAAAGAGTGTCCATACAAGATTAAGTGAATTCACTATAGCCTGCCGATACTCATGAGGGTTTGAATCATAATTATTAAACATGAAAGAATTGACACATAGGTGATCATGCAGGTGATGAGCAATGAGCCATTACCATGAATCCATGCATACCAATCAGGAATACCACGCCTCTCACTTATTCATATCCTAAGAAATAAAGCAAAAAGACTCTAATGACTTCTGAGGATCCCGATATGTGTCAGGTTGATCCATGTAGCGAGCAACAGTCCATGCAGTCCGAACTAGTTGGTCCAAAGTAGTGAGATGAACTCCTCGTAGTGGTGCCCAAACCAACCCTGCTACTAGGATGATCTCATAGGTCTCCTAGGGGTTCCTAGTGACTCTCTAATGAACATTTGGAGTGATACTACCAGGAGTGACATACCCGCATTCATGAGCACAACCATACACCACCAAGGCACCATCCTCAACTCTGCTAAAAGAGAAAACAATGCTCATTTATTGTTCACACTCAGGCTTTTATCATCTGCATTGTATTTGTAGGCTTGGGTGAGAACTATACTGATATTTTGGGATTTTTGTGGGTGGCCAAACCTCATTTGCACATTTTTATATTTTTCATCTTTTGACTCAATCTAATGTGAGGAGGCACGTAGTCCATCAAGGAAAACACTTCATCATGATCATAGCTCAAATCTCATCATGATCCGCTTGATACCTGTGTGAGAAATTGCAATTATGATTCAAGAATCCTTAGAATAGAGGCAAGCTTGTGAATCCGCAACTAGGATTCTTTGATCATGTTTTATCTCATTCCATCGGTACTTTACCATAGATTTGCCATTCACAACATAGATCAAGGGAATTTAGCTTTAAGCTCTGAAAAAGGGACATAACCTTAGATTTAATACCAAACTCAAGGAAAGAGTCAAAGAGAAAGTCAAGCAAAAGGTCAAGCAATTTTTAAGATAAAAGTTGTGCATTTAGGCATAAAGTCAAGCATTTATCTATTAGATTCACACCATATAGCCATAATTGCAAAGCTAAAAAGTTGATTTTTTTTGAAAATTTAAAAATAAATACAGGAAATAAACATGCATGCAAGAGGGGTGAAGAGAAAGAAGGGCGAAGCCCACCACCCCAAGCTTAAAAATTTTCTCATCCTCGAGCAAGACTTAAACCTGAAATAGTGAGACAGGAATGCATGATTTCAACGGTAGTTATTGAAGTTCTAAAGATGATGCATGAGGAAAGAAACTAACTAAGAAGAACATGAAAAGCAAAATTTATTGTAATAAAAGGGCGGGAGGGTGGGTAAGAGAAAAAAGGGGGTGGTTGCCCCACGATACCGACACTGGGATCCCAAATCCTAAGTTTTGGGACCAGTGTCACCTGTGTCTTGCTGACGGGTTTCACCACATAATCGGAGTAGAATAGGCAGATCTGTTGGCCCTGCCGAGTCTGAAGAAGCGAAGTGAAATCTGAAAACTCGGTGAAGTCATCTTTGTGCTGAAAGTAGCTTGAACTGCACTGGGATGAATTCTTCGGCATATCATCCTCAGGGTACCTTTCATTATATGAATCTGAATATGAGGGTCCTAGGATGTCGACACAGGATGAGATGGAGGGGATAGGTTGAATGACTTAGGTATGATCCATTTCTCCTCCCTCCATCTCTAAACTTGAGGTTGGATGCTTAGATAAACTACTATATAAAGTCTGAGTCATCCAATCATCTTCTGAACATGAAGTATCCCCAGAAGAGTATGATTGATGTTCTTCCACCCCAAGCTTGTCGCCTTCTGTGGGGTTTGGGGTTTCTTAATGCTCATCAGCCATGTTGTAGTGAACTGTCCATCTACCTCCCTTGAGTTCCACCAAGCCTTGAGGAGGGATGGTGGTGATTGTAAGTTCGTGTTGTTCCAGCTCATCATCGTCGGTGTATTCGCTCCACTGAGATGAATAGTCGTTGTCATCCTCACCATATAGATTGTTCCAAACCATGATCGGCATACTGCTCAAAGCTAAGTGACAAGTCTCAATGTGAGGGTCATCACTCTGGTCTGGTTTACTATCTGAATCAAATTCGTCAAAACAAGCTTCACTTTCTAATAGTGAGTTTGTTTGAATTTCCCAGTGAGGATAGGAGTCATCATCTCCATAGACCCATTCTTGTTCCTCCATTGGTTCATCAGCTGGCTCATCTGGATAGAATGAAGAACTTCCCTGTGTAGGTTGGTCTTCACAGAAAAACCCCGGTGCATCCAGTTGATGATCTGAATCGGATGGTGAAGCATACTCCTCCTCAGACCTAATGGAATGGTCTTGATGACTGGTTTCTTCATTGCTAGGTGGTAGAGCTTGTAACTGCATGGTAACCTAATTGACAAGATCTTGAAGCCTACTGCATTGTTCAACATCTTCATGAAGTTGTCGGGCTTGTACAACAACACCTTCAAGGTCCATCAATTCTGCCTCGCAATGTCACAGAAAAACCCCGGTGCATCCAGTTGATGATCTGAATCGGATGGTGAAGCATACTCCTCCTCAGACCTAATGGAATGGTCTTGATGACTGGTTTCTTCATTGCTAGGTGGTAGAGCTTGTAACTGCATGGTAACCTAATTGATAAGATCTTGAAGCCTACTGCATTGTTCAACATCTTCATGAAGTTGTCGGGCTTGTACAACAACACCTTCAAGGTCCATCAATTCTGCCTCGCAATGTCACTGTAAACTTGCTATATCAAACTGGTGTGCTTGGACGAATCCTTACTCAACAGCTTGAAGTAGGCTTCTACTGTGGTCTGCATCTTCAGTGACTACTTTGAGATGACGATCTTGTTCTTCTAGAAGTTGTTGCATTGGATCGACATCTTCTTAGAGATGAGGGGCTAAGGAGGTGAGTGCGTGAATACTTTCCCTAGCTAACTCCACTGCCTTAATTAGTTCTTAATCCCATGATAGCACGGGAGTCAAGGGCTGACTGGCAGTCTTCGTATTTGGGGCATCTTCATATGACGACAGTGGGGGCAAATATAACTCAACTAGCTGTAGAGCACAACCTTCAATTATTTTCCAGTAGTCAGAACTACGGAAAAACTCGAGAGGACAGGTGGACAAGATGACTTGTCTCACCGAAGCAAGATCCATGGCTGAAAAAGATATAAGAAAAAAAAGGAAAACTATTCAGTAAATATGGACAAGTATGTGTAAATCAAGAGGAAAACTATGCATATATATACATGCTTATAGTGACAGAACAAAATCTTTTAGGCGTGTAAATGTGGAAAACCACATCCCCAACAACGGCACCAAAAAGTTGATCGGCCTTTTTCTCGCGTCTGGAAATGAACGTGAGACAAAGGAAGGAATCAAGCTTTTAAATTTATAACCTGAATCCTTCTAGGCCCCCACAACTTTTATTACGGAGTCAAAGTAGATATACGGGGTCAAACACAGAGATGTGGGGACGTTTAGGATGCCACAGATCTCATTCTTGGGTCAGATAAGCCAAAAGTGATAGTCGATAAAAGTATATGTTAGAACTAGTCTAGCGGATTGTCACGAATTAAAACAAAACAAAGAAAAGAAAACAAAACAGAACAAAGCTCTTGGTTCTACTAATCAGAGAGAAGGAGTTCCTGTCTATGTAACCACAAGTTGGGTAGTCTACACCCGTTCTCAAGCGTAGACAACCCTCGAACACTTGAGCAAGGAATCTATATCCAAACATAGTATGTATTGTCATGTTTGTTCCTGTGGGGTCATCCCACTCGCTCTCGCACAGTGTGACTAAAACCATCAATGATATATCATCGAGCCTCTCTCAAGGATGATGAATCAACACCTCAAAATATCCTAACTTCCCTTTCGGATCTTAGGATATTCCAGGATGTTAGGAATAGAGAACCTTGGATCTTCCTCCTCTCGGGTTCAGATCCAAACTATCGTCTCTTAGCCATTCCTACACGGGTCTCTCGATACAGGTAGAAATAATAGTTCAAGCAAGAAAGAGATCAACCAAACTAGCTATCATAACAAAAAATGGAAGATAGAACAAGAAACATACTAGATCTGAAATAAATCTACTTGCTTAAGGAAAAAGTACATAAACATGCCCAAAACGGGCTACATAGCCAAGAAGGAGATCAACTAGCCATGGACAAGCATAGTTGGCACCGAACAAAGATGGAAGAACATCATTGTATAAGAAACCAAGAAACACAACAGAAGAAAGGGGAATAAGAAGAGATTTAGCCCATGGAGGAGAGGTGGCTCTCACTCCTTTTCCTCCGTATAGACTGGATCTCATCTTTTGGTCCTCCTCCTTGATCAGATCTGGGCTCCTTGGTCATCATTCTCTCTAGATCCACCCCGAACAATAGCTTGGTGGGTGAACGGAGGTGGAGGATGATGGAGGTTGGTCTAGATCTGGGTTTCCACCTCAGATCTAGGTGGAAATGGATGGATGGGTAGAGAAAGGATGGAAGCTTGCTGAAGAGGAGAGCGTAGAATGAGCGCCTTGGTCCTCTCAAACCTTGGGATGCTCCCATGGGGCTATGGGAACCTTCAGATCTTGGAGCAGCAGCCTCTCGGCGTCCTTGGTCGAGGTCCCCCTTTCAAATGAGTGAGGGGACACCTATTTATAGAGGCCAACTGCAAACATCGACCAGTAGATCGGGGGTCGGCCACAGTCGTGGCCAACACCACGGTCGCGATTCATAGAGTGGAAATTGCGGTCGCAGTGATGAAGATTGCGGTCGCGGTTATTGGCTACGGTCGTGGCAGAAAACCACGGTCGTGGTGGAAGGAGTTGGCCACGGTCGTGGCTAAAGGACACGGCCGTGGTGAGGAATCGCAGTTGTGGTTATTTGCCACAATCACGGTTATTAGCCACAGTAGTGGCGAGGGATCGCGATCGTAGTGTTGAAGACCGCGATCACGGTTATTGACCATGGTCATGGCGGACGGCCACGGTTGTGGTGAAAGTGGATGGCCATGGTTATGGCAGGTGGCCACAGTTGTGGCGAGGAATAGCAGTTGCGGTGTTGAAGACCGCAGTCGCGATTATTTACCACGGTCACGGTTATTGGCCACAGTCATGGTGAAGGTGGACGGCCACAGTCGTGGCAGGTGGCCACAGTTGTGGCGAGGACCGTAGTCATGATGTCGAAGGCCGCATTCGTGATGGGCACCATGGTCGTGTCTGATTGCCATGGTCATGGTCAGGGTGGATTGCCACGGTCATGGCGGGTCCATAGCTGCCGCAAAAACCATGTGTCGGGGAGAAATCTTTGGAGAATAGATGTCTTGTCTAGTTCGGTTCCTGTAAGTCCCAAAATTGGCTAAATTGGCTACATTATTGGCTATTCTAACTACATTATCTAATGAGAGAAAGAAAACATAAAACATGAGCATTATTGGGCATATTAAGACTAAAGTGGCACAAAACCATAGATGAAATGCATAGAGAATATGCGTAGATTTGGGTGTTTTCACTACTACACTCATGTTTGTTGTGCTTGTCGGATCTCTTTCAGCATGCCAGGCTATGGAGAGAGGAAACCTTGAGGTAGTCCTCATGAGCCGTTGAGGCATCATGATGGTGGCTTCCACCCCAACTCATCCGTCCTTATTGCAGAGCATGTGATAGATCTCACTGGAGTTTCCCCTTGTAGCGACATAAGGCAACTGAAGGAGATCTCATTCACGCTCTATTTGCAATGGACAAGGGAGGCCAACAATGGATCTTGTAGCGATCCAGACCGGATTCCAGCCCAGCTAAGGGCTAGACACAACCCAAATAACCATTGAAGATCCTATTTGGGGTAGGCCTAGGGATTTTGGGCATGCCCCACAGTGATGTGGGCCCTTCCTAGCCTTTGATTTTGGATCCAGTGATCCAGGATGCTCTGACTTGAGGTGAAACAATAAAAAAATTATAACTTTATACTCCTTAGGCCAAATTTAGCATTTAATATAAGAAAATCAACCAGGGGAACAAGATCTAGATCTTAAGATGTTGTCACTCCATAAATCTAAACTAAATCTCTTCATTTTTCTCTTTTTGTGAAATTTGGGCATGAATGGTGCATATTTGATGCATGATCATGATAAATCTTGGTTCTTAAATGCACCTCTACCCTTCTAATCATCAAATCAATAACTTGTATACACACTTGGACACTTTGAGGGGCCTAGTTCCCATTCTTGCACATTGTTTACCCTCTATGCACATATATATCTAGTTTTTGGACTTTAATGACATACTTTGTCCTAATTAGCTAATATCACTTCTAAATTATATCTAATTATTAACCAACCTCAAAATCATTATCACATACCTCTCTATGACACAATATCACCCCAAGTTTCCCCTATTGCACTTGTCTTGGCCTATATGGTTTTTTATACTTGTATGCGTCCTATTTATGTGAATGAAGGGTTACACTTCAATGAAATGATGCCTCTAATTCCTTTTATGCGTTAAAATATATTAGATCTTTGAAATAAGTAACTTTTTGATGGGTTATGATCTAAATGGATAGGTCCAACCCATTTGTGATCTAATCAGGTTATGTGACATCAAACCCATCTTTTCTGACTTAATGTACTCATGTGGCATTTATGCCTTGAATTATGTTCTTGTGCCATAAGCTTGATATTGATCTATTTCGTATGTATTCCCATTCCAATCATGAAGTTATCTTAATTTTATGATGTCCTTGTTGTGAATGTCCCACCTGATTGATTTGTTGTCCCCTAATGTTACAAGTGAACTATGTTGATAATTGCATGCATGTATGTTTGAGATGTTGATACCCAATGATGGTTATATGATGCTAACCTCACCAAATAAAGGAAAATGGCTCAGATAGAAAGTACATAATGAAAATGTGTGAAGTCCAAGTTGTCACCAATACATACATGCAAGGCACATCAGGCCCTAGTGTTCTATTCTTCAAGAAGAATAGCCTTGAATCACCCACTAGCACACAATGAAAAACACAATGGAACTAAATTATAATAATGGTATGGATGAATGCCCCACTTGATAGGCGCAGATGATGTGTCTATGACATCAACATTAAGGATATTGGAAATTGTGATGAAGTGATTGGAAGTATCATGCACTTGAACAAACATCCTATTAAAGCATTTTTCACTCTAGATCTTCCAATACCTTTATATCATTTGAGTTAGTAAGTAGACTAGAACTTGTATGCATGGATCCTATTCTAGATGCACAAATCCTTAATGGTAGTATTTGATGTTCTCCTATCATGATCCCCTCTACTTACCTATGTATATCTGGGAAGATGTTTGTTACGACCCGCGTCAAGCTTATCCTGTAAGTATGCTGTTAAGCATGTATTTTTAGCTGCTTTGCTAAGTTGTAAGCTGGTTTTTTTGTTAATAACGTTTAAAACGGATATGAGATGTGCGTAGTGTAAATCCTAGCCCTTATAACGTGTAGGATCTTGCGCTTGAGGCGTTGCCAGAGAAATCGTTCGAATCCGACCTTCAAGTCAAAAGTTGTATGTTTTTGGAGCTTTGAGGGACCAGTTTGTAATTTCTGAAACCTATGGGCGAAATTGCATTTCGGCCCCCTTGCCTTTTCTTTCCCTTATCCCTTCTCTTCTTTGTTCTTTTCTTCCGTAAACCGCCTAAGCGGCTGCAACGAGCGACAGACTCGATCTTTCTTTCCCTTCCTTCTTCGCGTGAGAGAGAGAGAGAGCGGAGAGGGGAAGGGCGACTGGAGCCCTGGTTTTGCTCCGGCCAGTAGCTGCGGCCCTCCTTCTTCTCCCCTCCTTCCATCTTCTCCGCTGGATTGATCCAGCTAGTAGAAGGAGCTACGTAGCAGCAGGAGATGCGTTAGCTCAGAGGTGGCCAGGAGAATAGGGCGCGAAGAGCAGCCCTAGCTCGTCCTTCTTTCTCCCTCCAACCAGTTCTTGGTGGTGTGCACCAGTTGCGGGCGATTTGCAGTGCAAATCGGAGGTTTTGCCCGTCGATTCGAGTGAAATCGACATTAGCAGGTTCATTTTTATATCCTGTATGTGCATTGTTCGACTGAGTTAGGATTTGATTCGGCCGAGTTTCTTTTATAGGTTGAGTAGCGTTTCGATCGGCCGAGTTTCCAGTTGATCGGCCGAGTTTCCAGCTGATCGGCCGAGTTGCCCAGTTGGTCGGCCGAGTTTCAGAGATTGTGAGGTGATCGGCCGAGTTCCAGACCGATCGGGCGAGTTTCAGAGCTGTGAGTGGCAGTTCATTCAGAAATCATTATTTAACTCATTTTAAATGCTTATTTGCTTTAGTACCAGTTGGTATGACTCCTAAACAGTGTAGCACATACAATAGAGTATGATTGATTCATTGAAACTTGAAATCAGTATGAAATGTGATATTCCTGTTTAAATGGTTATATGTTAATCAGTTAATAGACTTAGATGCCCTAACACCGTAGAACCCCTTTGACATGTCTGCTTCTTAGGGGTGAAACTCGTGTTGCAACAATAACTGTGCGATGTCACGGTGGCACGAGGACAGAGAGACATTGTTCAACAACAATGCGTCCGATGTCACGGTGACACTGGAGTAAATAGGGGTTATTCAACAACAACGCGTGCGATGTCACGGTGGTAACCCAGACCCCTGAGCCTGTGTACTCAGGTTAGAGGAGGAGTCCAGAGCACTCGATGTTAGTGCAGTGAGGCCGATGAGCCTGAAAGCCGATGAGCCTATGGGTCCTGTAGCAGAACAGGGCTGGAAGTCAGACTTAGCATTCCCCGGGTGTGTCGCTAAGTCTTGTACGGTGGGATCGTAGTTCGCTACGGATCTTTATATGCATAGTACACTGCATATGATTAGGGCATAATAATATAAATATGTAATCATATAGGATCACAGTAAATTAATATATTCGAACTTTTGTGCCAATTCTATACATCTATTTATTTGTTTAAAATATCTGTTGTCACATAGAAATGTGATTATTATCTCCAAATCTGCTATGTCATTAAAACTGCCCTGCTTGTACTGCACTTATGTTTTATTTCAATTTTATAAACCTGATGAGTTGTTTAGTGATAGCTAAATGAAATGCTATTCACTGAGCGAGTAGGCTCATACCTCTACTCAAACATTTTCAGGTCATCATCAGCAGCAGGAATCTGAAGGATCCTTTCATCCTAACGCTTAGTCTGTAGAAGGTATATGTAGTTAGTTTTGTTAGAGGTCTCTTAGTCCTTTCCCCTCGATCTTTGGGACATAGTGTGGGTGAGAGAGAATGTGTATAAAGATGTAAATTAACTGTTATGCTTTATTTTATGTCACACAATGTAATATGTTGTAGACTTTCTTTATATTACTAATCAGTTTAATAAAAATGCTTCTGCAATTTGTTTAGCTTCATTTTACAGCATAAATCAGATTATCTTTTTAATGTCTTTAAAATATTTAAAAACCTATGAGTGGTTTGGTTTGTGTGTAATCCCTCCGTCGTGCCCTAATCTCGTGTGTTGAGGTTAGTGTGAGATCGGGGTGTGACATCGTGGTATCAGAGCGTAGGTTGAGTATATGAATACTCTAAGTCCAGGTCAGGGGACGATAAGAGACCAATATGATTAAGGTTTAGGTGTCTATCTTCTATATGTAGTTTTCTAACAGGAAATATTCTGTTATATTATTGCAGATGGCGGAAAGAGGCTTTGATCGTGATGATCAGGCCGAGAGCCATGTTGGCCCTGATCCACTATACTTGGGTCCAGGTGGTGGTGACCACGTGGATGAAGCATCTCGTATGTATAAGATGTTTCTGGAGACCAGAGAGAAGTACTAGGATGATAGGCGAGCTTCTACTTCTACCAGCAGTAAGGATCTGATGTGATCGTATGAGCTTGTAAAGAAGCTTGGTGGTACAGAATTTAGTGGTACTACAGATCCTACATAGGCAGATGAGTTTTGGAGACAGGTAGAGAAGGTCTTTCACTTGATGGAGCTTCCAGAAGAGAAGAAGATTAATCACACTATTTATCTTCTGACAGGCGATGCAGAGTTGTGGTGGCACGGTGTGGAGGATAAGAGGAGAGGTACAGAGCTTTATTGGCAGGATTTCTCTGAAGAGTTTCATCTTAAGTTCTATCCACCTACCTTCCTTAATGAAAAAATTAGGCAGTTACAGAATATTAAGCAGGGGAACATGTCAGTTACTGAGTATGAAGCGCTTTTCACCCGGTTAGCGAACTTCTGTCCGCAGCTTGTTCCCGACAACATAGAAAGATGCAGAAGGTTTCAAGAAGGGCTAAGGCCAGAGATTCAGCATACAATTTCTGCTACTAGTAGGAGGAACAGAGAGAACTTTGGTGAGTTTGTTGAGGCTGCTAGACAGTTTGAAGAATCTGTGAATGCTGACAAGGTGCCTGAGTCTAAGAAGAGATCTGCAGATTTCAGTAGAGGACAGTCCAGTAGTGGATATAGAGGTGGAGGTAGAGGTTTCTTTTCTAAACTCGGACGTGGCTTTAGCTGTTTCAGTAGACAGAGACCTGAGGATGTTACTTCTTCTAGAAGCAGAAGGAGATACAACCCCGGGAGATGGGGCAGCGCGTCTAGTGGACAGTCTTCTGGGTCATCAATGTCAGTGATAGGTCCCCAGAAACAAGAGATGCCGCCATGTGACAACTATGGAAAAATACATACTGGTCTGTGTTGGGGTGCAAGTTGTTTTGTCTGTGGACAAGTAGGACATTTCAGAAAGGAATGTCCTCAACTTCGACAAGCAGCATCGCAAGCTTTCCAGCCTCAGTACCATGATGTTCCGAGTTCTTCTGTGGCTTCTGGGTCTAGAGGTGGTGGTGTGCCTAGTGGCAGGAATGGTCAGAGAGGACAGCGTGGCAGAGGGAGAGCTTTAGCACATTTCTTCTCTTTGACACCTCAGGAAGGTATAATCTCTTCACAAGTCGTTACAGGAGAGATGCTTTTGTTTAATAGTATACCCGTTTCAGTTTTGATAGATCCGGGTGCTACTCACTCTTTCATACGACGTTCTTTAGTTGGTAAACTTAACTTGTTAACTCAAGAGTTGGTAGATGAGTTAGTGTTGAGGGTTCCACTAGGTGGACCAACAGTTCTGACTGAGTTCTGTCCCGGATGTTTGTTATCTTTTGGAAGTTACACCTTTGCTGCTAATCTCATACCCTTGGATGTCAATACTTTTCAAGTCATCTTGGGTATGGATTGTCTTGAGACATATCGAGTGCAGCTCGATTGTTGGAAGAAGGAAGCTACCTTTCAACAAGGTGAATTTTCTTGTGTCTTTACTGGAGACAGGAAAGTTCTGCCTACGTGCATAGTATCAGCTGCTGTAGCTGATAAGATGCTACAGAAAGGATGTGAAGCGTTCCTTGCTCATGTGGTTGACACTAGAGCAGAGAAGAGCACCACCAGTGTTTATGATGTGCCCGTGGTTCGTGAGTTTTCTGATGTTTTTCCATAAGAGTTGCCAGGCTTACCTCCTGTCAGAGACATTGATTTTGAGATTCAGTTATATTCAGGTAGTCATCCAGTGGCACTGCCAGCTTATAGAATGGCACCTGCAGAGTTGAAGGAACTCAAGGTGCAGCTGTAAGAGTTGTTGGATAAGGGTTTCATCAGACCCAGTTCTTCACCGTGGGGTGCTCCAGTCCTGTTTGTTAAGAAAAAGGATGGTACCATGCGTCTCTGTATAGATTACAGGCAACTGAACAAGATCACTATTAAGAACAAGTACCCTTTGCCGAGGATAGATGATCTTTTTGATCAGTTGCGTGGAGCAACGATCTTCTCTAAAATAGACTTGAGATCTGGGTATCATCAGCTCAGAGTAAAGGCTTCTGATATTCCCAAAACAACTTTCAGAACCAGGTATGGGCATTATGAGTTTCTGGTCATGTCGTTTGGGCTGACCAATGCCCCATCAACCTTCATGGATATGATGAATCAGATTTTCAAACTGTTCCTAGATCAGTTTATTGTAGTCTTTATAGATGATATCCTGATCTACTCCAGAGATGATGTACAACATGAGCAACACATGAGAGTAGTGTTGCAGTTGTTGAGGCAACACCAGCTGTATGCTAAGTTTAGCAAGTGCGAGTTCTGGTTGGCTGAGGTAGCATTTCTTGGACATGTTATCTCAAGAGATGGAGTTAGTGTTGATCCTAAGAAAGTTGATTCTTTGCTTCAGTGGGAACGGCCTAAGACTCCTATTGAGATTAGAAGTTTCTTGGGATTAGCAGGCTATTACAGAAGGTTTATACATAACTTCAGTGTGCTAACATCACCCTTGACACGCTTGACGAGGAAGGATGCACCGTTTGTTTGGTCTGATAACTGTGAGAAAAGTTTTCAGATCTTGAAGAGGAAATTGACTTCAGCACCAGTGTTGGTTTTGCCAGAGGAAGATAAAGGTTATACAGTGTTCTGCGACGCTTCCAGGAGAGGTTTGGGCTGTGTGCTGATGCAGGAAGGCAAAGTTGTGGCTTATGCATCTAGACAGCTTAAGAAGAACGAAGAGAACTATCCTACTCACGATCTGGAGTTAGCTGCTATAGTTCATGCTCTTAAGACATGGCGTCACTACCTATACGGTGAGACATGTCAGGTGTTTACGGACCATAAGAGCCTGAAGTATATCTTCACTCAGAAAGATTTGAATCTGAGACAACGCAGATGGCTTGAGCTGATCAAGGATTATGATGTGACAATCGATTACCATCCTGGTAAAGCGAATGTTGTGGCAGATGCCTTGAGTAGAAAGTTGAGTTCAACAGCAGATGCATTTTCTATGGCATGTTTCAAGAGAGACTTACTTGTAGATATGCAAAAGTTGAACTTAGACTTGGATGTGTCTGGACAGAGTGGGTTGATTGCTCAGATGCAGGTCAAACCTACTTTCTATGATCAGATTAGGGAGTTGCAGCAGAATGATGATGAGTTGTGGCAGGTTATGCAGGATATGTCGGAAGGTAAAAGGTCAGAATTCAGGTTTTCCGACGATGGTGTGTTGTATCTTCATGACAGGTTGTGTGTACCTAAGAACAGTAAGCTGAAAGAACAGATTCTTGAAGAAGCGCATGCTTCTATGTATGTTATGCATCCTGGTAACACGAAGATGTACATGAATCTCAGAGGGCTGTACTGGTGGTCTGGTATGAAAAGAGATGTGGCTGAATACGTGGCTAGATGTGGAGTGTGTCAGCAGGTTAAAGCTGAGCATCAGAAACCTACTGGTACCTTGCAGTCACTTCCTATACCTGAATGGAAATGGGAACACATCACGATGGACTTTGTGGTAGGATTACCCAGGACGACTAGAGGTTCGGACTCGATATGGGTGATTGTGGATAGACTAACTAAGTCTGCTCACTTTCTTCCTGTAAAGTCAACCTTTGATGTTCCGAAGCTGGCCAAGATTTATGTGGATGAGGTAATCAGATTGCATGGAATTCCAGTTTCCATTATTTCTGACAGAGATCCAAAGTTTACATCCAGATTCTGGAATCAGTTACATCGTGCGTTGGGCACAAAGCTGAGGTTTAGTACAGCGTTTCACCCGCAGACAAATGGTCAATCTGAGAGGACCATTCAGACCCTTGAAGACATGCTGAGAGCATGCGTTCTGCAGTTCAGAGGTAACTAGGAAGAACACTTAAGCCTGATGGAGTTTGCATATAACAACAACTACCATTCTAGTCTTGGAATGGCCCCATATGAAGCTCTATATGGCAGGAAGTGTAGATCACCAGTTTGTTGGTATGAGGTTGGTGAGAAGGAAATTCTTGGACCTGAGATAGTCGATATAACTACAAAGAAGATATCTGTGATCAGGGAACAGTTGAAAGCTGCACAGGACAGGCAGAAAAGTTATGTAGAGAGACGACGTCGACCTCTTGAGTATGAGGTTGGTGATGAGGTGTATCTGAAAGTTTCACAGTGGAAGGGAGTTCTAAGGTTTGGCAAGAAAGGCAAGTTGACCCCTAGGTTTATGGGCCCATATCCTATTGTTGAGAGGATTGGACCTGTAGCCTACAGGCTAGATCTGCCGTCTGAGTTGGCAAATCTTCATGATGTGTTTCATGTGTCTATGTTGAAGAAATGTCACCCCGGTACA
This sequence comes from Alisma plantago-aquatica, assembly GCA_963693085.1. Classification (NCBI taxonomy): domain Eukaryota; kingdom Viridiplantae; phylum Streptophyta; class Magnoliopsida; order Alismatales; family Alismataceae; genus Alisma; species Alisma plantago-aquatica. Next base: position 282,635,234 of record OY856412.1, on the reverse strand, counting down.
GAGAAAATATTAGATTCAGATCTGGCACAACTTAGGACAGATGTGTCCTACGTGGAAGGACCAGTGCAGATAGTCGATCACCGGATTAAGAAGCTTAAGAACCGTGAGATTTTGTTGGTGAAGGTTCTGTGGAGGAATCATAATCTTGAAGAAGCTACGTGGGAGCTTGAGTCTCAGATGCGTAGCAAGTTTCCTTTTCTCTTTTAAGAATTTCGGGATGAAATTCTTATAAGGGAGGGAGATTGTTACGACCCGCATCGAGCTTATCCTGTAAGTATGTTGTTAAGCATGTATTTTTAGCTGCTTTGCTAAGTTGTAAGCTTGTTTTTTCTGTTAATAACGTTTAAAACGGATATGAGATGTGCGTAGTGTAAATCCTAGCCCTTATAACGTGTAGGATCTTGTGCTTGAGGCGTTGCCAGAGAAATCGTTCGAATCCGACCTTCGAGTCAAAAGTTGTATGTTTTTGGAGCTTTGAGGGACCAGTTTGTAATTTCTGAAACCTATGGGCGAAATTGCATTTCGGCCCCCTTTCCTTTTCTTTCCCTTATCCCTTCTCTTCTTCATTCTTTTCTTCCGTAAACCGCCTAAGCGGATGAAACGAGCGACAGACTCGATCTTTCTTTCCCTTCCTTCTTCGCATGAGAGAGAGAGAGAGCGGAGAGGGGAAGGGCGATTGGAGCCCTGGTTTTGCTCCGGCCAGCAGCTGCGGCCCTCCTTCTTCTCCCCTCCTTCCATCTTCTCCTATGGATTGATCCAGCTAGTAGCAGGAGCTACGTAGCAGCAGGAGCTGCGTTAGCTCAGAGGTGGCCAGGAGAATAGGGCACGAAGAGCAGCCCTAGCTCGTCCTTCTTTCTCCCTCCAACCAGTTCTTGGTGGTGTGCACCAGTTGCGGGTGATTTGCAGCGCAAATCGGAGGTTTTGCCCGTCGATTCGAGTGAAATCGACATTAGCAGGTTCGTTTTTATTTCATGTCTGTGCGCTGTTCGGCCGAGTTAGGATTTGATTCGGCTGAGTTTCTTTTATAGGTTGAGCAGCGTTTCGATCGGCCGAGTTTCCAGTTGATTGGCCGAGTTTCCAGTTGATCGGCCGAGTTTCCAGCTGATCGGCCGAGTTGCCCAGTTGGTCGGCCGAGTTTCAGAGATTGTGAGGTGATCGGCCGAGTTCCAGACCGATCGGGCGAGTTTCAGAGCTGTGAGTGGCAGTTCATTCAGAAATCATTATTTAACTCATTTTAAATGTTTATTTGCTTCAGTACCAGTTGGTATGACTCCTAAACAGTGTAGCACATACAATAGAGTATGATTGATTCATTGAAACTTGAAATCAGTATTAAATGTGATATTCCTGTTTAAATGGTTATATGTTAATCAGTTAATAGACTTAGATGCCCTAACACCGTAGAACCCCTTTGACAAGTCTGCTTCTTAGGGGTGAAACTCGTATTGCAACAATAACTGTGCGATGTCACAGTGGCACGAGGACAGAGAGACAGTGTTCAACAACAACGCGTGCGATGTCACGGTGACACTGGAGTAAATAGGGGTTATTCAACAACAACGCGTGCGATGTCACGGTGGTAACCCAGACCCCTGAGCCTGTGTACTCGGGTTAGAGGAGGAGTCCAGAGCACTCGATGTTAGTGTAGTGAGGCCGATGAGCCTGTTGGTCCTGTAGCAGAACAGGGCTGGAAGTCAGACTTAGCATTCCCCGGGTGTGTCGCTAAGTCTTGTATGGTGGGATCGTAGTTCGCTACGGATCTTTATATGCAGAGTACACTGCATATGATTAGGGCATAATAATATAAATATGTAATCATATAGGATCACAGTAAATTAATATATTCGAACTTTTGTGCCAATTCTATACATCTGTTTATTTGTTTAAAATATCTGTTGTCGCATAGAAATGTGATTATTATCGGCAAATCTGCTATGTCATTAAAACTGCCCTGCTTGTACTGCACTTATGTTTTATTTCAATTTTATAAACCTGATGAGTTGTTTAGTGATAGCTAAATGAAATGCTATTCACTAAGCGAGTAGGCTCATACCTCTACTCAAACATTTTCAGGTCATCATCAGCAGCATGAATCTGAAGGATCCTTTCATCCTAACGCTTAGTCTGTAGAAGGTATATGTAGTTAGTTTTGTTAGAGGTCTCTTAGTCCTTTCCCCTCGATCTTTGGGACATGGTGTGGGTGAGAGAGAATGTGTATAAAGATGTAAATTAACTGTTATGCTTTATTTTATGTCACACAATGTAATATGTTGTAGACTTTCTTTATATTGCTAATCAGTTTAATAAAAATGCTTCCGCAGTTTGTTTAGCTTCATTTTACAGCATAAATCAGATTATCTTTTTAATGTCTTTAAAATATTTAAAAACCTATGAGTGGTTTGGTTTGTGTGTAATCCCTCCGTCACGCCCTAATCTCGTGTGTTGAGGTTAGTGTGAGATCGGGGTGTGACAATGTTAGAGGCCTACTTCATCCCTCATAGACATGAATTTTTTGATGTCATTCTAGGTATATTTTGTTTGAAGAAGTTTGATGTAGCCATGTTTAATTGTAAAAACTAATTCAGATTGATACATTATGATAGTGAACATTTTTCTAACAAGGAAATCAAACAAGTTGACCAACTGAGGTATGCTACGATCTTCTTCAATATGGATCTACATAGTGTATACTACCATATCAATGTGAAAGATGAGGATGTCCAAAAGACAACATTTTCACTTGTATGGGTAGAAGAAATTCTTGATCATTCCATTTGGCTTGATAAATGCCCATTCCCCCTTCATGGACTTGATGGAATCGAGTCTTTCACCCATATCTTGATAGTTTCATGGTGTTCTTCATCAACTCAGTGCTCATGTAGTTAGGGTTAGTGACACAATGTCATGAGCACCTATAGATTGTGTTGCACTCATTGTGAGAATATTAGTTGCATGTGAACTTCTTAAAGTGTGATTTCTTGCTCAAGAAAGTCATGCTCCTAGACATGGGATCTCTGTTGGTGACATTGTTTTTTGATCCAATCAAGGTGGAGGCTATGATGAATTAGAAAGCCCCAAAGAATCTTCCAATATATACAACTTCCTTGGCCTTGTATGCTAATGCACAAAAACTCATTTGATAGTTCTCTCAATTAGATATCCCTATATTAAAGATGAATTCCAAAGAATAAATGTTTATAGAAACTCCTATGTAAAAGTCAAGTCTCCTAGAGATTGCCTAGATTCAAGAACAAAGGTGATTTCCTATGCATCATTCCAACTGAAGCCAAACAAGATAATTTTCCTGACAATGACTTATAATTAGTAGTATAGTTTTTGCTATACACATATAAAGGCACTATATGGACAACATTTAGTTTGATGTTTTCTAGGTTCATAGGAGCTTGGGGTACTTATTGAAGTATAAGGATTTGAACCTACACAAGAGATGTTAAATCAAATACTTAAAGGACTACGACTATAACACCCCCTTTAAGCATACATGCATCAATAGAAGAAACTCCTATGTTTTATATAACATGAGGGACTTTATCTCAAAGGGATGCCACAAGAATAATATAAAATTGGAAATAAAGTAAACAATCACCATTAATATTGAAATTGATTCATACAATTTTCAGATGCAATCTTGTACAGTTCAGTTCTTGAATACACAATATAACCTATAAATGTGATTTAGAAAATGAAAGAAACTCTAATCTAAGTGATTGGATCATCTAGGTAGATGGCACCCCACCGGGCAAAACCCTGAGAAACCTTGAGCTATTCCTTAGGTTTATCTCCATATGGCTCTATCTTGACGTTGCTTCATACCTGCGAGCTTCACGCCCCTAACCATGCATCAAACAAATTGGTAAGTGGAATTGAGAATATTATATCTTAAAGAAAGCATGTAAACTAAAAATAATCTTTAAACGTTAAAAATTGGAAAAGGGACACATTTCTTTTAAATTATTTATTTTATCTGACCTATGTAAGAATTCTCGGGTTCTGCACTAAAGTGCCTCTTCTCTTATGCATAGAAGTGCCCCTTCTCTTATGCATTATAGTGTTAGTTTTGCTCCGAGGAGCCTCTTGGTGAGGATCTTATATAAGTTATCTTTTAACATTATCTTTCTCTTAGAACTCTTGACTTTGTTCTTAAATCTTAATCTTGATTTTACTCTTAATGTACATGAATACGATACAACTATATTGACAATAAACATGAAATTTAGTTCATTATAAATTCATTGATTTTTAACAATTGAAACATTAAATAATACATTCATAGAATTCATTGTACATAGATATATACAATCAATCAAATACTAATGTTCAAAGTGCATGGACCACTTACCTTTCTCTTAGAGAAGATCATATTACTCCTCTTATGTTGAAGAAACCCTAGTCACATTCCTAGAGTTTATAGAACCCTCATTACCCTATTGTGACAATTATAATTCATTAATAATTGATATTCAACCTAATTTCTAGGGTTTTGGGATTCTTGATATAATCAGGGAAACACTAAATCAAATCAGATTTTAGAATGTATCCCATCATCTAGATTTCAAAAAACCCTTTCCAACACATATTATCAGGAAATTTTTAGACAAAGCAATAATCAGATATGAATTTTGGAAGATTGAGGCCAATCAGGAAAATCCATAACAAATTGATGATTCAGATTATCCACACACGGGGCACTTTAGCCACTTGGTCCAATAGTGAAAGCCCTCATGGTAGCAAGATTCTATCAATCAAATAATCGGTCATTGAGTAGTCTAGGCGAGAAGGTCCAAACATGCCCATTGACGCAAGTCAAACATATCAAAGGTTCAGGAGTAAACTCGTCAAACCATCAGGGATCATCTTCACCACAACGATTAATACCATGTCCCTCAAACTAATGAGAAAAGGCGACTAAGCATATGCTACTACTCAAACCAAAATCTATCATGTGTGAAACTGAGATCAGGGGTTAGCTCCCTGTCGTCGATCGAAGTCAACAAGCCCAGGAGACAGTTGAGAGGTGACATGAAGCTTAAACACCTTCTCCCACCATGGCTTCTAACCAGATGTAGTTTAGGAACACATTAGAGCAAACTTTGATCCACACCAAAGCCACAAGTGGAAACACCAAACCTTGGCAGAATGAAAGTGATTGTAACACAAAAAAATTAGATAGGAATTCACTTGGAATAGGAGTTTAATCATGAATTATAATGAAATTGATTACTAAAGTTTTTGGGAATTCAATTTAATAAAAAATTAACTGACTGGACTTTGAACCGATCGGTTCAAGTGTTGAACCAACCATTTAGAGTGTTAGGTTGATTGGATATTGCATTGACTGAATTATTTATGAATCAGGAAATGAATGACCGGTTCACTAAGTGAACTAATCATATCAAGGTTGCCAGATGAGCAGTTCATGAGATGAACCACCCACTTCACAAGAGGAATTTGATTGCATAAAGGATTAGTGATGACGTCATGTCGTGCACTAATTGGATTAGAATTGCCAATACAATTGCGATTGGAAAACATAATAAAACAACATGTTCGCTCGGTGAACCGATCGGCTCACATGTCAACCGATCGGTTCACATGTGAAACGGCCATTTTTCCTATTGTAGGTTGCAAAATTTTGTAAAAGTTTGGTCCCATTTTCTCCCACTCAAACTAAGAACCCTAACCCGACCCTCTTATAAATAGAGGGGTACTGAGAGCTTCTCATATAACAACTTAGTCACCTCTAACAATTGTCTGTCTTCTCTATTTGTAGTAACCGAGAGAACCAGAGAAAGTACTACGCGACAAAGGAAGAGATAGCAAGGGAGAAAAATTGTGGGAGAGCAAGTTGGTAACTAGTATAACAATGTGAGGGGAGAACTCATTTTTGAACGTTCTACTAGAACGATAAGAGTTCCTAGTGGTCTGTGTGCACTACTCTAGAGACATGGATACTTTTCCCACTAGGAGGACATCATCAACCTAATGTCTATGGTGATTAACCAGGACGCTGACGCAAATGTTTTTTGAGTGTGACTTTAGAAATGTTCGCACAACCACAACTAGTGAATAGTTGATGGACTTGATCCAGGACCATGTATAACCTTATAAACCATTCATCTGATTACATAGTTATTGACATGATTCATTGGTTCAAGGGGAATATGGCAATTAAATTTTTATTTCCGCTGCTTATTCTTTCACCATATTTTCTTACAATGGTACGAGAGCCACGCCAATCTACTATGTTTTAGGATATGATTAAATTTTTGTTTTTCATCATTTATTTATTGCATACGATGTGAATACTTAAACTGATTAATTTGCATATCCACCTAAAGACCACATATGATTCAAAACTAATATATATGTGTGATAATGATATATATGCAATTTACACATGTCTCCATAAAAGTGAGTTTTGATGGTGGATGTGTAGCATGTTTATGTACAATAACCCAAATATTTGTATGTGGTTGAAAGGTTTGTTCCTGTTATATCTCTATTTACATACCGAGCCTCAACCTTTTTCTTTCCAATGTAAAAGTATTATTCTTTCCTAATTTTATCCTCTCAGATGTAACTAGAGGTTTCTCATTACCATGTAATAAGTTTAATAACAACATGATAGTTTCTTTTCTTGCAATGACAAAGGTGATCAGTGTCAGGTGAGTCGGTCATTTCATGTGACGAGCCGACTGGCTGGAGGACCAAGAAGGGCATACTATAGGAGGAGCGAACTGACCGACTGATGGACCCAACCAATTTTTTGGAGGTGTCTAGAGATCGGATGGATAGGAGGCCATGCGATCGATTCAGATAATCAACCGACCGACTAAGAGGCAAGCCGAGCAGTTCAAGGGTTTAATTGATCACACCAGATTGGCAAGCACAGATCTACACCAACAAGAGGTTCATGCATGAGATATAGATCTAAGCGGTAGTAATTCCTTGTGGCTCTAAGGAATTATAGTAGTATGGGCATTACCATCGCTAATTTTTTATATTGCATGTTTATGTTGTGGGATATAGCACGTATATGGTACATAATATATATATATGTGGTGATTGGGTAATGTATATGTATTTATAAACACAAACCCCTCAATAACATATTAATCTTATATTCCTTCCATAAAGAAACACACATGAAAAGCTTGATCAACTAAGTGTGGGCACCACAAGGGTGGTATGTCATCTATCTCATGGAAGTGTGATGGTAATAACTGCTAAGCGGGGTGCATTATTATCGTGTTGGCTTTTAGGTCGGGCTTAACTGAGTGTCCTTAATGAGATCAAGCACCCAAGGCATGCAGATTGCTATGGAAAGGAGTTGTGTGTACCATCTATCCAAGTGATATATAAGATGCAATTGAAAATTGTTGCCTATCGTAATGATTGATTATGAATGTTGGCGTTGGTTGGGTAATAACTAAATTATTTTGTATCTTGGCTCATTAGAACTTTTTTCACTACAATCTTCTGAATTGATAATTGAGGGTTATAAATTTGGAAAAATATGAGAGTGATAATTAATTAAAAGCCTAACTAAACATCATCAAATTTTATACAAAATAAAATCAAACCAAAAAAGAGTTTTGACAAAAAAATTGCAAATTTCTCTTATAGAATTAAATGGCAACACACAACAACACATTTTCTCTGTGCACTTTCCAGCTAGCTCAGCTGGTCAAGCCTACTACTTACGAAGCATAGGTTGCGGGATCAAATCTCAGTGAATCCCATTGGGGCACTACAAGAAGGGACTAAAATCCCTTGGCATACGCGATTGGTTGTTCTCTCTCCTAATACCTTAGACAGGGGTGAAACTCCTCACTATCCAAAAAACAAAACACATTTTCTCTACAATCAATCCTTGAGAAGGACAAATTGAATGGGAATAACTTCCACGATTGGTTCAAGATACTGGGAATTATTCTCACACAGGAGTACAAGCTCTATGTCCTAGAAGTACCAGAGCCAGAAGAACCTCTTCCAGCTGTACCAAAGCTAATAGGGATGCTTACAAGAAGCATATTAAAGATGTTGTTGATGTCAAATGCCTAATGATATGATCCATAAACTATTAGTTGCAAAGACAACATGAGAACATGGATATTATTGAGATGGTCACACATCTTAAGAACATGTTCCAAGATTAGGCAACACAGGAGAGATTTGATGTCTCTAAGGTGTTGTTCAAATGTAACATGGAAGAAGGAGATATAGTACATCCTCCTGTGCTCAAGCTCATCAGGTATGTGGAGAACCTTTCTAGACCAGGATTCCCCTTGGGTGAAGAGTTACCCATTTATTTGATTCTACAGTCTCTTCCAGAGTCATACATTCAGTTTGTCATGAACTACAACATGAATGACTTTGACAAGCCATTGATAGAGTTACTTGGCATGTTGAGTACAAATGAGGCACAAAAGAATAAGAACACGCCCAAGTCTGTGATGATGATCAGCAATATAAAAGGAAAGTCTAAAGGTAAAGGCAAAGGCAAAGGCAAAGCTAAGAAGAGTTATAAACCTGGGTAGAAGACAAGGTCTTTAACACTCAAGGCAAAGGGAGGAATAAAGAAGGGAGGAAATTGCCACCACTATCACCAGACTAGACACTGGAAAAGGAATTGCCCTCTCTTCTTAGAGGAATTAAAGAAGAAGAAGAAGAAGAAGAAGGAAGGGGTTGAGACCTCTACTTCATGTATAAACATTATAAGATAAATCTAATTACTTCTTCATCTTGGGTATGTGATACATGATGTAGATATGACATACATTGGTGTGCATGATCTAATAAGAAGTAAAGCCTTTATGAAAGGGCAAGGATGGACTGCATAGAGCAAGAGTTGCTGCAACTTCAATCTACATTTAGAATTTATCTTATCCCATTAGGCATGTAATAGAGTTAGTTGAACTGATATGCCAATAAATTGAAACATTTTACTTTATGCATCTTGTATGGACAAGGATGGTTATAAATAAAGAATGCTTCTATTTCAAAGATGTGGTCTTTATTGGAAATGCCCCTAATATCTTGTGATGTTTATATGAAGGATCAAAAGATAAATGTTTATAACATAAATACCTAAATGATTAAAATTGATAAACTCAAACAATCAATATCTATAACATTGTGTCTATAACACATGTATGAGAAATGCATTTCTAGGACATGTTGATGTTTATCTAGAGTCTTTTGGTTATTAAACCAATAAGAGACATGCAACTCTTATATATGAGCAACATGACAAACCGCCTCTCACTAGGAGTAGTGCGAGAACAAGCATTCTATTAGGACTTATACATTATGATGCACAAAGTCCTTCGGAATAAATGCTACAAATAGTTATTTGTACTTCATTACATTTATTTATGATACAGTGACATGTATTCAATAAAATAAAAATATGTTGAAGTGATCAAGAAGATTACATGTATGAAGCACAAAACCTCCTTAAAGGTATTAAGATACTTTGATATCATCAATGTTGAAATACTTTACAAGAATAGTTTTGAGGTCCTTTTGGAGAGACTGTGATAGTGGATCAAAACATGATGATGTATTATATAGAAGGAATCATAAGTCATGATATGATTATCATTTAATATAATCTTCTAATCTCCTCAAAGGCATATTCCTAACACGAAAACAATGTACCACCTAAAATGGTTTAAATGACATCATATGAGATGTGATATGGAAATATTTCAATATGTATTTTGTAAGGATTGAATCTTATACAAGAAAGACTTTCTTGAAGAATTGATCCTTAAGACCATATAAATGTTAATAGGTTGAATACTACTTATCCTAATCTAACAATAAAATGTTTGTTGGTAGGATAGATGAATTCCAAAAGAATCAGCGAGAGTAAAGTAGAACCTGAAAAGTTCGAGATCAGTAGGAAAAACATTTGAACCAAAGGAGGTACAATGGAAATTTGGAGAATCACAAATTATTGTGGAAACTCAAATTCCATCTATAAAACAAAACTCACAGTTCTAGTATAACACATCTAAGGTTAAAGGATTGAGAATCCTATAACTCAGATAAGTTCTGAGTTTGTCATAACATGATGAACCAACATTCAACTAAGAACTATTGAGGGACCAGAGTCTGAGAAATGGTTTGAGGCCATTGTATCCAATGTGGAATCCATGAACACCAACAAGGTATGACCTTGGTGGTACCACCTAGAGGGGTAAAACCCATAAGGTGCAATTGGGTTTTCATAAGGAAGACCAACATGGATGGACATAAAATGACAAATTGGTTGCAAAGGTTTATAATTAGTTCAAAACTGTTGAACATGATTGTGAGAACTTGTTACACTAACGAGATTACTCAAAACATAAAGCACAATCGATCACTAACTAATCACATACCCAAATATATGGGTAAATTAAAATCAATTTCAACATCAGCACCAGCTCAGAAACATTTGCATAAGAGCCCAACATCTTTATTATATCCATACTATGCTAAGAATTTGATACAAATTGTTCTATCGCCTTATCCACAACATATATACATAGGAGAACAATATTTGTATATGCCACACAACAAACATTAACATGCTAAAAAAATTGATTCGTTTGAAACACCATATACAAACTTTTCCTACCTAGACCTGAGAGTACAGGGACGACTCTAGGGCACACTAGACATCTAATCAACTTTCTCAAAGATTCATTACCATAGCGCCTCTTTACTGCCACATGTTTGTTTTTGTCACTTCTAATTACCTTAAAACAATGTGGAAAACTATAAGGGTGAGACCCATGTCCCAGCAAAAGATATAACCTCCAACAACGCTTATTGATTACAACATTTTAAATAGTAGATAACTAAGCAGTTGGAGTATTTAATAATCAATTGAACATATTGAACGATCCAAGTATGCTATATAGATTAATAAATTAATCTTAGCAACAAGTGTGATCATCGATGCATGTATAGATAACAAATAAATCAATTCTTTGGATAAATATCTACTTAAATATCATCAAATTGCATCTAATAACAATCATTATCATTAATCTGACTATCATCATATTCCTTGCTAACAACACAAGCAATCTAGTAGCATAAGCAACCTTGACATCATGAATATGTCTAGTAACATAACATGGCTATCAATATTGGAATCTCAAATAAATGGAACAAATATATATCATACGTAGAACTTACATCATAGCACAATTAACAGCATAAGCATGATTAGCAATTTAAGCATTTCTAATTACATAGGCATGGCTAGAAATATTCAACATACCTAGTAGCAGCATCTTAACCATCAATGTCAGTATATTTGACAACATAAGCATGTTTACAACACGAGCATAACAACAACATAAGCATATCTATTATCTCTTATTGTACTATACATGATCTCAGTGAAAAGAAAGCAAACAAGGGTTATCATCAAATATGAAGCATTGTGTATAACCCTAAATAGATATGCTACACGACTGTCTTACATCTTTTATTATGCCCGGAGGAATTTGAGGATACCACTCAAAATCCAACTGACCACTACTAAGTCGAAATCAGTGCAATACAAGATCTAGGAAGATCTAGACTCCTAAGATCTTCTCTTCCCCCGGTCAGTACGGGTCTGGCACAATGACACATAAGGTCAAGCTGCTAACAACCTAGTCCATCCTTGGTATAGGTCACGATACTAGTGAAAGGATGTCGGTACGCATACCCTACCATCTGAGGTACAACCGCAGCTGTCCCCCAATCTCGTCACATATATAATCGCTGAGACACGAATGCAATTGTTCTCAAACTAAGGGCTAGGTATGACCGCAGTCATTGTGGGCTCCGATCTCTAAACCACAAATTAATCCCGAGTTAAACATGTGCGGAAGCAATCGGTAAACAGCGGAAGACAAAAATCACGGGAAATTAAAACTTTTCGAGACAAGAGCCTGAAATCACAAACCTTTTCCATAGAAAAAGGATTTAACTGTTTACATCACTGATAATTACTTCTTGAGTAATTATATACAACATGATACAAAAATTCTCAAGAATTCATACTCCAAAACACTCCAGGATCTGAGAGTACAGAGGACACATAGGACTTGACTCTAACTACACCATGAAGCAGGCTAGATCTCCACCTGAGATATTTACTGCTCCTGATGCTGCTGTTGCTGGGATTGGTCACCTGTGTTCTTGTTCCTCCGTCTTCGACGACCACCTAAAAAGTAGAAGTCTATGGGGTGAGACAATTATACATAATTGCCCCAGCGAGAGTTATAACTCTCCACTAGGCTTTATAAGTAAAGCAAGGAATAACTAAAGCAATAAGAGCCTTCAAGATATTCACTGGCAGTTCTGATGATAGGCAAGAGTTCAATCAATATTAAAATATGAGAACATCTATGCTATTCAAGGTAACATCAATCAAATAACTCGTGGATAACTCTAACAGATATACTACGTTGTTGATTATGTTTTTCAAACATTATTGTTATGCCCTGTGGAGATGAGGCTTACCACTCATACTCCAACTGATCGCTAAGAAGTCACATCAGTATTATACATAGGTCATTAAAAGAGTCGGATTCTTATGACCTCATCTTCCTCAGTCAATTAGAGGATCGAATGTTAGATATCTGGCGGGATATCTTTTGTTATAGCTCTCCAGGGTAAACTGGACCTTCGCTATTTTAGAGTTACAGTGGCGTTCTGTACTCTCTTCTTCATCAGAAGATTTCTTGTTTATCTTTTATCGATGCGGTGTTTGTGTCTGTAAGGGAAAATAGTGATACATCTCACCTTTTAGACTTTGTGGTGGGGAATGATGGACTACATGAATCTACATCAAATCCTCTCACCCTTTCTCTTTTAGTGAAGGTATGACGGACTACATGAATCTACATCAAATACCTACACTAGGATGTAAGGTTCTACACATCCATGTACCCCACATACTCAAAAGTATGTGATCCAGGAGTTCCCTGAGGAAAACCTGTTTCACCATCATTTAGACTCTGACAATGATGGATCTATGATCAGGGCTCTACATTACACTTGATTAGTTAGGTACATTCAGTATTCATATCATCATACAAAAACATTAGCATCACAGCTATATATGAGAATACTAAAATGTAGCAGGCCTAACTCATTTCAATCACCAGTTCTCAATTATCTCATCACAAGTTATCTGTCAAGCATGACCTTGATGGTGTTTATGGCTCTTACAGCCCATAAATCACAAAAGATGTCACTTAGCAGTGCATCAAGATGATTCACTATTCATAAAGCTTAAGACATGCTTTCAATGAATATAACATGGTATTCCATACCTGGGTGTGACCATCATCTCATAATAACATGCATGGTTAATTCAACAGATAATAGTAAACAATTCAACAATTAGGGTTTACTATTCATCTTTCAAGTCATCACCCTAAAATTAGGGTTTACTATCCACTCCATGGTGAATTGTACTCATTACATCATCATGTAAGAGAAACATCATCATTAAGGCTCTTAATTAAGATTAAGATCCATTAGATATCATAATTAGGGTTTCCATGACCTCACATAGGTGGGTCATTCCCTAATCATGCACATTCATGTGTATTTGAAGTATCTCACTAGAGTTTCCACCTAAAAAGGGTACTTTCTCTCTCTAGGATACTTTATCTCTCTAGAAATACTTTCTCTCTCTTCTCACTAGTAGATGGTGGCAACACCACTCTAGATCAGGTTGAGATAAGTCTCCATTGACTAACATAAGCCAAGACATCAACATCATGTGATTAGGGTTTGATTAGAACAAGGTTTTACCCCTTTAGACCCCTCAAGGGTATTTTGGTAATTTGCCACATGATCACCATCATGGGTTAACTCACTAATCACATAGTCCCTTAATGACCTGGGTTACCATTAGGGTTTAGTTTGGATCATCATTGAACTAATTACATCTTCAAATGGTTAAGTACAAACCATCACCAACCTCCAAACGGTTTCAACCTTCAAACGGTTTCAACCACCCAAACGGTCTTGAGACCGTTTGGAGGTGAAGACCGTTTGGAAGGGTTGACTTCCAAACCGTTTGGAGCTTCAATCGATTTGAGGCCGTTTGATCAGAATTGCTTGAGATCGATTGGACCAAACGATCTTGAGGTCGTTTGAGCCCAAACGGTCTTGAGACCGTTTGGCCCCAAACGGTCTTGAGACCGTTTGGTCCAAATGGGCCCAAACCGTTTGGACCTCCAAAGTGGTTCAAAGGTCACCAATGTTCATGGATATGTGTGTTGAAGCCCTCAATTGGTCAAAGCTATGTTAACCCCTTATAAATTGAGTGAATTAGGGTTAGCCTTAGTCAATTAGACATCAAATTGACCCTCAATTGCAAGCCAATTAGGGTTCAATCATTCTCAATTAGGGTTTCAAATCGATTGGTCATCAATGTTCAACAATGTGAATCAATTCAAGGTTGAACCTATCAATTGACCTCCAATTGGGCTCAAACTTGGCCCAAACGGTCTTGAGGTCGTTTGGACATCATCCAAACGGTCTTGAGACCGTTTTCCCAAAGTTTGACCAAAATCCAAGTCGTTTTGACTAAGGTTGAAGTCCAATTGGGTCAAAATCAGCAATTTTCATCAATTCATCAATTTCCTACAATTGGACCCTCAAACCATTAGATTAACTTAACCCTAGACCTTCAAACGGTCTTGGGTTGTGCCCAAACGGTCTTAGGACAGTTTGGAGGAATCCCCAAACGGTCTTGAGACCGTTTGGGTCCTTCAACCCAAAACTCAACAAGATCTATATGTCAAATCAGCACTTTTTCACCCGATTAGGGTTTCATGTTGAAGTACCTTCAACTCTCAATTGGTTAAGAATTAGACTTTGATTCTTTGCAGAGATGAAATTCAATATGTTAGGAACAGACCCTCAAATGGTCGTCCCTTGGTCAACTCTTTCAAATGGTCTTGAGACCGTTTCAATCCAAACGGTCTTGCAAGACCGTTTGAGAGCAAACGGTTTGAAACCGTTTGAACCCAAACGGTTTGCAACCGTTTGGACCAAAAGGGTCCAAGGTCGTTTGAAAAAGTAACATAGGGAATCACGCCCCTCATCTTCAACCTCTAGCAAGGTCGGTTTCTCCACTGATTTGCTTGCAAACGTGCAAGGAAGAAGGGTGGTAGAAGGAGAATTTACCAAGTAAATTGCAAGAATTGAGCATACATATAAAGCATAAGTTTAGAGTTATAAAACCCGCCTAAAGGTTGATCTTAGAGCTCCAAGCCTTCAAGCTCCAAGCTTTAATGGCGTCCTTGAGCTTCCACAACTTGGTCAGAGGTGAATTCTCCAAGGAAACGTTGCTTTGGTCGGCTAGAACAAGAAGACTAAGTAAGCTAACCATAAAACCAACCTTAGAAAGTGAATTCCTCCATGAATTCAAACTAGAAGGTGGGGTTTTCTTACCTTGAACAGGTTGGTCATCCCCCCCGAGCTCCAGAGCTACCCTTGGTCGTTTGAGCAAGAAAGGAAGAGAAGTGAAGGAAAGAAAGTTCGTTCACTTAATTGCAAGGGAAAAGGGCTTATATACTTTAGCCTCTTTTACACCCTAAGGACCTCACAAGATTGGAAATCACATCTAGGTCCCTCCTTGCTCAAAGGCACGACCAAACCTATCTATCCATATGCAGTCTCATGAAATCTCAAGATCTAGGGGTAAAGGAATCCAACCTTCAACTAGGGTACATACATGAAAGGGTTTCATACCCATTTTAGGTGATTTCTATCACAAAGATCATTTTTCTCATCTGATTATTAAATGATGTATCCCTTTCATCATTTCTACTCTAAATGATGACAAGAGTCATAAAAGATGTTCTAGATATTAAGAATTACAACTTGGACCCCTCAATTTGGGTAAATTGCACTTTACCCCAAATTAGGGTTTCTAAGCATGGGAATTGCTTCCACAGCTGCACCTTGGTGCTCAAGCTTGGGAAATCCCTCAAACTTTACCATAACCATTCTCATGATGTCTCAACATCAAAGGAACATCTTATCTTGTGAATTTTGCAAGTTCAACCCTTAAACTGGGTAATTTGCACATAGGTCCCTGCATACAACACAATGCTACAACTTTATACAAAAAGGAGCAAAATTGAAAGTAAATGTTCCTGAGGAACTTAATTACATGCCAGGGAGTGTTCACAAGTATATTAATTACATATTTAGGCAAAACTTCCAGGGTTAGGTCATAACCCAGGTCAGGGGTGTTACAAATTCTTTACCCCTTCAAAAGGATTTCGTCCCCGAAATCGATAAAGCATATTATAAGAAAAGAGCATGATATTTTCTTCTCATTTCATCTTCTAGTTCCCAAGTGGCTTCTTCAACACCACGATGGTTCCAGAGGACTTTTACAAGGCTTATATCCTTCTTCTTTAACTTTTTAGTTCTGTTATCAAGGATTGACACTGGTCCCTCCTCATACGTTATATCTTCATTCAATTCTACTTCCATAGGTTGTAGAACTGACTCGGTATCTGGATGACATTTCCTCAGCATGGAAATGTGAAACACAGGGTGCAGCTTCTGCAACTCCTAAGGTAACTCTAGTCTATAGGCCACCTTTCCAACTTTTTCAACAATTGGATAAGGTCCCATAAATCTAGGAGCTAACTTTCCTTTCTTCCCAAAACGAAGGACTCCTTTCCAAGGTGAGACCTTGAGATACACTCTGTCTCCAACCTGGAATTCTAGGGGTCTACGACGTTTATCGGCATATGATTTCTGCCTATCTTGTGCAGTCTTAAGTTGTTGTTGTATAACTTTAATCTTTTCTGTAGTTTGCTGCACAAGATCAGGGCCTAACAACTGGTGTTCACCAGTTTCATACCAACATAAGGGTGATCTACAACGTCTACCATATAAGGCTTCATATGGTGCCATATCAAGCTATGTTGATAGCTATTGTTATAGGCAAACTCTATCAAGCTTAGATGTAGATCCCAACTCCCGGTAAACTGGAGAGCACATGCTCTCAACAGATCTTCTAAGGTCTGTATAGTCCTTTCTGACTGTCCATCAGTCTGGGGATGAAAGGCTGTACTAAACCTTAGCTTGGTGCCTAGGGCTCTGTGTAGCTATTCCCAAAAGCGACTTGTAAATTGGGGACCTCTGTCAGAAACTATAGTGACAGGAACTCCGTGCAACCGCACTATCTCTTGAACATATATCTGGGATAACCTCTCAGCAGAATAGGTTGTTTTGACATGTAAGAAATGTGCTGTCTTTGTCAACCTATCAACAATTACCCAAATGGAATCATGTCCTTTGTTTGTCCTAGGTAGGCCAACAACAAAGTCCATGGTCACATGGTCCCACTTCCACTGTGGTATGGGTAAGGGTTGCATTGTTCCTGCAGGTCTCTGGTGTTCAGCCTTGACCTGCTGACACACAGGACACCTCAGAACAACCTCAGCTACATCCTTCTTCATCCCAGGCCACCAATACATATCCTTCAAGTTTCGATACATCTTGGTGCTCCCTGGATGCATAGCATACATCGAAGAATGAGCTTCTTTCAGGACTAACTTCCTCAGGTTGTCCACATCTGGCACTATCATTGTTCCATGATAGCATGCCATCTGGTCATCTGACTCATGAAAACCTTCTCGCTTCTCATCTCCAAACTCAGATCTAATCTGCTGTACAAAAATATCTACTTCTTGTGCCTCCTTTATCTGCTCTCTTAAAGTAGGTTTAATTTGCATCTCAGCCAACAAACCAGCTAACAATGATGCCTTCAACTGCACATTGTCTTGCCTTAAAGAGATAAGCATATCTCTTCTGGAGCATACTAAGGAACTTAGTTGTTCCCTATCCATGGTTGATGTTGCTGATTTCCTACTCAAGGCATCAGCAACCACATTGGCTTTGCCCGGATGGTAATCAATTGTACAATCGTAGTCCTTGATAAACTCCATCCAGCGACGTTGCCTCATATTAAGCTCATGCTGAGTGAAGATGTACTTAAGGTTCTTGTGGTCTATGAAAATCTGGAAAGTTTCTCCATAAAGATAATGTCTCCAGATTTTCAAAGCATGGACCACATCAGCTAACTCTAGATCGTGTGTCGGATAATTCTCCTCATGTTTCTTGAGCTGTCGGGAAGAAAAAGAAATCACTTGTTTATCCTGCATCAACACACATCCAAGTCCATTCTTGGAGGCATAACAAAAGATTATATATTCCTTTCCTTGCTCAGGTAACACAAGCACAGGTGCACTTGTCAACCTCTCCTTCAACAGCTGAAAAGACTGTTGACACTTATCACTCCAAGTAAAAGGAACATCCTTCCGGGTTAACTTGGTCAAAGGTAAGGCTATAGAGCTGAAATTCTTAATAAACCTTCGATAATAACCAGCTAACCCCAAGAAACTTCTAATCTCCGTCGGTGTCTTCGGTTGTTCCCACTGCAGAACAGATTCTATTTTTGCAGGGTCAACACGAATTCCCGAGGCAGATACCACATGTCCAAGGAAGGATACTTCAGATAACCAGAACTCACACTTGCTAAACTTAGCGTATAGCTTATGTTCCCTTAGCAAGGTCAAAGTCTGGCGAAGGTGTTGCTCATGCTGCTGAGCATCCTTACTATAAATCAGTATGTCATCTATGAAGACGACAACACACTGATCAAGAAAAGGTCGAAAGACTCTATTCATGAGTTCCATGAATGCAGCTGGTGCATTAGTTAGTCCAAACGACATAACCGTGAACTCATAGTGACCATATCTTGTCCTAAAGGCAGACTTGGATATGTCACTGTCCTTAATGCGGAGTTGATGATATCCAGACCTTAAGTCTATCTTAGAAAAGACTGTTGCACCACGCAACTGGTCGAAAAGATCGTCAATCCTCGGCAAAGGATACTTATTCTTTATCGTTACTTTATTGAGTTGTCTATAATCAATGCACAACCGCATCGATCCATCTTTCTTTTTAACAAACAAAACCGGAGCACCCCACGGTGAGGTACTCAGTCGGATGAAACCCTTCTCAAGTAACTCTTGAAGCTGTTTCTTGAGTTCTGCCATCTCAGCAGGCGCCATCCTATACGGAGTCTGGGCTATGGGTTTCGTATCTGGGACCAAATTGATTTCAAAATCAATTTCCCGGGGTGGTGGTATACCAGGAAGTTCTTCGGGAAACACATCCTCGAATTCCCTGACTATCGGAATTTCAGCAGGGTTGGAACTCTCCTTGGTAACATCTACCACATGGGCCAAGAATGCATAGCATCCTTGCCTCATCAACTTATCAGCAACCATAGCTGATACAAGATAGGTGGGCAGAATCTTTCTTTCACCTTGAAAGATCCATGTGTTGCTTTCATCAGCAAACACAGCCAGCTTGGACTCACAATCCAAGACAACTCGATACCTTTCCAAGGTATCCATCCCTAGGATTATATCAAATCCTTGCATATCAAGCGGTATGAGATCCACTTGAATGCGATGCCTAGAAAAGAAAAGTACACAAGGAGAGCATACTTCTTGTAGAACAGCAGACCCACTCAACGGAGTCTCCAACAACAACTTATCTGCCCTATGACTAGTTGTCATATTGCAGTTACGAATCACTCTTCGAGTGATGAAAGAGTGCGTAGCACCCGGGTCAATCAAAACAGATACTACACAAGATTTAGACATATCAGAATATAAAAGTTCCATCTGACCTGTCACTACTTGTGGATTGACCACTACCTCTGGTGGGTTCATAGCATAGAACCTCGCCGTAGCCTGTTGTTGAGGTGGTGCTGATGATCCAGCTTGAGACGCTTGCCCGCGTCCTCGACCTGTTCCTTGAGATTGTCCTCCCTGTGATCCCAGTTGTCCTTGTCTCGGAGGTTGTGTCACACTGACAGGCCTAGATCGGCAGTCCTTCATCAAATGTCCCACCTTACCACAGTTGTAGCATCTTCTTTCTTGTGGTCTTTGTGGTCCGGTAGCAGATATTGATGCAGAACTCTGTGTCTCCCGAGGTGGTTGTCCTCTTCCTCTACCTCTACTAGGAGACCACTGAGTCTGAGGACTAGATCTATATGGTGGAGGGTTAGGTGCATAGGATCTAGACTTCTTAAAGTCCATAGATGAAGAACCCTGGAACTGTGGATACCTCTTCTGTGTTTGCCTCTTCTCAACCACAGATCTCTCTATCCTTCGGACTGACTCAACGAAGGTAGAGAATCTCTCTCTGTTTTCTAAGGTAGACACAGGGGTTGACATATCAGAATTCAGACCCTTCTCGAATCTTCTGATTCTTTCCTCATCCGTAGCAGCCATGTGCGGACAGAACCGCAACAACTCCATAAACTTAGCTTCATACTCACTAATGTTCATCATACCCTGCCTTAGTTTCTCAAACTGAGAGATCTTCTCATCTAGGAAGGTCTTTGGAAAATATCTATTGATAAATTCCCGACGAAACTCTTCCCATGAGAACTCTACCCCAGGTCTCTTCTTCTCTTCCATGTTCCACCAGTGACCAGCACTTCCTTTGAGAAGATAGACAGCATGTCTAACCTTCTCAGCTTCAGGGATGTTGAGGATCCTGAAAGCCTTCTCCAGCTCTGTCAACCACAGATCAGCATCTGAGGGGTCAGCAGTCCCATGGTACTCGGTAGCTCCGACACGACGTAGTCGCTCGAACGTCTTCCCGATACCTTGCCCCTCAGACTGGACAGGTGCCCTAGGTGCAGGCATAGGCAACCTGTCGGTTATATGTGTCATGGCAGTCATGAACTGCCCAAACATTGTCTGGACTGCTGGGTTACCTATGTCAGCTAGGCCAAACTGGGGTGGCTCTCTAGGTTGTTCTGGTACAGGCTGTCCCACCTCTGTTACTCCTGCACCGCCTTGAGGTGCACTGGCACTACTTTCTTCCACATGCTCATCATGTGGCTCTGACATCTTAAGTATCTTCTTCTCCTGAGGAGTAGAAGATTCTATTAGATAAGGAAGGAATACTAAAGATAGACTCGACTTCCTAAGTCCTATGCCTCTGTAGACTCGGCGAACCTAGAGCTCTGATACCACTTAATTGTGGGCTCCGATCTCTAAACCACGAATTAATCCCGAGTTAAACATGTGCGGAAGCAATCGGTAAACAGCGGAAGACAAAAATCACGGGAAATTAAAACTTTTCGAGACAAGAGCCTGAAATCACAAACCTTTTCCATAGAAAAAGGATTTAACTGTTTACATCACTGATAATTACTTCTTGAGTAATTATATACAACATGATACAAAAATTCTCAAGAATTCATACTCCAAAACACTCCAGGATCTGAGAGTACAGAGGACACATAGGACTTGACTCTAACTACACCATGAAGCAGGCTAGATCTCCACCTGAGATATTTACTGCTCCTGATGCTGCTGTTGCTGGGATTGATCACCTGTGTTCTTGTTCCTCCGTCTTTGACGACCACCTAAAAAGTAGAAGTCTACGGGGTGAGACAATTATACATAATTGCCCCAGCGAGAGTTATAACTCTCCACTAGGCTTTATAAGTAAAGCAAGGAATAACTAAAGCAATAAGAGCCTTCAAGATATTCACTGGCAGTTCTGATGATAGGCAAGAGTTCAATCAATATTAAAATATGAGAACATCTATGCTATTCAAGGTAACATCAATCAAATAACTCGTGGATAACTCTAACAGATATACTACGCTGTTGATTATGTTTTTCAAACATTATTGTTATGCCCTGTGGAGATGAGGCTTACCACTCATACTCCAACTGATCGCTAAGAAGTCACATCAGTATCATACATAGGTCATTAAAAGAGCCGGATTCTTATGACCTCATCTTCCTCAGTCAGTTAGAGGATCGAATGTTAGATATCTGGCGGGATATCTTTTGTTATAGCTCTCCAGGGTAAACTGGACCTTCGCTATTTTAGAGTTACAGTGGCGTTCTGTACTCTCTTCGTCATCGGAAGATTTCTTGTTTATCTTTTATCGATGCGGTGTTTGTGTCTGTAAGGGAAAATAGTGATACATCTCACCTTTTAGACTTTGTGGTGGGGAATGATGGACTACATGAATCTACATCAAATCCTCTCACCCTTTCTCTTTTAGTGAAGGTATGACGGACTACATGAATCTACATCAAATACCTACACTAGGATGTAAGGTTCTACACATCCATGTACCCCACATACTCAAAAGTATGTGATCCAAGAGTTCCCTGAGGAAAACTTGTTTCACCATCATTTAGACTCTGACAATGATGGATCTATGATCAGGGCTCTACATTACACTTGATTAGTTAGGTACATTCAGTATTCATATCATCATACAAAAACATTAGCATCACAGCTATATATGAGAATACTAAAATGTAGCAGGCCTAACTCATTTTAATCACCAGTTCTCAATTATCTCATCACAAGTTATCTGTCAAGCATGACCTTGATGGTGTTTATGGCTCTTACAACCCATAAATCACAAAAGATGTCACTTAGCAGTGCATCAAGATGATTCACTATTCATAAAGCTTAAGACATGCTTTCAATGAATATAACATGGTATTCCATACCTGGGTGTGACCATCATCTCATAATAACCTGCATGGTTAATTCAACAGATAATAGTAAACAATTCAACAATTAGGGTTTACTATTCATCTTTCAAGTCATCACCCTAAAATTAGGGTTTACTATTCACTCCATGGTGAATTGTACTCATTACATCATCATGTAAGAGAAACATCATCATTAAGGCTCTTAATTAAGATTAAGATCCATTAGATATCATAATTAGGGTTTCCATGACCTCACATAGGTGGGTCATTCCCTAATCATGCACATTCATGTGTATTTGAAGTATCTCACTAGAGTTTCCACCTAAAAAGGGTACTTTCTCTCTCTAGGATACTTTATCTCTCTAGAAATACTTTCTCTCTCTTCTCACTAGTAGATGGTGGCAAAACCACTCTAGATCAGGTTGAGATAAGTCTCCATTGACTAACATAAGCCAAGACATCAACATCATGTGATTAGGGTTTGATTAGAACAAGGTTTTACCCCTTTAGACCCCTCAAGGGTATTTTGGTAATTTGCCACATGATCACCATCATGGGTTAACTCACTAATCACATAGTCCCTTAATGACCTGGGTTACCATTAGGTTTTAGTTTGGATCATCATTGAACTAATTACATCTTCAAATGGTTAAGTACAAACCATCACCAACCTCCAAACGGTTTCAACCTTCAAACGGTTTCAACCACCCAAACGGTCTTGAGAACGTTTGGCCCCAAACGGTCTTGAGACCGTTTGGATCCAAACGGTCTTGAGACCGTTTGGAGGTGAAGACCGTTTGGAAGGGTTGACTTCCAAACCGTTTGGAGCTTCAATCGATTTGAGACCGTTTGATCAGAATTGCTTGAGATCGATTGGACCAAACGATCTTGAGGTCGTTTGAGCCCAAACGGTCTTGAGACCGTTTGGTCCAAATGGGCCCAAACCGTTTGGACCTCCAAAGTGGTTCAAAGGTCACCAATGTTCATGGATATGTGTGTTGAAGCCCTCAATTGGTCAAAGCTATGTTAACCCCTTATAAATTGAGTGAATTAGGGTTATCCTTAGTCAATTAGACATCAAATTGACCCTCAATTGCAAGCCAATTAGGGTTCAATCGTTCTCAATTAGGGTTTCAAATCGATTGGTCATCAATGTTCAACAATGTGAATCAATTCAAGGTTGAACCTATCAATTGACCTCCAATTGGGCTCAAACTTGGCCCAAACGGTCTTGAGGTCGTTTGGACATCATCCAAACGGTCTTGAGACCGTTTTCCCAAAGTTTGACCAAAATCCAAGTCGTTTTGACTAAGATTGAAGTCCAATTGGGTCAAAATCAGCAATTTTCATCAATTCATCAATTTCCTACAATTGGACCCTCAAACCATTAGATTAACTTAACCCTAGACCTTCAAACGGTCTTGGGTTGTGCCCAAACGGTCTTAGGACCGTTTGGAGGAATCCCCAAACGGTCTTGAGACCGTTTGGGTCCTTCAACCCAAAACTCAACAAGATCTATATGTCAAATCAGCACTTTTTCACCCGATTAGGGTTTCATGTTGAAGTACCTTCAACTCTCAATTGGTTAAGAATTAGACTTTGATTCTTTGCAGAGATGAAATTCAATATGTTAGGAACATACCCTCAAACAGTCGTCCCTTGGTCAACTCTTTCAAACGGTCTTGAGACCGTTTCAATCCAAACGGTCTTGCAAGACCGTTTGAGAGCAAACGGTTTGAAACCGTTTGAACCCAAACGGTTTGCAACCGTTTGGACCAAAAGGGTCCAAGGTCGTTTGAAAAAGTAACATAGGGAATCACTCCCCTCATCTTCAACCTCTAGCAAGGTCAGTTTCTCCACTGATTTGCTTGCAAACGTGCAAGGAAGAAGGGTGGTAGAAGGAGAATTTACCAAGTAAATTGCAAGAATTGAGCATACATATAAAGCATAAGTTTAGAGTTATAAAACCCACCTAAAGGTTGATCTTAGAGCTCCAAGCCTTCAAGATCCAAGCTTTAATGGCGTCCTTGAGCTTCCACAACTTGGTCAGAGGTGAATTCTCCAAGGAAACGTTGCTTTGGTCGGCTAGAACAAGAAGACTAAGTAAGCTAACCATAAAACCAACCTTAGAAAGTGAATTCCTCCATGAATTCAAACTAGAAGGTGGGGTTTTCTTACCTTGAACAGGTTGGTCGTCCCCCCCTGATCTCCAGAGCTACCCTTGGTCGTTTGAGCAAGAAAGGAAGAGAAGTGAAGGAAAGAAAGTTCGTTCACTTAATTGCAAGGGAAAAGGGCTTATATACTTTAGCCTCTTTTACACCCTAAGGACCTCACAAGATTGGAAATCACATCTAGGTCCCTCCTTGCTCAAAGGCACGACCAAACCTATATATCCTTATGCAATCTCATGAAATCTCAAGATCTAGGGGTAAAGGAATCCAACCTTCAACTAGGGTACATACATGAAAGGGTTTCATACCCATTTTAGGTGATTTCTATCACAAAGATCATTTTTCTCATCTGATTATTAAATGATGTATCCCTTTCATCATTTCTACTCTAAATGATGACAAGAGTCATAAAAGATGTTCTAGATATTAAGAATTACAACTTGGACCCCTCAATTTGGGTAAATTGCACTTTACCCCAAATTAGGGTTTCTAAGCATGGGAATTGCTTCCACAGCTGCACCTTGGTGCTCAAGCTTGGGAAATCCCTCAAACTTTACCATAACCATTCTCATTATGTCTCAACATCAAAGGAACATCTTATCTTGTAAATTTTGCAAGTTCAACCCTTAAACTAGGTAATTTGCACATAGGTCCCTGCATACAACACAATGCTACAACTTTATACAAAAAGGAGAAAAATTGAAAGTAAATGTTCCTGAGGAACTTAATTACATGCCAGGGAGTGTTCACAAGTATATTAATTACATATTTAGGCAAAACTTCCAGGCTTAGGTCATAACCCAGGTCAGGAGTGTTACAGTCATCCTCCCTAAACACTTGAATTCAGGATGACAAGCACCCTGCATACTCATCAGTATGCACTCCGAGTTTCCCTTAAGAATACTCATTTCACCATCTGGAAAGTTCTGACACTCAGATGGATCTATGGCACATGGCACTACATGATTAGAGTTTCACTTGATTAGTTATGCCAATTGGGTGAATTAAGGTTGCATCAAACAAGTGGACATACAAACCCTAATTCACTTCTAGCAAGCATATAATTATCACAACTTTAAAAGATATAAAATGTGTGAAACATAATTTCTCATCTCATCATCACATGGTACTATTCACTTACCATTCATGAGGCTACACTAGTCATCATACTATCATAAGATATAAATCCTTTTTACAATATCACAAGTTATCAACCCTTATCAACACAAGAGGATTACACCTCATTTAGGGCTCAACCATGCCTAAAGGTCATTAATATCGACATACTATTACAAGATATAAAATCCTTTTCACAATATCATAGGGTATCGACCCTTATCAACACAATAGGATTACACATCATTTAGGGCTCAACCATGCCCAAAGGTCATTAAGACCATCATACTATTCCCTGCAAGAACGTCATTATCTTTGCATGACTTATAACAAGGATAAAATACATCACTTACATATAATACACCAAATCAACACAACATTACATTAATGAGCTAATCGATATTCATAAACAATCATAGCAGGGTTATATTAATATTAAGAACATTCCTTTATTACATAAACATGCAAGGAATCTAGATATGATTAACCCTCATCATATTCATAATGCACATGTTTATCATAAGAAAGTATCAACCATGTAGATATGATAACCACCAATTAACATATCAAGGTTATGATCATATTAAGGAGGTTATTCCACCATCATTCCATCATATAAGAATGTTAAACATGAATACTCATCTTTATCTATTTGCATTAGAGTAAGGTTCATAAGATAAATTATATTAATGTTACTAATCAACACTCATACCCAAACCCTAACTCACGACATCCCCATTGGATCATGGATGCATAAGATGAAGCATCACCATCACATTCCATACCATTCTTAAGTATGAACCCACACATAAATAAAGGTGTAACCATCGGGTTATATCATACTAGGGTTTCAACAACAGTAATAGAGTACTCCATGATTGTATTAGTCATTCAAGGACTATTCATACCCAATTACCATCATTTAGTTATATTAAAGCTAGGTATAACAAGATATACCTCATTAGGGTTACATATCAACACAATATGGTTATAATCCCTTCTATTCATATGATTGAATAGGTAATACTACCTTATTAAGGGTAACCCTCCATTAGTTCCATCATCATTCAACCCATATCACCATACTACAATGTCACCCAGAACCATTGGATGTTTAAAAGGTAAGACCATTGGCTGTTTACATAAGTAAACACCTTGAATGAATCATATATGATGTTATTGAGTTGTGATCTATAAAATTCACCATTTACCCTAGACATACTGTGGTTAACAACAATAAGGGTTCTGTTGAGAGTAGGGTAAAACCCACAATCGATTGTTCATTCAAAACAAGCCATCCATTGTCAACAAGTAAGCTCCTTAAGTTGATCATATAAAGGAAACCATCTAAATCACATTATTAGGACCAACATATTACATTAGACATAATTCCACTTTATTGGAGGAATAAACATTAGATCTTGACCACTGGGTCAAGCTCATATGTTAAAACCATCAATTACAGTATATGTCCGACCATTGCATCAAGTGACCCAAGAAACCATCGGTCTAAGGCTTAATTGATGCTACCACTACAATTATTAACTCAACATAGGTTGTAGAGACCTGTTCCACCATAATTAGTGACCATTAAATCACCATAGGTTGTTAGATCAACACTATATTCATTAATTAGCATCAA
The DNA here is from genome assembly GCA_963693085.1 of Alisma plantago-aquatica. Taxonomy (NCBI): domain Eukaryota; kingdom Viridiplantae; phylum Streptophyta; class Magnoliopsida; order Alismatales; family Alismataceae; genus Alisma; species Alisma plantago-aquatica. The sequence goes on along the minus strand of OY856412.1, from coordinate 282,607,689 downwards.
ATATTAATCTAATGTCATCAATGATTGATAACATCAGTAGGGTACTTAATGGTTGATCATTAAACTTCTAATTGATTCAAAACCTGACATAAGGGGGTGACCATAGGTTGTCACCATCATCTGACACCTTTGATCTCGACCATCATTTATCATGAAGACAACACCATAGGTTTGTTGCAATGGTACCATCATCAGATCATGGGTTTATAGAAGAAATCAACTTTAAACCCAAAAATTGACCATTGGTTGATAGGTGCTTAGCACCATAGGTTGTCAAACCAACCTGATACAAGTCATATTATACCTTAGTAATAACTTACACATGATCAAAGGTTCATCTAGAACTAAAATCATAACATGGAACATTATAAAAATCGAAATCCAAGTCAAGCATAGCCTTTTAGTGCTTGAATCATCGTTTTCAAGCAAGAACATGAGCTAGCAAGCTTATGGTAAGCAATAAACGTGGAGCAAGTTATAAAACTTGACTCTAATGATAAGATAAACTCCCACACATAAGAAAAAACGAGCAGGTAGGGTAGAAAATCCAATCATAAGCTGTGAACTCGTCCATCTAGCACCTCTCTTCATCAAATGAGCAAACCCTAAGCATAAGGAGCAAGAAAGGTAGGGTTTTAGAGCTTTAGATCAATTTATACCGTGGAACAACAAGGTTCCAACCTGTATAAAGGTAGGAGGAAGTATAAAAAATAAATAAATGGATGAAATAAGGGGATTCTTACTCTTTTAGGTCAAGATCACTAGAAGGAAGCTTTTTTAAACCAAAAAAGGAAGTCAATTGCAACCCTAGATTCTTTTTCCAAGAAGCTCCCTTCTTTCTTATTACTTGGATAGGAAATTCATAGAAGAACAGAGGGAAGATGAGGTTTTTAGAATGAGGGAAGTGGTGGAGATAAAATGTCTCGTTTTGGTGCTTAGGGATAAGTATATGAAACTTTAAGATAAAGAAAAAGAAAAAGTTGAAGTTCTAGTATCTTTCCAAGTGTCCATGGCCTTAAACCATTACTAATATACAAGCACACACATAAGAATATACCCCAACGTACATATATACATGCTTATCCCTCGTTTCTTGAATTTCCAAGCAAAACAAATAACACATTTGTTGATAGCTACTAAAGGTTGCTCATCCATGAAGGGGTAAACCCTACAAAAACCCTTGGAGAAAACACCTTCAAACCAAGGTTTAAATGGGCAACCCATGGATCAAAAATCTCAATAATGATGAGATAATATAAAAGGAACATAATGCAAGTGATAAATTGCAAATAAACCTCTCAATTGGGTAAATTGCATAAAAGTCCAAAATGGGCATAAAATTGCATAACTTGCTCAAATAGTGTCCAAATTGGACCAAATTTGAAAGTTAAGCTTTTATTATGATTTCAAAGCATATAACAAGGTTATATTATAGTTTTAAGAATTAAATTATGATAATTAATCTTATTCAACTCATTAAGCAAGTTTAGGGGTCTTACAACTATAAACCCCTAATAGGGATTTTGCCCCCGAAATCCAAGGTAAACAAAGATGGGTACTTCCTTTGCACATCATCCTACTTCATTCACATGGTTACTTGAATATCATGGTGATGTAACATCATTCATACATATCTCATCTTGGGTTAGCACAAAAACCCCCACATAAGAAGACATTTGCAAATATGGAACATAGAAACTTGTTGTGTCATCTGTACAACTCTAGTAGTAATGTTCAACTTCAAATTCTAGCTATCATCCAAAAATTATATATATTGTATCAAAACATTACTCAAAAGTCATACTTTCTATCTTTTTGCCAATCATGGCATGTGTACCATACCATTCCTTGAAGCATAAAAAAAGGTGATGTATCCATCCTTTTTTTTCTAGATACACTAACACTGGAACACTTGTCAGTTCTTTTTCAGCATCAAAAGAAATGTTGACGCTGGCACCTGTCATTCCATACAAGAAAACATCATTCCTAGTCAACCTTGTTAGGGGTGAAACAATAACACTATCCTCACCTTACTAGGATTTACACAACCTACTTAGAATATATATCATGATCCCATAAAGACATTTAATCAACCCCATCTCACTCTTGTTCAACTTGTCTCATATCTGTTGCTACTTTAGAAACCCTAAGCTTTTGAAGAAATATTGATCATATTTTTGACCATATTTGAAATACTTTGACATGTCATCATTCAAAGCTTGATATAACTTGTATTACATGATCGGAACACTCTGTTCCTCCTATTCATTAACTCTATTTGTACATTGGTTAATCTAAAGGACATAACTCTAAACTCATCATGGTCATAGAACTTATGTCATCCATTCTAACTCTTATGTCTAAAGGATATTTTATCTTAAAGAAGCACAATAGCACATGTCTACTGATCAACAAACTATCTATCCTTGATAGTGGTCTTTCTCAACTATCACTGAACCATACACAATATTATAGAATCACTTTTATTTTTCCTTCCAAACAATATTTAGAGGGTCATCATCAACCCTCTCTCTCTCTAAGGGAGAGGAACACTAGGAATGTTCATGTAATAAACATCTCCAACCTTCACATACTTCCCATATTGTTGATACATCTTGGATACTAGGATTCATTACCTTGGTATCCACCACATGTGCTATAAGGAACTCCCATCCTTATATCATCTACTTTTACCAACATAATCAAATATCAAGACATATAAGAGGAGTCTTCCTAATTATTTGAAGGCTCAAAACCAAACTCATCACAAAATTTATGATCTTGGAACCATAGTCCAAACAGCCTTATGCTATAATAAGCTATCCACCCTCATGTTTACACAAATCCATGCATACAAAGTGGAAATGATCCACTTGAAAGTTGTACCCTAGAAAGGAAAGACACAAAGGGAACCAAACTTCCCACATCATCGCAACATTATTCAAGGGTCACTAGTAAAAAGGTAACCAATTCTATTTTCATTATGCAAGTTACATCTTCTTATGTAGCATTTTACCCTTTTCATTGAGATATTCACACCATGATTTCTTATTTGTTATGTTCTTTAGATTGTCTCAAAATGACTACTTGATCAGAGTAATTAGAAAGATAACAATCTAAGAGTTCCATACTTACCTTTTCTTCAATAATTGAATACTTGGCCAGGGCATCCAAGTACTGAGATTAGGCAGTATGCACCATATTTTTATGTCATATTCCTAATTTTGACATCATCCTAGTCCTAAGTCCTAGTGTCCCTATAGACTCAGTGAACCTAAAGATTTGATACCAACTTGTGAGAACTCATTACACTAAATGAGATTACTCAAAACATAAAGCACAATCGATCACTAACTAATCACATACCCAAAAATGTGGGTAAATTAAAACCGATTTCAACATCAACACCAGCTCAGAAACATTTGCATAAGAGCCCAACATCTTTCTTATATTCATACTATGCCAGGAATTTGATACAAACTATTCTATCACCATAGCCACAACATATATACATAGGAGAACCATATATTTGTATATGCCACACAACAAACATTAACATGCTAATAAAATTTTGATTTGTTTGAAACACCATCTACAAACTTTTCTTACCCAGACCTGAGAGTATAGGGATGACTCTAGGGCACACTAGACATCTAATCAACTTTCTCAAAGATTCATTACTATAGCTCCTATTTGCTGCCACATATTTGTTTTCGTCACTTTCGATTACCTAAAAAAATGTGGTGAACCACAAGGGTGAGACCCATGTCCCAGTAAGAGATATAACCTCCAACAATGCTTATTGATTACAATATTTTAAATAGTAGATAACTAAGTAGTTGGAGTATTTAATAATCAATTGAATAGATTGAACAATCCAAGTATGCTAAACAGATTAAGCAATTAATCTTAGCAACAAGTGTGATCATCAATACATATATAGATAACAAATAAATCCATTTCTTTGGATAAATATCTACTCAAATATCATCAAATTGCATTTAATAACAATAATTATCATCAATCTGACTATCATCATATTCCTTGCTAACATCACAAGCAATCTAGCCGCATAAGAAACCCTGAAATGAATATGTCTAGTAACATAACATGGCTATCAAAATTGGCATCTCAAATAAAGGGAACAGATATATATCATATGTAGAACTAACATCATAACACAATTAACTGCATAAGCATGACTAGCAGTTTAAGCATTTCTAATTACATAGGCATGGCTAGCAATATTAAACGTAGCTAGCAGCAACATCTTAACCATCAGTGTCAGTATATTTGACAACATAAGCATGTTTACAACATGAGCATAACAACAACATAAGCATAGCTATTATCTCTTATTTTACTATACATGATCTCAGTGAAAAGAAAGCAAACAAAGGTTATCATCCAATATGAAGCATGGTGTATAACCCTAAATAGATATGCTACACGACTATCTTACATCTTTTATTATGCCCTGAGGAATTTGAGGATACCACTCAAAATCCAACTGACCACTGCTAAGTTGAAATTAGTGCCATACAAGATCTAGGAAGAGCCGGACCCCTAAGATCTTCTCCGCCCCCAGTCAGTACGGGTCCGCCATAGCGACACATAAGGTCAAGCTGCTAACAACCTAGTTTGCTTAATTTGATTTTCTTTAAATCATGAATAATTGAGAATAATAAGAGGCAAAGGAGATATACTCATAACCAAGGAAGGGAAGGGGGAAAGAGGCAAGGAAATGGAGGGGATAATCCCTACTTTCTCTCTCCTAAAATGAATTTTAAATAAAATGCATATATGCTCCTTTATCCATGAGTTGAAAGGGTAATTTCGAAACCCCTTTCACTTCTTACTTGCAAAAACGACCAAGGGAGCTTGGAGAAATAGGAGGACGACCCCCAACCTGTTGTTAAGCTTCTTGACCTTCTTTCACCATGATTTCATGGTGGAAATCGAAAATAAATGATGGATTTCTTCTTTTCTCCATGCAATCTTCTATCCTAGCCATTTCTTTTCACTCAAAAGCATGAGGACGAGTTTGTGATAGTTGAAAAAGCTTCTTCCACCATTAAAGACGTGGATCTTGGAGCTTTGAAGCTCAATTGAAGGCGGGTTATATAACTTGAACCCTTGAACTTTGTTATTGATTCCATATTTTTATCAATTGTTGATTCCTTCTTTATTCCTGAAAATTTATTTGGTTGATTGATGCAATCACCATGAAAATCACAACAAGTTCCGTGGGTTTATAGCTTGATGATGATGACATCATCATAAGCACACACCTCCACAAATATCTATTGCAAATGGTTTTAAGACTTTGGTCCAAACGGTTTCACCAAACCATTTGGAGACCAAACGGTTTGCAAACCGTTTGGAGGTTTGGATCCCAAACCATTTGGATGGGTTGACCGTTTGGATGGGTTGACCGTTTGTGGTCAGAAACCTAGTATATGTTGGATGATGATCTAATGGATCCAATTGATTAATTCAATATATGGACGATCCTCCAATTAGAAACCCTAATCGGGTTGAGTGCTCAAATTCTAAATTGATTATTTTAATCTTTGAGTTGACTAAAAAAATGGTCTCAAGACCGTTTGAAGGTCACCCAAATGGTCTCAAGACCGTTTGGAGGTCAACAAAGACCGTTTGGAAGTCTATGATGAAGTATGATTGGATGGTTGAAGATCCAGTGATATCAAATTGAAATACAATTAATAGCTAAACTACTGATTGATTCAATGATGCAAACCCTAACTGATTTTCACACATTTCAATAAATTCTTGAGTCAAACGGTCTCAAGACCGTTTGGAGGTCATCCAAACGACCTCAAGACCGTTTGAGGTCAGGTCATGTCATGGTTTGATGATGATCCAATGATTCCAATTGGACTAGTTCCACAATGTCAACCATTGATGGTTCCTCGATTTCAAAACCCTAATTGATGGTTTCTTGATTATAAACCCTAGTTCAAATGGGTTCAAAACCCTAATTGAAGGTCCAATTGAAGGGTGATTCAATGGTCCAATTGAAGAATAAATCAGTGGTTCAATTGATAGATGGTTAATGATTGAAATCCTGAATCGATAAAGTGATGGAAGACCTTTTTTGGTCCATTCAGTTTTGAGAGAGTTTGGACCAAACGGTCTTAAGACCGTTTGATTCCAAACGATATCAAGACCGTTTGGGATCAAACGGTCTCAAGACCATTTGAGACCAAACGGTCTCAAACCGTTTGGAGACCCAAGTGGTTTCAAGTAAAAATTGTCCATACGGTTTCTTTATTGTTTGCTTAAACGGTTTCAAATTGTTTGGAGCATTAATGGTCAAGAACGTTTGTATGTTGCAATGTGATTAAGTCAATTGGAAACCTAAGGTGATGAAATATAAAATGACCCTATGGTTGTTACTAATTTATACGAAAGATAATCACTAGGGTTGTACCTTTAAGGTACTAAGTAATTGGTAACCCTAGATGAGTTAATCCCTGAAGCTTAAGTAAGTAATATTTTAATACACTATGTCAACCCTAATTGAATGTATTTAATTAAAGGGTTGGTTGACCTAATTTATCCAAGTTTGACATAGTCAACATCCTAGAGAGGATGACAGAGAGAGAGGAATCCATACATGTAGGGTAATCATGTAATGGATAAGCCTCAAATACCTTCAATATGAATAAATTCAGATTCTAAAGTATGATCTTTGATGAAGTGATTATGAAACCCTAATCAAGAAGGTTGTTGAACCCTGACCCTAATTTAGGGCAATATTAGATGTAACCCTAATTGAGGTTGATTCCATGAGAAACCCTAATTGAGGTTGATTCCATGAGAAACCCTAATTGAGGATGATTCCATGAGAAACTATAATTAAGGGTGATTCTATGAGAAACTCTAATTGAGGGTGATGCCATGAGAAACCCTAGTTGGGATGAATAGTAAACCCTAATTATGGGTAATGTGATGTGAACGCCTAATGAAAGGTGATCGTATATGAAATCCTAACCCTAATGAAGTATGATAGTATGTGAAACCCTAAACCCTAATAAAGGGTGATGATATGGGAGACCTAATCCTAATAATGGAATAGTAACTATTACACTGATAAGGGAAATACCTACAGTGATTGATTATAGGTAACCTTATAGAAAGCAATGCCTTAATCTGAGATGAGTCCATATCATTGAAGATAGTTGGACAATTCTAATGTGCGTTCTATAACCTATGCACTTTATGATAAAGGTGATAGGTTAGTGGATAAAAGTATTAAGATGGGAAATACCTTAATACAATACAAGTTGATAAACTTAAGTAAGTTAAAAGTAATAAGGAAAGTAACGCTTCAAGACATCATAGATATCACATCTAGCTCTTTAAGAAAGATATTAATGGTTACCTAGTGAGAGGTAACAAGATGTGTTATGGGTCTTGTGAGCCATGATGTTAATTGTTACCTAGTGAGAGGTGACAAGATATTAAATGTGCTCTATGAGCCCTGAGAATGGTTATTGCCTAGTGTGAGGTGACAAGATGTGGTAATCTGTGATAAGATGCACATGATTGGTATAATCCAATACATGGAATAGATATACAAGATTGGCATAGTTCAATACTTGGAATAATATCACAGGATTGGTTAAATCCCAATACCTAGAATAATATCACAGGATTGGTTAAATCCCAATACCTAGAATAATATCACAGGATTGGTTAAATCCCAATACCTGGAATAATATCACAGGATTGGTTAAATCCCAATACCTGGAATAATATCACAAGATTGGTTAAATCCCAATACCTGGAATAATATCACAGGATTGGCTAAATCCCAATACCTGGAATAATATCACAGGATTGGTTAAATCCCAATACCTGAAATAATATCACAGGATTGGTTAAATCCCAATACTTGGAATAATATCACAGGATTGGTTAAATCCCAATACCTGGAATAATATCATAGGATTGGTTAAATCCCAATACCTAGAATAATATCACAGGATTGGTTAAATCCCAATACCTGGAATAACTGCATAGGATTGGACACAACCCAATACCTAGAATAATGTCACATGATCGATATAGTTCAATACTTAGAATAACTGCACAAGATTGGTATTAACCCAATACCTGGAATAACTGCACAGGATTGATCACAATCCAATACCTAGAATAATGTCACAGGATTGACACAGTTCAATACCTGGAATAGTTGCACATGATTGACACAGTTCAATACCTGGAATAATGTCACAGGATTGACACAGTTCAATACCTGGAATAGTTGCACATGATTGACATAGTTCAATACCTGGAATAATGTCACAGGATTGACACAGTTCAATACTTGGAATAGTTGCACAGGATTTACATAGTTCAATACATGGAATAATGTCACATGATTGACATAGTTCAATACATGGAATAGTTGCACAGGATTGGCATAGTCCAATACCTAGAATAGTTGGGATTGGCATAGTCCAATACTTGGAATGGATACACATGAACAATATAAGTCCAATATTCGTACTAGTTGCACAAGATTGGTATAATCCAATGCCTGGAATATTTATGCAGGATTGGTATGGACCAATGCCTAAATAAGACATGATGAAGTACACTCTCATGTCCAGTATAAACCAATACCTGTTTAGTAGATTGGCTAAGGCCATCAGATAGAAACAAGAAAGAGTCATGGGTGACATATCAGAGTAATAAGTATCATGAGAAAAGTATGAGCTGTTGAGTTAATATAATAGATAAATGATATACATGTTCTTCCTATTCCTTATAAAGAGAATAGATGTTTTAATGCTCTATCATAGATAATTGTGATTTTTTTTAAGATGAGAATGATATAAACTGCTTATCCTCTGTTCTGATTCATATTATAAATTGAAATAATAATGTTTCTGGCGGAGAGTTATATCTCTCGCTGGGGCAATTTTCAATTGTCTCACCCCTGTGGGATCCAACATTTTTAGGTGGACGAGCATAGAGGAGATTGAGAACAATCTTGTAGAGGAAGAACTTCAAACAGCAGGGACAACAGTGACAACTTAGGTTGAGTGTATTGTCTGTCGTGTCTTATAGATAGATGTCCCATATGTCGTCTCTATACTCTCAGGTCCTCGAAGTTAATAGTTAGTGCTTTTAATGAATCATTTTGAGTTTCTGGCTTGATGCCTCGAGGTTCTTATGCTGTCTGTGTTTAGCTTTCAACAAGGCAGTTGATATTGTATGCCTCAAGAAGAGATGGTACAAGATATGTACTTATGAACCAGGATGTAAATGTAATACATTGGTTCTTGTTGAAAGAGTTTTCCTATGAATGGATCTCTTTGAAAAAGGTTTTAATTTTTAGTGATTTTTGTTAATCCTCTGCAAATGATACGCTTTTGCATTAGTTAATCTTATTTTTGTGAGTTGGATGCCACAAGTGTTATAGCAATGTATTATATTTTTTCATTTTTTAAACAAAATTAATCTATGTACCCTAACAAATAGCCAAAGGATGCAAATGTTTATATAATATTAACATATATTCTTTTACTTATAAATTTCCCTTTGTGATATATATAATTATAGTATATGAAAGATAGTGTGAAGTGCTTGATTTAATATTTACATGTAACGTTTCAAATTACAAGTTGTCATTGTGTAATATTTGGGTTGTACATGGACATGATATTACCTATTTACGTACCACCCATACCCTATAATGTAAGGCAAGGGCTAGGGGTGTAAAATGTGGGTGCCTGACCATACTTATATCGATACACATTTAATTTAGCAGGTACGATTCCAATTTTAGACTTGCATAATAAAAATATAAACCCACACCATACCCATATCCACAATAACAACAAGTATGGGGTGGAAGTATGCAAGTAAGTGGTTCTATATAAAACATCATATGATTTATGTTAGAAAATTATGACTTTATTCTATATATAATATAATGAGATATTGCTATTACATATGATATTAACATGCAATAGTTGTATTAAATAATACAATACTTCATGATTGAATATTAGTTGTATTAACTATTTACATATTTTTACTCATTGTCATAAAGTTTTAGTTGTACAGAATATCATGTAACTATTTTAGTTTTACATTTACATATATTGCACTTATTGTAATTAGAATAGCTAATCAATTAAATGACTAGTCTCAACCTTATTATAATTAAATTAGGATATAATTTTAAGTATTATACTAGTTATACTAGTAAATTATGACATAAATAACATATTATATAAGTAGTTACTTATGTATAGCGGGTATACAGGTCTGGAGGGTCTGGGTCCAAGCTTACCCATTAGTGGATCCAATGATATATGGGTCCAAGGGTGAGCGGGTCAAAAGGTATGCAGGTATAAAATTGTGGATTTGTGACAAATTTTTAGAATATCTAGATTTGTGAGTCCACGAGTCTGACATTACCAATTTACATCTCTAGTAAGGATAGACATATTTTTTACCGACCACTAGTTTACTCTTTACTAGTTTTACCCACATCTAAAGAGTGTAGGATAAAGGAAGAAGATTTACCCTACCGTCTTCACTCATTTACCCATCAACATAAGGTTAAACTAATATTTTTAGATTCTAATATATCCATTTATGCCTATATAAACCCCGACAAGTCTCATACTACTTTCTTAATCTGTACTATTATTTGATTTTATAAACTTCATTAAACAGTTGATGACATGTCACTTTTTTTATAATCATATATTACACAAAAAATAATTCTTCAATGAGAAGTAATATTCTAAAGAAGTTACACCTAGTTTGTATAAAGATAATATCAATTTTAATATTAGTATTTTTGTGTATATTTCCTAAAACTTAATTACTACTACCTAAAATTATTTTTTAGAGTGTCTTGTCTTTTATGTAGGGAATATCATATGAAATTATTCCTCCTAATATCATATGTCTACCTTCTTGTTTCTTCCTTATTGTGGCATCCTGACATTTTTGCCCTCATTCTATGTACACCTTCTCCATCTATAAGTGAACATCTCACTCAAATTGGTTTCAATTTTATGGGTTGAGTGATTTGATGCTTAATTGTAGTCATGTTTCTCTCATGTTCTAAAATGTGACATCAATATCAATATTGAACTAAGTTCCACTATTTAAAAGAATCACCTCCATTTAAAATTGAACATCACCTTGGTTCCCAACTTGTCCTATGAAGTATATTATGTTGTAGAGGATTCAATTACGGATATAACAATGCAAAACTCTCTTCAATCAAAGTTATGAATCACAAATTATGGCCTTTTTAATGTCCTTTTTTTAATCATTTTTTTACCTAGTTGGGCCCAATTAGGGCGCTTGGTCCAGTCTAGGTGGGTGCCTACCATTTCAATGACTTGTTGGCCCTTACCTCATCTAATTTTCTCTTCCCTCTTTTGATCGATTTTGTCCCTCAGATTCTTGTCCACCGATTGAGTCGTAAGATCTAACGACTCTGACTTCATCTTCAACCTCCATCTGTACACTACATTAGGGGGAATGTACCCTACACTAAGTACTCCATACACACCCCTTTATTGCAATCAATACATCCTTGTATTTTCTTTTTCCTTCCTCTCTCTCTTTTCCCTCAATTGACATGTGAAATCACACACAGGAGCACCCTCACCCACTCATCCTTCTTCCTGCATAGCCATGGCAGTCATTGTAACTATGTTTTTTTTTTGCTTTTAAACCCTAGATGACCTCTTCCCCAAACGAGACCACCACACACCTCACAACCTCCAAACAAAGTCAATCAACCAATCCCTCAGCTCCTGTAAGCCTCCCTCCACCTTATATTCTTCCCTACTTGATCGACCTTTTTCTCGCATCCGGAAACGAACACATGACAAAGGAAGGAATCAAGCTTTTAAATTTATAACCTGAATCCTTCTAGGCCCCCACAACTTTTATTACAGGGTCGAAGTAGATATATGGGGTCGAACACAAGGATGTGGGGACATTTAAGACACCATAGATCTCGTTCTTGGGTCAGATAAGCCAAAAGTGATAGTCGATAAAAGTATATGCTAGAACTAGTCAAGTGGGTTGTCACGAATTAAAACAAAACAAAGAAAAGAAAAGAAAATAGATTAGAGCTCCTGGTTCTACTAATCAGAGAGAAGGAGTTCCTGGCTATGTAACCACAAGTTGGGCAGTGTATACACCCATTCTCATGTGTAGACAACCCTCGAACACTTGAGCAAGGAATCAATATCCAAACATAGTACGTATTGTCATGTTTGTTCCTGTGGGGTCATCCCACTCGCTCTAGCACAGTGTGACTAAAACCATAAATGATATGTCATCGAGCCTCTCTCAAGGATGATGAATCAACACCTCGAAATATGCTAAGTTCCCTTTCGGGTCTTAGGATATTCCTGGATGTTAGGAACAGAGCACCTTGGATCTTCCTCCTCTCGGGTTCAGATTCAAACTATCGTCTCTTAGCCATTCCTACACGGGTCTCTCGATACAGGCAGAAATAGCAGTTCAAGCAAGAAAGAGATCAACCAAACTAGCTATCATAACCAAAAATGGAAGATAGAACAAGAAACATACTAGATCTAAAATAAATCTACTTGCTTAAGGCAAAAGTACATAAACATGCCCAAAACAGGCTACATAGCCAAGAAGGAGCTCAACTAGCCATGGACAAGCATAGTTGGCACCGAACAAAGATGGAAGAACATAATTGTACAAGAAACCAAGAAATATAATAGAAGAAAGGGGAAGAAGAAGAGATTTAGCCCATGGAGGAGAGGTGGATCTCGCTCCTTTGCCTTTGTATAGGCTGGCTCTCATCTTTTGGTCCTCCTCCTTGATCATATCTGGGCTCCTTGGTCCTCTTTCTCTCTAGATTTGCCCCGAACAACAGCTTGGTGGGTGAACGGAGGTGGAGGACGATGGAGGTTGGTCTAGATCTGGGTTTCCACCTCATATTTGGGCAGAAATGGATGGATGGGTGGAGAAAGGATGGAAGCTTGTTGAAGAGGAGAGCATAGGATGAGCGCCTTGGTCCTCTTGGACCTTGGTATGCTCCCACGGGTCTCTGGGAACCTTCAGATCTCAGAGCAGCAGCCTCTCGACGTCCTTGGTCATGGTCCCCCTTTCAAATGAGTGAGGGGACACCTATTTATAGAGGCCGACTGCAGACTATGGTCAGTAGATCGCGGGGTCGGCCACGGTCGTGGCCTATGACCACAGTCATGGCTAACACCGCGGTCATGATTCATAGAGTGGAAATCATGATCGCAGTGATGAAGATCACGGTCATGGTTATTGGCCACGGTTGTGGTGGAGGAATCACAGTCGTGGTTATTAGCCACGACCGTGGCGAGGAATCGCAGTCACGGTTATTTACCACGGTTACGGTTATTGGCCATGGTCGTGGCGAGGGATCGTGGTCGCAGTGTTGAAGACCACAGTCACGGTTATTGACCATGGTCGTGGCAGACGACCATGGTCGTGGTGAAGGTGGATGGCCACGGTCATGGCAAGGAATCGTGGTTGCGGTGTTGAAGACGGCGTTCACAGTTATTTGCCATGGTCGTGGTTATTGGCTACGATCGTGGCGGACGGCCACAGTCGTGGCGAAGGTGGATGGCCACGGTCGTGGCGAGGACCGCAGTCATGGTTCTGAAGGCCGTGGTCGCGATGGGCACCACAGTCATGTCTAATTTCCACGATCATGGTCAGGGTGGATTGCCACGATCGTGGTGGGTCCATAGCTGCCGCAAAAACCATGTGTCGGGGAGAAATCTTTAGAGAATACATGTCTTGTCTGGTTCGGTGCCTGCAAGTCCCAAAATTGGCTAAATTGGCTACATTATTAGCTATTCTAACTACATTATCTAATGAGAGGAAGAAAGAATAAAACATGAGCATTATTGGGCATATTAAGACTAAAGTGACACGAAACCATAGATGAAATGCATAGAGAATATGCATAGATTTGGGTGTTATCAACCACCCCAAGCTTAAAACTTGCTTGTCCTCAAGCAATACTGTGCTCAAAGAACAAAAAGATAACATCCAAATTAAGCTTGGCAATAAATGCTAAGGCTAAGAAAATTAGTTTAAAGCATATATTCTTCTTATCCATGTCATTTCAGAACAAACCCCCATCAATCATGCACAATCCTGCCAAAGCAAGATCAAAGAGTGTCCATGCAATATTAAGTGAATTCACTATAGCCTGCCGATACTCATGAGGGTTTGAATCATAATTATTAAACATGAAAGAATTGACACATAGGTGATCATGCAGGTGATGAGCAATGAGCCATTACCATGAATCCATGCATACCAATCAGGAATACCACGCCTCTCACTTATTCATGTCCTAAGAAATAAAGCAAAAAGACTCTAATGACTTCTGAGGATCCCGATATGTGTCAGGTTGATCCATGTAGCGAGCAACAGTCCATGCAGTCCGAACTAGTTGGTCCAAAGTAGTGAGATGAACTCCTCGTAGTGGTGCCCAAACCAACCCTGCTACTAGGATGATCTCATAGGTCTCCTAGGGGTTCCTAGTGACTCTCTAATGAGCATTTGGAGTGATACTACCAGGCGTGACATACCCGCATTCATGAGCACAACCATACACCACCAAGGCACCATCCTCAACTCTGCTAAAAGAGAAAACAATGCTCATTTATTGTTGACACTCAGGCTTTTATCATCTGCATTGTATTTGTAGGCTTGGGTGAGAACTATACTGATATTTTGGGATTTTTGTGGGTGGCCAAACCTCTTTTGCACATTTTTATATTTTTCATCTTTTGACTCAATCTAATGTGAGGAGGCACGTAGTCCATCAAGGAAAACACTTCATCATGATCATAGCTCAAATCTCATCATGATCCGCTTGATACCTGTGTGAGAAATTGCAATTATGATTCAAGAATCCTTAGAATAGAGGCAAGCTTGTGAATCCGCAACTAGGATTCTTTGATCATGTTTTAGCTCATTCCATCGGTACTTTACCATAGATTTGCCATTCACAACATAGATCAAGGGAATTTAGCTTTAAGCTCTGAAAAAGGGACATAACCTTAGATTTAATACCAAACTCAAGGAAAGAGTCAAAGAGAAAGTCAAGCAAAAGGTCAAGCAATTTTTAAGATAAAAGTTGTGCATTTAGGCATAAAGTCAAGCATTTATCTATTAGATTCACACCATATAGCCATAATTGCAAAGCTAAAAAGTTGATTTTTTTTTAAAATTTAAAACTAAATACAGGAAATAAACATGCATGCAAGAGGGGTGAAGAGAAAGAAGGGCGAAGCCCACCACCCCAAGCTTAAAAAATTTCTCATCCTCGAGCAAGACTTAAACTTGAAATAGTGAGACAGGAATGCATGATTTCAACGGTAGTTATTGAAGTTCTAAATATGATGCATGAGGAAAGAAACTAACTAAGAAGAACATGAAAAGCAAAATTTATTGTAATAAAAGGGCGGGAGGGTGGGTAAGAGAAAAAGGGGGTGGTTGCCCCACGATACCGACACTGGGATCCCAAATCCTAAGTTTTGGGACCAGTGTCACATGTGTCTTGCTGACGGGTTTCACCACATAATCAGAGTAGAATAGGCAGATGTGTTGGCCCTGCCGAGTCTGAAGAAGCGAAGCGAAATCTGAAAACTCGGTGAAGTCATCTTTGTGCTGAAAGTAGCTTGAACTGCACTGGGATGAATTCTTCGGCATATCATCCTCAGGGTACCTTTCATTATATGAATCTGAATATGAGGGTCCTAGGATGTCGACACAGGATGAGATGGAGGGGATAGGTTGAATGACTTAGGTATGATCCATTTCTCCTCCCTCCATCTCTAAACTTGAGGTTGGATGCTTAGATAAACTACTATATAAAGTATGAGTCATCCAATCATCTTCTGAACATGAAGTATCCCCAGAAGAGTATGATTGATGTTCTTCCACCCCAAGCTTGTCGCCTTCTGTGGGGTTTGGGGTTTCTTAATGCTCATCATCCATGTTGTAGTGAACTGTCCATCTACCTCCCTTGAGTTCCACCAAGCCTTGAGGAGGGATGGTGGTGATTGTAAGTTCGTGTTGTTCCAGCTCATCATCGTCGGTGTATTCGCTCCACTGAGATGAATAGTCGTTGTCATCCTCACCATATAGATTGTTCCAAACCATGATCGGCATACTGCTCGAAGCTAAGTGACAAGTCTCAATGTGAGGGTCATCACTCTGGTCTGGTTTACTATCTGAATCAAATTCGTCAGAACAAGCTTCACTTTCTAATAGTGAGTTTGTTTGAATTTCCCAGTGAGGATAGGAGTCATCATCTCCATAGACCCATTCTTGTTCCTCCATTGGTTCATCAGCTGGCTCATCTGGATAGAATGAAGAACTTCCCCGTGTAGGTTGGTCTTCACAGAAAAACCCTGGTGCATCCAGTTGATGATCTGAATCGGATGGTGAAGCATACTCCTCCTCAGACCTAATGGAATGGTCTTGATGACTGGTTTCTTCATTGCTAGGTGGTAGAGCTTGTAACTGCATGGTAACCTAATTGACAAGCTCTTGAAGCCTACTGCATTGTTCAACATCTTCACGAAGTTGTCGGGCTTGTACAACAACACCTTCAAGGTCCATCAATTCTGCCTCGCAATGTCACTGTAAACTTGCTATATCAAACTGGTGTGCTTGGACGAATCCTTACTCAACAGCTTGAAGTAGGCTTCTACTGTGGTCTGCAGCTTCAGTGGCTACTTTGAGATGACGATCTTGTTCTTCTAGAAGTTGTTGCATTGGATCGACATCTTCTTAGAGATGAGGGGCTAAGGAGGTGAGTGCGTGAATACTTTCCCTAGCTAACTCCACTGCCTTAATTAGTTCTTAATCCCATGATAGCACGGGAGTCAAGGGCTGACTGGCAGTCTTTGTATTTGGGGCATCTTCATATGACGACAGTGGGGGAAAATATAACTCGACTAGCTGTAGAGCACAACCTTCAATTATTTTCCAGTAGTCAGAACTATGGAAAAACTCGAGAGGACAGGTGGACAAGATGACTTGTCTCACCGAAGCAAGATCCATGGCTGAAAAAGATATAAGAAAAAAAAGGAAAACTATTCAGTAAATATGGACAAGTATGTGTAAATCAAGAGGAAAACTATGCATATATACATGCTTATAGTGACAGAACAAAATCTTTTAGGCGTGTAAATGTGGAAAACCACGTCCCCAACAACGACACCAAAAAGTTGATCGGCCTTTTTCTCGCGTCTGGAAATGAACGTGAGACAAAGGAAGGAATCAAGCTTTTAAATTTATAACCTGAATCCTTCTAGGCCCCCACAACTTTTAGTACGGAGTCAAAGTAGATATACAGGGTCAAACACAGAGATGTGGGGATGTTTAGGATGCCACAAATCTCATTCTTGGGTCAGATAAGCCAAAAGCGATAGTCGATAAAAGTATATGTTAGAACTAGTCTAGCGGATTGTCACGAATTAAAACAAAACAAAGAAAAGAAAACAAAACAGAACAAAGCTCTTGGTTCTACTAATGAGAGAGAAGGAGTTCATGTCTATGTAACCACAAGTTGGGTAGTCTACACTCGTTCTCAAGCGTAGACAACCCTCGAATACTTGAGCAAGGAATCTATATCCAAACATAGTATGTATTGTCATGTTTGTTCCTGTGGGGTCATCCCACTCGCTCTCGCACAGTGTGACTAAAACCATCAATGATATATCATCGAGCCTCTCTCAAGGATGATGAATCAACACCTCAAAATATCCTAACTTCCCTTTCGGATCTTAGGATATTCCAGGATGTTAGGAATAGAGCACCTTGGATCTTCCTCCTCTCGGGTTCAGATCCAAACTATTGTCTCTTAGCCATTCCTACACGGGTCTCTCGATACAGGCAGAAATAATAGTTCAAGAAAGAAAGAGATCAACCAAACTAGCTATCATAACAAAAAATGGAAGATAGAACAAGAAACATACTAGATCTGAAATAAATCTACTTGCTTAAGGAAAAAGTACATAAACATGCCCAAAACGGGCTACATAGCCAAGAAGGAGATCAACTAGCCATGGACAAGCATAGTTGGCACCGAACAAAGATGGAAGAACATCATTGTATAAGAAACCAAGAAACACAACAGAAGAAAGGGGAATAAGAAGAGATTTAGCCCATGGAGGAGAGGTGGCTCTCACTCCTTTTCCTCCGTATAGACTGGATCTCATCTTTTGGTCCTCCTCCTTGATCAGATCTGGGCTCCTTGGTCATCATTCTCTCTAGATCCACCCCGAACAATAGCTTGGTGGGTGAACGGAGGTGGAGGATGATGGAGGTTGGTCTAGATCTGGGTTTCCACCTCAGATCTAGGTGGAAATGGATGGATGGGTAGAGAAAGGATGGAAGCTTGCTGAAGAGGAGAGCGTAGAATGAGCGCCTTGGTCCTCTCAAACCTTGGGATGCTCCCACGGGGCTCTGGGAACCTTCAGATCTCGGAGCGGCAGCCTCTCGGCATCATTGGTCGAGGTCCCCCTTTCAAATGAGTGAGGGGACACCTGTTTATAGAGGCCAACTGCAAACATTGACCAGTAGATCGGGGGTCGGCCAGAGTCGTGGCCAACACCACGGTCGCGATTCATAGAGTGGAAATTGCGGTCGCAGTGATGAAGATTGCGGTCGCGGTTATTGGCTACGGTCGTGGCAGAAAACCACGGTCGTGGTGGAAGGAGTTGGCCACGGTCGTGGCTAAAGGACATGGCCGTGGTGAGGAATCGCAGTTGTGGTTATTTGCCACAATCACGGTTATTAGCCACAGTAGTGGCGAGGGATCGCGATCGTAGTGTTGAAGACCGCGGTCACGGTTATTGACCATGGTCATGGCGGACGGCCACAGTTGTGGTGAAAGTGGATGGCCATGGTTATGGCAGGTGGCCACAGTTGTGGCGAGGAATAGCAGTTGCGGTGTTGAAGACCGCAGTCACGATTATTTACCACGGTCACGGTTATTGGCCACAGTCATGGCGAAGGTGGATGGCCACAGTCGTGGAAGGTGGCCACAGTTGTGGCGAGGACCGTAGTCATGATGTCGAAGGCCGCAGTCGTGATGGGCACCACAGTCGTGTCTGATTTCCATGGTCATGGTCAGGGTGGATTGCCATGGTCATGGCGGGTCCATAGCTGCCCCAAAAACCATGTGTCGGGGAGAAATCTTTGGAGAATAGATGTCTTGTCTAGTTCGGTTCCTGTAAGTCCCAAAATTGGCTAAATTGGCTACATTATTGGCTATTCTAACTACATTATCTAATGAGAGAAAGAAAACATAAAACATGAGCATTATTGGGCATATTAAGACTAAAGTGGCACAAAACCATAGATGAAATGCATAGAGAATATGCGTAGATTTGGGTGTTTTCACTACTACACTCACGTTTGTTGTGCTTGTCGGATCTCTTTCAGCATGCCAGGCTATGGAGAGAGGAAACCTTGAGGTAGTCCTCATGAGCCGTTGAGGCATCATGATGGTGGCTTCCACCCCAACTCATCCGTCCTTATTGCAGAGCATGTGATAGATCTCACTGGAGTTTCCCCTTGTAGCGACATAAGGCAACTGAAGGAGATCTCATTCACGCTCTATTTGCAATGGATAAGGGAGGCCAACAATGGATCTTGTAGCGATCCAGACCGGATTCCAGCCCAGCTAAGGGCTAGACACAACCCAAATAACCATTGAAGATCCTATTTGGGGTAGGCCTAGGGATTTTGGGCATGCCCCACAGTGATGTGGGCCCTTCCTAGCCTTTGATTTTGGATCCAGTGATCCAGGATGCTCTGACTTGAGGTGAAACAATAAAAAAATTATAACTTTATACTCCTTAGGCCAAATTTAGCATTTAATATAAGAAAATCGACCAGGGGAACAAGATCTAGATCTTAAGATGTTGTCACTCCATAAATCTAAACTAAATCTCTTCATTTTCTCTTTTTGTGAAATTTGGGCATGAATGGTGCATATTTGATGCATGATCATGATAAATCTTGGTTCTTAAATGCACCTCTACCCTTCTAATCATCAAATCAATAACTTGTATACACGCTTGGACTCTTTGAGGGGCCTAGTTCCCATTCTTGCACTTTGTTTACCCTCTATGCACATATATATCTAGTTTTTGGACTTTAATGACATACTTTGTCCTAATTAGCTAATATCACTTCTAAATTATATCTAATTATTAACCAACCTCAAAATCATTATCACATACCTCTCTATGACACAATATCACCCCAAGTTTCCCCTATTGCACTTGTCTTGGCCTATATGGTTTTTTATACTTGTATGTGTCCTATTTATGTGAATGAAGGGTTACACTTCAATGAAATGATGCCTCTAATTCCTTTTATGCGTTAAAATATATTAGATCTTTGAAATAAGTAACTTTTTGATGGGTTATGATCTAAATGGATAGGTCCAACCCATTTGTGATCTAATCAGGTTATGTGACATCAAACCCATCTTTTCTGACTTAATGTACTCATGTGGCATTTATGCCTTGAATTATGTTCTTGTGCCATAAGCTTGATATTGATCTATTTCGTATGTATTCCCATTCCAATCATGAAGTTATCTTAATTTTATGATGTCCTTGTTGTGAATGTCCCACCTGATTGATTTGTTGTCCCCTAATGTTACAAGTGAACTATGTTGATAATTGCATGCATGTATGTTTGAGATGTTGATACCCAATGATGGTTATATGATGCTAACCTCACCAAATAAAGGAAAATGGCTCAGATAGAAAGTACATAATGAAAATGTGTGAATTCCAAGTTGTCACCAATACATACATGCAAGGCACATCAGGCCCTAGTGTTCTATTCTTCAATAAGAATAGCCTTGAATCACCCACTAGCACACAATGA
The DNA here is from genome assembly GCA_963693085.1 of Alisma plantago-aquatica. Taxonomy (NCBI): domain Eukaryota; kingdom Viridiplantae; phylum Streptophyta; class Magnoliopsida; order Alismatales; family Alismataceae; genus Alisma; species Alisma plantago-aquatica. The sequence continues at coordinate 282,586,722 of OY856412.1, read as the reverse complement.
AAAACACAATGGAACTAAATTATAATAATGGTATGGATGAATGCCCCCACTTGATAGGCGCAGATGATGTGTCTATGACATCAACATTAAGGATATTGGAAATTGTAATGAAGTGATTGGAAGTATCATGCACTTGAACAAACATCCTATTAAAGCATTTTTCACTCTAGATCTTCCAATACCTTTATATCATTTGAGTTAGTAAGTAGACTAGAACTTGTATGCATGGATCCTATTCTAGATGCACAAATCCTTAATGGTAGTATTTGCTGTTCTCATATCATGATCCCCTCTACTCACCTATGTATATCTGGGAAGATGTTTGTTACGACCCGCGTCGAGCTTATCCTGTAAGTATGTTGTTAAGCATGTATTTTTAGCTATTTTGCTAAGTTGTAAGCTGGTTTTTTTGTTAATAACGTTTAAAACGGATATGAGATGTGCATAGTGTAAATCCTAGCCCTTATAACGTGTAGGATCTTGTGCTTGAGGCGTTGCCAGAGAAATCGTTCGAATCCGACCTTCGAGTCAAAAGTTGTATGTTTTTGGAGCTTTGAGGGACCAGTTTGTAATTTCTGAAACCTATGGGCAAAATTGCATTTCGGACCCCTTGCCTTTTCTTTCCCTTATCCCTTCTCTTCTTTGTTCTTTTCTTCCATAAACCGCCTAAGCGGCTGAAACGAGCGACAGACTCAATCTTTCTTTCCCTTCCTTCTTCGCGTGAGAGAGAGAGAGAGAGCGGAGAGGGGAAGGGCGACTGGAGCCCTGGTTTTGCTCCGGCCAGCAGCTGCGGCCCTCCTTCTTCTCCCCTCCTTCCATCTTCTCCGCTGGATTGATCCAGCTAGTAGCAGGAGCTACGTAGCAGCAGGAGATGTGTTAGCTCAGAGGTTGCCAGGAGAATAGGGCGCGAAGACCAGCCCTAGCTCGTCCTTCTTTCTCCCTCCAACCAGTTCTTGGTGGTGTGCACCAGTTGCGGGCGATTTGCAGCGCAAATCGGAGGTTTTGCCCGTCGATTCGAGTGAAATCGACATTAGCAGGTTCGTTTTTATTTCCTGTCTGTGCGCTGTTCGACCGAGTTAGGATTTGATTCGGCCGAGTTTCTTTTATAGGTTGAGCAGCGTTTCAATCGGCTGAGTTTCCAGTTGATCGGACGAGTTTCCAGCTGATCGGCCGAGTTTCCAGTTGATCGGCCGAGTTTCCAGCTGATCGGCCGAGTTGCCCAGTTGGTCGGCCGAGTTTCAGAGATTGTGAGGTGATCGGCCGAGTTCCAGACCGATCGGGCGAGTTTCAGAGCTGTGAGTGGCAGTTCATTCAGAAATCATTATTTAACTCATTTTAAATGCTTATTTGCTTCAGTACCAGTTGGTATGACTCCTAAACAGTGTAGCACATACAATAGAGTATGATTGATTCATTGAAACTTGAAATCAGTATGAAATGTGATATTCCTGTTTAAATGGTTATATGTTAATCAGTTAATAGACTTAGATGCCCTAACTCCGTAGAACCCCTTTGACATGTCTGCTTCTTAGGGGTGAAACTCGTGTTGCAACAATAACTGTGCGATGTCACGGTGGCACGAGGACAGAGAGACATTATTCAACAACAACGCGTGTGATGTCACGGTGACACTGGAGTAAATAGGGGTTATTCAACAACAACGCGTGCGATGTCACGGTGGTAACCCAGACCACTGAGCCTGTGTACTCAGGTTAGAGGAGGAGTCCAGAGCACTCGATGTTAGTGCAGTGAGGCCGATGAGCCTGAAGGCCGATGAGCCTGTGGGTCCTGTAGCAGAACAGGGCTGGAAGTCAGACTTAGCATTCCCCGGGTGTGTCGCTAAGTCTTGTACGGTGGGATCGTAGTTCGCTACGGATCTTTATATGCTGAGTACACTGCATATGATTAGGGCATAATAATATAAATATGTAATCATATAGGATCACAGTAAATTAATATATTCGAACTTTTGTGCCAATTCTATACATCTGTTTATTTGTTTAAAATATCTGTTGTCACATAGAAATGTGATTATTATCTGCAAATATACTATGTCATTAAAACTGCCCTGCTTGTAGTGCACTTATGTTTTATTTCAATTTTATAAACCTGATGAGTTGTTTAGTGATAGCTAAATGAAATGCTATTCACTGAGCGAGTAGGCTCATACCTCTACTCAAACATTTTCAGGTCATCATCAGCAGCAGGAATCTGAAGGATCCTTTCATCCTAACGCTTAGTCTGTAGAAGGTATATGTAGTTAGTTTTGTTAGAGGTCTCTTAGTCCTTTCCCCTCGATCTTTGGGACATAGTGTGGGTGAGAGAGAATGTGTATAAAGATGTAAATTAACTGTTATGCTTTATTTTATGTCACACAATGTAATATGCTGTAGACTTTCTTTATATTGCTAATCAGTTTAATAAAAATGCTTCTGCAATTTGTTTAGCTTCATTTTACAGCATAAATCAGATTATCTTTTTAATGTCTTTAAAATATTTAAAAACCTATGAGTGGTTTGGTTTGTTTGTAATCCCTCCGTCGCGCCCTAATCTCGTGTGTTGAGGTTTGTGTGAGATCGGGGTGTGACATCGTGGTATCAGAGCGTAGGTTGAGTATATGAATACTCTAAGTCCAGGTCAGGGGACGATAAGAGACCAATATGATTAAGGTTTAGGTGTCTTTCTTCTATCTGTAGTTTTCTAACAGGAAATATTTTGTTATATTATTGCAGATGGCGGAAAGAGGCTTTGATCGTGATGATCAGGCCGAGAGCCATGTTGGCCCTGATCCACTGTACTTGGGTCCAGGTGGTGGTGACCACGTGGATGAAGCATCTCGTATGTATAAGATGTTTCTGGAGACCAGAGAGAAGTACAAGGATGATAGGTGAGCTTCTACTTCTACCAGCAGTAAGGATCTGATGTGATCGTATGAGCTTGTAAAGAAGCTTGGTGGTACAGAATTTAGTGGTACTACAGATCCTGCAGAGGCAGATGAGTGGTGGAGACAGGTACAGAAGGTCTTTCGCTTGATGGAGCTTCCAGAAGAGAAGAAGATTAATCACGTCATTTATCTTCTGACAGGCGATGCAGAGTTGTGGTGGCATGGTGTGGAGGATAAGAGGAGAGGTATAGAGCTTTATTGGCAGGATTTCTCTGAAGAGTTTCATCTTAAGTTCTATCCACCTACCTTCCTTAATGAAAAAATCAGGCAGTTACAGAATATTAAGCAGGGGAACATGTCAGTTACTGAGTATGAAGCGCTTTTCACCCGGTTAGCGAACTTCTGTCCGCAGCTTGTTCCCGACAACATAGAAAGATGCAGAAGGTTTCAAGAAGGGCTAAGGCCAGAGATTCGGCATACAGTTTCTGCTACTAGTAGGAGGAACAGAGAGAACTTTGGTGAGTTTGTTGAGGCTTCTAGACAGGTTGAAGAATCTGTGAATGCTGACAAGGTGCCTGAGTCTAAGAAGAGATCTGCAGATTTCAGTAGAGGACAGTCCAGTAGTGGATATAGAGGTGGAGGTAGAGGTTTCTTTTCTAAACTCGGACGTGGCTTTAGCTATTTTAGTAGACAGATACCTGAGGATGTTACTTCTTCTAGAAGCAGAAGGAGATACAACCCCGGGAGATGGGGCAGCGCGTCTAGTGGACAGTCTTATGGGTCATCAATGTCAGTGATAGGTCCCCAGAAACAAGAGATGCCACCATGTGACAACTGTGGAAAAATACATACTGGTCCGTGTTGGGGTGCAAGTTGTTTTGTCTGCGGACAAGTAGGACATTTCAGAAAGGAATGTCCTCAACTTTGACAAGCAGCATCGCAAGCTTTCCAGCCTCAGTACCATGATGTTCCGAGTTCTTCTGTGGCTTCTGGGTCTAGAGGTGGTGGTGTGCCTAGTGGCAGGAATGGTCAGAGAGGACAGCATGGCAGAGGGAGAGCTTCAGCACATTTCTTCTCTTTGACACCTCAGGAAGGTATAATCTCTTCACAAGTCGTTACAGGAGAGATGCTTTTGTTTAATAGTATACCCGTTTCAGTTTTGATAGATCCGGGTGCTACTCACTCTTTCATACGATGTTCTTTAGTTGGTAAACTTAACTTGTTAACTCAAGAGTTGGTAGATGAGTTAGTGTTGAGGGTTCCACTAGGTGGACCAACAGTTCTGACTGAGTTCTGTCCCGGATGTTTGTTATCTTTTGGAAGTTACACCTTTGCTGCTAATCTCATACCCCTGGATGTCAATACTTTTCAAGTCATCTTGGGTATGGATTGTCTTCAGACATATCGAGTGCAGCTCGATTGTTGGAAGAAGGAAGCTACCTTTCAACAAGGTGAATTTTCTTGTGTCTTTACTGGAGACAGGAAAGTTCTGCCTACGTGCATAGTATCAGCTGTTGTAGCTGATAAGATGCTACAGAAAGGATGTGAAGCATTCCTTGCTCATGTGGTTGACACTAGAGCAGAGAAGAGCACCACCAGTGTTTATGATGTGCCCGTGGTTCGTGAGTTTTCTGATGTTTTTCCATAAGAGTTGCCAGGCTTACCTCCTGTCAGAGACATTGATTTTGAGATTCAGTTATATTCAGGTAGTCATCCAGTGGCACTGCCAGCTTATAGAATGGCACCTGCAGAGTTGAAGGAACTCAAGGTGCAGCTGTAAGAGTTGCTGGATAAGGGTTTCATCAGACCCAGTTCTTCACCGTGGGGTGCTCCAATCCTGTTTGTTAAGAAAAAGGATGGTACCATGCGTCTCTGTATAGATTACAGGCAACTGAACAAGATCACTATTAAGAACAAGTACCCTTTGCCGAGGATAGATGATCTTTTTGATCAGTTGCGTGGAGCAACGATCTTCTCTAAAATAGACTTGAGATCTGGGTATCATCAGCTCAGAGTAAAGGCTTCTGATATTCCCAAAACAACTTTCAGAACCAGGTATGGGCATTATGAGTTTCTGGTCATGTCGTTTGGGCTGACCAATGCCCCAACAACCTTTATGGATATGATGAATCAGATTTTCAAACCGTTCCTAGATCAGTTTATTGTAGTCTTTATAGATGATATCCTGATCTACTCCAGAGATGATGTACAACATGAGCAACACCTGAGAGTAGTGTTGCAGTTGTTGAGGCAACACCAGCTGTATGCTAAGTTTAGCAAGTGCGAGTTCTGGTTGGCTGAGGTAGCATTCTTTGGACATGTTATCTCAAGAGATGGAGTTTGCGTTGATCCTAAGAAAGTTGATTCTGTGCTTCAGTGGGAACGGCCTAAGACTCCTACTGAGATTAGAAGTTTCTTGGGATTAGCAGGCTATTACAGAAGGTTTATACAGAACTTCAGTGTGCTAACATCACCCTTGACACGCTTGACGAGGAAGGATGCACCGTTTGTTTGGTCTGATAACTGTGAGAAAAGTTTTCAGATCTTGAAGAGGAAATTGACTTCAGCACCAGTGTTGGTTTTGCCAGAGGAAGATAAAGGTTATACAGTGTTCTGCGACGCTTCCAGGAGAGGTTTGGGCTGTGTGCTGATGCAGGAAGGCAAAGTTGTGGCTTATGCATCTAGACAGCTTAAGAAGAACGAAGAGAACTATCCTACTCACGATCTGGAGTTAGCTGCTATAGTTCATGCTCTTAAGACATGGCGTCACTACCTATACGGTGAGACATGTCAGGTGTTTACGGACCATAAGAGCCTGAAGTATATCTTCACTCAGAAAGATTTGAATCTGAGACAACGCAGATGGCTTGAGCTGATCAAGGATTATGATGTGACAATCGATTACCATCCTGGTAAAGCAAATGTTGTGGCAGATGCCTTGAGTAGAAAGTCGAGTTCAACAGCAGATGCATTTTCTATGGCATGTTTCAAGAGAGACTTACTTGTAGATATGCGAAAGTTGAACTTAGACTTGGATGTGTCTGGACAGAGTGGGTTGATTGCTCAGATGCAGGTCAAACCTACTTTCTATGATCAGATTAGGGAGTTGCAGCAGAATGATGATGAGTTGTGGCAGGTTATGCAGGATATGTCGGAAGGTAAAAGGTCAGAATTCAGGTTTTCCGACGATGGTGTGTTGTATCTTCATGACAGGTTGTGTGTACCTAAGAACAGTAATCTGAAAGAACATATTCTTGAAGAAGCACATGCTTCTATGTATGCTATGCATCCTGGTAACACGAAGATGTACATGAATCTCAGAGGGCTGTACTGGTGGTCTGGTATGAAAAGAGATGTGGCTGAATACGTGGCTAGATGTGGAGTGTGTCAGCAGGTTAAAGCTGAGCATCAGAAACCTACTGGTACCTTGCAGTCGCTTCCTATACCTGAATGGAAATGGGAACACATCACGATGGACTTTGTGGTAGGATTACCTAGGACGACTAGAGGTTCGGACTCGATATGGGTGATTGTGGATAGACTAACTAAGTCTGCTCACTTTCTTCCTGTCAAGTCAACCTTTGATGTTCCGAAGCTGGCCAAGATTTATGTGGATGAGGTAATCAGATTGCATGGAATTCCAGTTTCCATTATTTCTGACAGAGATCCAAAGTTTATATCCAGATTCTGGAATCAGTTACATCGTGCGTTGGGCACAAAGTTGAGGTTTAGTACAACGTTTCACCCGCAGACAGATGGTCAATCTGAGAGGACCATTCAGACCCTTGAAGACATGCTGAGAGCATGCGTTCTGCAGTTCAGAGGTAACTGGGAAGAACACTTAAGCCTGATGGAGTTTGCATATAACAACAACTACCATTCTAGTCTTGGAATGGCCCCATATGAAGCTCTATATGGCAGGAAGTGTAGATCACCAGTTTGTTGGTATGAGGTTGGTGAGAAGGAAATTCTTGGACCTGAGATAGTCGATATAACTATAGAGAAGATATCTGTGATCAGGGAACAGTTGAAAGCTGCACAGGACAGGCAGAAAAGTTATGTAGAGAGACGACGTCGACCTCTTGAGTTTGAGGTTGGTGATGAGGTGTATCTGAAAGTTTCACCGTGGAAGGGAGTTCTAAGGTTTGGCAAGAAAGGCAAGTTGACCCCTAGGTTTATGGGCCCATATCCTATTGTTGAGAGGATTGGACCTGTAGCCTACAGGCTAGATCTGCCGTCTGAGTTGGCAAATCTTCATGATGTGTTTCATGTGTCTATGTTGAAGAAATGTCACCCCGGTACAGAGAAAATATTAGATTCAGATCTGGCACAACTTAGGACAGATGTGTCCTACGTGGAAGGACCAGTGCAGATAGTCGATCACCGGATTAAGAAGCTTAAGAACCGTGAGATTCTGTTGGTGAAGGTTCTGTGGAGGAATCATAATCTTGAAGAAGCTACGTGGGAGCTTGAGTCTGAGATGCGTAGCAAGTTTTCTTTTCTCTTTTAAGAATTTTGGGATGAAATTCTTATAAGGGAGGGAGATTGTTACGACCCGCGTCAAGCTTATCCTGTAAGTATGCTGTTAAGCATGTATTTTTAGCTGCTTTGCTAAGTTGTAAGCTGGTTTTTTTGTTAATAACGTTTAAAACGGATATGAGATGTGCGTAGTGTAAATCCTAGCCCTTATAACGTGTAGGATCTTGTGCTTGAGGCGTTGCCAGAGAAATCATTCGAATCCGACCTTCGAGTCAAAAGTTGTATGTTTTTGGAGCTTTGAGGGACCAGTTTGTAATTTCTGAAACCTATGGGAGAAAGTGCATTTCGGTCCCCTTGCCTTTTCTTTCCCTTATCCCTTCTCTTGTTCGTTCTTTTCTTCCGTAAACCGCCTAAGCGGCTGAAACGAGCGACATACTCGATCTTTCTTTCCCTTCCTTCTTCGCGTGTGAGAGAGAGAGAGAGAGAGAGCGGAGAGGGGAAGGGCGATTGGAGCCCTGGTTTTGCTCCGGCCAGCAGCTGCGGCCCTCCTTCTTCTCCCCTCCTTCCATCTTCTCCTATGGATTGATCCAGCTAGTAGCAGGATCTACGTAGCAGCAGGAGCTGCGTTAGCTCAGAGGTGGCCAGGAGAATAGGGCGCGAAGAGCAGCCCTAGCTCGTCCTTCTTTCTCCCTCCAACCAGTTCTTGGTGGTGTGCACCAGTTGCGGGCGATTTGCAGTGCAAATCGGAGGTTTTGCCCGTCGATTCGAGTGAAATTGACATTAGCAGGTTCGTTTTTATTTCCTGTCTGTGCGTTGTTCGGCCGAGTTAGGATTTGATTCGGCCGAGTTTCTTTTATAGGTTGAGCAGCGTTTCGATCGGCCGAGTTTCCAGTTGATCAGTCGAGTTTCTAGTTGATCGGCTGAGTTTCCAGCTGATCGGCCGAGTTGCCCAGTTGGTCGGCCGAGTTTCAGAGATTGTGAGGTGATCGGCCGAGTTCCAGACCGATCGGGCGAGTTTCAGAGCTGTGAGTGGCAGTTCATTCAGAAATCATTATTTAACTCATTTTAAATGCTTATTTGCTTCAGTACCAGTTGGTATGACTCCTAAACAGTGTAGCACATACAATAGAGTATGATTGATTCATTGAAACTTGAAATCAGTATGAAATGTGATATTCCTGTTTAAATGGTTATATGTTAATCAGTTAATAGACTTAGATGCCCTAACACCGTAGAACCCCTTTGACAGGTCTGCTTCTTAGGGGTGAAACTCGTGTTGCAACAATAACTGTGCGATGTCACGGTGGAACGAGGATAGAGAGACAGTGTTCAACAACAACGCGTGCGATGTCACAGTGACACTGGAGTAAATAGGGGTTATTCAACAACAACGTGTGTGATGTCACGGTGGTAACCCAGACCCCTGAGCCTGTGTACTCAGGTTAGAGGAGGAGTCCAGAGCACTCGATGTTAGTGTAGTGAGGCCGATGAGCCTGAAGGCCGATGAGCCTATTGGTCCTGTAGCAGAACAGGGCTGGAAGTCAGACTTAGCATTCCTCGGGTGTGTCGCTAAGTCTTGTACGGTGGGATCGTAGTTCACTACGGATCTTTATATGCAGAGTACACTGCATATGATTAGGGCATAATAATATAAATATGTAATCATATAGGATCACAGTAAATTAATATATTTGAACTTTTGTGCCAATTCTATACATCTGTTTATTTGTTTAAAATATCTGTTGTCGCATAGAAATGTGATTATTATCTGCAAATCTGCTATGTCATTAAAACTGCCCTGCTTGTACTGCACTTATGTTTTATTTCAATTTTATAAACCTGATGAGTTGTTTAGTGATAGCTAAATGAAATGCTATTCACTGAGCGAGTAGGCTCATACCTCTACTCAAACATTTTCAGGTCATCATCAACAGCATGAATCTGAAGGATCCTTTCATCCTAACGCTTAGTCTGTAGAAGGTATATGTAGTTAGTTTTGTTAGAGGTCTCTTAGTCCTTTCCCCTCGATCTTTGGGACATGGTGTGGGTGAGAGAGAATGTGTATAAAGATGTAAATTAACTGTTATGCTTTATTTTATGTCACACAATGTAATATGTTGTAGACTTTCTTTATATTGCTAATCAGTTTAATAAAAATGCTTCCGCAGTTTGTTTAGCTTCATTTTACAGCATAAATAAGATTATCTTTTTAATGTCTTTAAAATATTTAAAAACCTATGAGTGGTTTGGTTTGTGTGTAATCCCTCCGTCACGCCCTAATCTCGTGTGTTGAGGTTAGTGTGAGATCGGGGTGTGACAATGTTAGAGGCCTACTTCATCCCTCATAGACATGAATTTTTTTGATGTCATTCTAGGTATATTTTGTTTGAAGAAGTTTGATGTAGCCATGTTTAATTGTAAAAACTAATTCAGATTGATACATTATGATAGTGAACATTTTTGTAACAAGGAAATCAAACAAGTTGACCAACTGAGGTATGCTACGATCTTCTTCAATATGGATCTACATAGTGTATACTACCATATCAATGTGAAAGATGAGGATGACCAAAAGACAACATTTTTCACTTGTATGGGTAGAAGAAATTCTTGATCATTCCATTTGGCTTGATAAATGCCCATTCCCCTTCATGGACTTGATGGAATCGAGTCTTTCACCCATATCTTGATAGTTTCATGGTGTTCTTCATCAACTCAGTGCTCATGTACTTAGGGTTAGTGACACAATGTCATGAGCACCTATAGATTGTGTTGCACTCATTGTGAGAATATTAGTTGCATGTGAACTTCTTAAAGTGTGATTTCTTGCTCAAGAAAGTCATGCTCCTAGACATGGGATCTCTATTGGTGACATTGTTTTTTGATCCAATCAAGGTGGAGGCTATGATGAATTAGAAAGCCCCAAAGAATCTTCCAATATATACAACTTCCTTGGCCTTGTATGCTAATGCACAAAAACTCATTTGATATTTCTCTCAATTAGATATCCCTATATTAAAGTTGAATTCCAAAGAATAAATGTTTATAGAAACTCCTATGTAAAAATCAAGTCTCCTAGAGATTGCCTAGATTCAAGAACAAAGGTGATTTCCTATGCATCATTCCAACTGAAGCCAAACAAGATAATTTTCCTGACAATGACTTATAATTAGTAGTATAGTTTTTTCTATACACATATAAAGGCACTATATGGACAACATTTAGTTTGATGTTTTCTAGGTTCATAGGAGCTTGTGGTACTTATTGAAGTATAAGGATTTGAACCTACACAAGAGATGTTAAATCAAATACTTAAAGGACTACGACTATAACACCCCCTTTAAGCATACATGCATCAATAGAAGAAACTCCTATGTTTTATATAACATGAGGGACTTTATCTCAAAGGGATGCCACAAGAATAATATAAAATTGCAAATAAAGTAAACAATCACCATTAATATTGAAATTGATTCATACAATTTTCAGATGCAATCTTGTACAGTTCAGTTCTTGAATACACAATATAACCTATAAATGTGATTTAGAAAATGAAAGAAACTCTAATCTAAGTGATTGGATCATCTAGGTAGATGGAACCCCACCGGGCAAAACCCTGAGAAACCTTGAGCTATTCCTTAGGTTTATCTCCATATGGCTCTATCTTGACGTTGCTTCATACCTGCGAGCTTCACGCCCCTAACCATGCATCAAACAAATTGGTAAGTGGAATTGAGAATATTATATCTTAAAGAAAGCATGTAAACTAAAAATAATCTTTAAACGTTAAATATTGGAAAAGGGACACATTTCTCTTAAATTATTTATTTTATCTGACCTATGTAAGAATTCTCGGGTTCTGCACTAAAGTGCCTCTTCTCTTATGCATAGAAGTGCCCCTTCTCTTATGCATTATAGTGTTAGTTTTGCTCCGAGGAGCCTCTTGGTGAGGATCTTATATAAGTTATCTTTTAACATTATCTTTCTCTTAGAACTCTTGACTTTGTTCTTAAATCTTAATCTTGATTTTACTCTTAATGTACATGAATATGATACAACTATATTGACAATAAACATGAAATTTAGTTCATTATAAATTCATTGATTTTTAACAATTGAAACATTAAATAATACATTCATAGAATTCATTGTACATACATATATACAATCAATCAAATACTAATGTTCAAAGTGCATGGACCACTTACCTTTCTCTTAGAGAAGATCATATTACTCCTCTTATGTTGAAGAAACCCTAGTCACATTCCTAGAGTTTATAGAACCCTCATTACCCTATTGTGACAATTATAATTCATTAATAATTGATATTCAACCTAATTTCTAGGGTTTTGGGATTCTTGATATAATCAGGGAAACACTAAATCAAATCAGATTTTAGAATGTATCCCATCATCTAGATTTCAAAAAACCCTTTCCAACACATATTATCAGAAAATTTTCAGACAAAGCAATAATCAGATATGAATTTTGGAAGATTGAGGCCAATCAGGAAAATCCATAACAAATTGATGATTCAGATTATCCACACACGGGGCACTTTAGCCACTTGGCCCAATAGTGAAAGCCCTCATGGTAGCAAGCTTCTATCAATCAAATAATCGGTCATTGAGTAGTCTAGGCGAGAAGGTCCAAACATGCCCATTGACGCAAGTCAAACATATCAAAGGTTCAGGAGTAAACTCGTCAAACCATCAGGGATCATCTTCACCACAACGATTAATACCATGTCCCTCAAAATAATGAGAAAAGGCAACTAAGCATATGCTACTACTCAAACCAAAATCTATCATGTGTGAAACTGAGATCAGGGGTTAGCTCCCTGTCATCGATCGAAGTCAACAAGCCCAGGAGACAGTTGAGAGGTGACATGAAGCTTAAACACCTTCTCCCACCATGGCTTCTAACCAGATGTAGTTTAGGAACACATTAGAGCAAACTTTGATCCACACCAAAGCCACAAGTGGAAACACCAAACCTTGGCAGAATGAAAGTGATCGTAACACAAAAAAATTAGATAGGAATTCACTTGGAATAGGAGTTTAATCATGAATTATAATGAAATTGATTACTAAAGTTTTTGGGAATTCAATTTAATAAAAAATTAACTGACTGGACTTTGAACCGATCGGTTCAAGTGTTGAACCAACCATTTAGAGTGTTAGGTTGATTGGATATTGCATTGACTGAATTATTTATGAATCAGGAAATGAATGACCGGTTCACTAAGTGAACTAATCATATCAAGGTTGCCAGATGAGCAGTTCATGAGATGAACCACCCAGTTCACAAGAGCAATTTGATTGCATAAAGGATTAGTGATGACGTCATGTCGTGCATTAATTGGATTAGAATTGCCAATACAATTGTGATTGGAAAACATAATAAAACAACATGTTCGCTCGGTGAACCGATCGGCTCACATGTCAACCGATCGGTTCACATGTGAAACGGCCATTTTTCCTATTGTAGGTTGCAAAATTTTGTAAAAGTTTGGTCCCATTTGCTCCCACTCAAACTAAGAACCCTAACCCGACCCTCCTATAAATAGAGGGGTACTGAGAGCTTCTCATATAACAACTTAGTTACCTCTAACAATTGTCTGTCTTCTCTATTTGTAGTAACCGGGAGAACCAGAGAAAGTACTACGCGAAAAAGGAAGAGATAGCAAGGGAGAAAAATTGTGGGAGAGCAAGTTGGTAACTAGTATAACAATGTGAGGGGAGAACTCATTTTTGAACGTTCTACTAGAACGATAAGAGTTCCTAGTGGTCTGTGTGCACTACTCTAGAGACATGGATACATTTCCCACTAGGAGGACATCATCAACCTAATGTCTATGGTGATTAACCAGGACGCTGACGCAAATGTTTTTTGAGTGTGACTTTAGAAATGCTCGCACAACCACAACTAGTGAATAGTCGATGGACTTGATCCAGGACCATGTATAACCTTATAAACCATTCATATGATTACATAGTTATTGACATGATTCATTGGTTCAAGGGGAATATGGCAATTAAATTTTTATTTCCGCTGCTTATTCTTTCACCATATTTTCTTACAATGGTACGAGAGCCACGCCAATCTACTATGTTTTAGGATATGATTAAATTTTTTGTTTTCATCATTTATTTATTGCATACGATGTGAATACTTAAACTGATTAATTTGCATATCCACCTAAAGACCACATATGATTCAAAACTAATATATATGTGTGATAATGATATATATGCAATTTACACGTCTCCATAAAAGTGAGTTTTGATGGTGGATGTGTAGCATGTTTATGGACAATAACCCAAATATTTGTATGTGGTTGAAAGGTTTGTTCCTGTTATATCTATTTACATACCGAGCCTCAACCTTTTTCTTTCCAATGTAAAAGTATTATTCTTTCCTAACTTTTCTCCTCTCAGATGTAACTAGAGGTTTCTCATTACCATGTAATAAGTTTAATAACAACATGATAGTTTCTTTTCTTGCAATGACAAAGGTGATCAGTGTCAGGTGAGTCGGTCATTTCATGTGACGAGCCGACTGGCTGGAGGACCAAGAAGGGCATACTATAGGAGGAGCGAACTGACCGACTGATGGACCCAACCAATTGTTTGGAGGTGTCTAGAGATCGGTTGGATAGGAGGCCATGCGATCGATTCAGATAATCAACCGACCGACCAAGAGGCAAGCCGAGCAGTTCAAGGGTTGAATTGATCACACCAGATTGGCAAGCACAGATCTACACCAACAAGAGGTTCATGCATGAGATGTAGATCTAAGCGGTAGTAATTCCTTGTGGCTCTAAGGAATTATAGTAGTATGGGCATTACCATCGCTAATTTTTTATATTGCATGTTTATGTTGTGGGATATAGCACGTATATGGTACATAATATATATATATGTGGTGATTGGGTAATGTATATGTATTTATAAACACAAACCCCTCAATAACATATTAATCTTATATTCCTTCCATAAAGAAACACACATGAAAAGCTTGATCGACTAAGTGTGGGCAACACAAGGGTGGTATGTCATCTATCTCATGGAAGTGTGATGGTAATAACTGCTAAGCGGGGTGCATTATTATCGTGTTGGCTTTTAGGTCGGGCTTAACTGAGTGTCCTTAATGAGATCAAGCACCCAAGGCATGCAGATTGCTATGGAAAGGAGTTGTGTGTACCATCTATCCAAGTGATATATAAGATGCAATTGAAAATTGTTGCCTATCGTAATGATTGATTATGAATGTTGGCGTTGGTTGGGTAATAACTAAATTATTTTGTACCTTGGCTCATTAGAACTTTTTTCACTACAATCTTCTAAATTGATAATTGAGGGTTATAAATTTGGAAAAATATGAGAGTGATAATTAATTAAAATCCTAACTAAACATCATCAAATTTTATACAAAATAAAATCAAACCAAAAAAGAGTTTTGACAAAAAAATTGCAAATTTCTCTTATAGAATTAAATGGCAACACACAACAACACATTTTCTCTGTGCACTTTCTAGCTAGCTCAGCTGTTCAAGCCTACTACTTACGAAGCATAGGTTGCGGGATCAAATCTCAGTGAATCCCATTGGGGCACTACAAGAAGGGACTAAAATCCCTTGGCATACGCGATTGGTTGTTCTCTCTCCTAATACCTTAGACAGGGGTGAAACTCCTCACTATCCAAAAAACAAAACACATTTTCTGTACAATCAATCCTTGAGAAGGACAAATTGAATTGGAATAACTTCCACAATTGGTTCAAGATACTGGGAATTATTCTCACACAGGAGTACAAGCTCTATGTCCTAGAAGTACCAGAGCCAGAAGAACCTCTTCCAGCTGTAACAAAGCTAATAGGGATGCTTACAAGAAGCATATTAAAGATGTTGTTGATGTCAAATGCCTAATGATATGATCCATAAACTATTAGTTGCAAAGACAACATGAGAACATGGATATTATTGAGATGGTCACACATCTTAAGAACATGTTCCAAGATTAGGCAACACAGGAGAGATTTGATGTCTCTAAGGTGTTGTTCAAATGTAACATGGAAGAAGGAGATATAGTACATCCTCCTGTGCTCAAGCTCATCAGGTATGTGGAGAACCTTTCTAGACCAGGATTCCCCTTGGGTGAAGAGTTACCCATTTATTTGATTCTACAATTTCTTCCAGAGTCATACATTCAGTTTGTCATGAACTACAACATGAATGACTTTGACAAGCCATTGATAGAGTTACTTGGCATGTTGAGTACAAATGAGGCACAAAAGAATAAGAACACGCCCAAGTCTGTGATGATGATCAGCAATATAAAAGGAAAGTCTAAAGGTAAAGGAAAAGGCAAAGGCAAAGCTAAGAAGAGTTATAAACCTGGGTAGAAGCCAAGGTCTTTAACACTCAAGGCAAAGGGAGGAATAAAGAAGGGAGGAAATTGCCACCACTATCACCAGACTAGACACTGGAAAAGGAATTGCCCTCTCTTCTTAGAGGAATTAAAGAAGAAGAAGAAGAAGAAGGAAGGGGTTGAGACCTCTACTTCAGGTATAAACATTATAAGATAAATCTAATTACTTCTTCATCTTGGGTATGTGATACATGATGTAGATATGACATACATTGGTGTGCATGATCTAATAAGAAGTAAAGCCTTTATGAAAGGGCAAGGATGGACTGCATAGAGCAAGAGTTGCTGCAACTTCAATCTACATTTAGAATTTATCTTAGCCCATTAGGCATGTAATAGAGTTAGTTGAACTGATATGCCAATAAATTGAAACATTTTACTTTATGCATCTTGTATGGACAAGGATGGTTATAAATAAAGAATGCTTCTATTTCAAAGATGTGGTCTTATATGGAAATGCCCCTAATATCTTGTGATGTTTATATGAAGGATCAAAAGATAAATGTTTATAACATAAATACCTAAATGATTAAAATTGATAAACTCAAACAATCAATATCTATAACATTGTGTCTATAACACATGTATGAGAAATGCATTTCTAGGACATGTTGATGTTTATCTAGAGTCTTTTGGTTATTAAACCAATAAGAGACATGCAACTCTTATATATGAGCAACATGACAAACCGCCTCTCACTAGGAGTAGTGTGGGAACAAGCATTCTATTAGGACTTATACATTATGATGCACAAAGTCCTTCGGAATAAATGCTACAAATAGTTATTTGTACTTCATTACATTTATTTATGATACAGTGACATGTATTCAATAAAATAAAAATATGTTGAAGTTATCAAGAAGATTACATGTATGAAGCACAAAACCTCCTTAAAGGTATTAAGATACTTTGATATCATCAATGTTGAAATACTTTACAAGAATAGTTTTGAGGTCCTTTTGGAGAGACTGTGATAGTGGATCAAAACATGATGATGTATTATATAGAAGGAATCATAAGTCATGATATGATTATCATTTAATATAATCTTCTAATCTCCTCAAAGGCATATTCCTAACACGAAAACAATGTACCACCTAAAATGGTTTAAATGACATCATATGAGATGTGATATGGAAATATTTCAATATGTATTTTGTAAGGATTGAATCTTATACAAGAAAGACTTTCTTGAAGAATTGATCCTTAAGACCATATAAATGTTAATAGGTTGAATACTACTTATCCTAATCTAACAACAAAATGTTTGTTGGTAGGATAGATGAATTCCAAAAGAATCAGCGAGAGTAAAGTAGAACCTGAAAAGTTCGAGATCAGTAGGAAAAACATTTGAACCAAAGGAGGTACAATGGAAATTTGGAGAATCACAAATTATTGTGGAAACTCAAATTCCATCTATAAAACAAAACTCACAGTTCTAGTATAACACATCTAAGGTTAAAGGATTGAGAATCCTATAACTCAGATAAGTTCTGAGTTTGTCATAACATGATGAACCAACATTCAACTAAGAACTATTGAGGGACCAGAGTCTGAGAAATGGTTTGAGGCCATTGTATCCAAAATGGAATCCATGAACACCAACAAGGTATGACCTTGGTGGTACCACCTAGAGGGGTAAAACCCATAAGGTGCAATTGGGTTTTCATAAGGAAGACCAACATGGATGGACATAAAATGACAAATTGGTTGCAAAGGTTTATAATTATTTCAAAACTGTTGAACATGATTGTGAGAACTTGTTACACTAACGAGATTACTCAAAACATAAAGCACAATCGATAACTAACTAATCACATACCCAAATATATGGGTAAATTAAAATCAATTTCAACATCAGCACCAGCTCAGAAACATTTGCATAAGAGCCCAACATCTTTATTATATCCATACTATGCTAAGAATTTGATACAAATTGTTCTATCGCCTTATCCACAACATATATACATAGGAGAACAATATTTGTTTATGCCACACAACAAACATTAACATGCTAAAAAATTTTGATTCGTTTGAAACACCATATACAAACGTTTCCTACCTAGACCTGAGAGTACAGGGACGACTCTAGGGCACACTAGACATCTAATCAACTTTCTCAAAGATTCATTACCATAGCGCCTCTTTACTGCCACATGTTTGTTTTCGTCACTTCTAATTACCTTAAAAAAATGTGGAAAACTATAAGGGTGAGACCCATGTCCCAGCAAGAGATATAACCTCCAACAACGCTTATTGATTACAACATTTTAAATAGTAGATAACTAAGCATTTGGAGTATTTAATAATCAATTGAACATATTGAATGATCCAAGTATGCTAAATAGATTAATAAATTAATCTTAGCAACAAGTGTGATCATCGATGCATGTATAGATAACAAATAAATCAATTTCTTTGGATAAATATCTACTTAAATATCATCAAATTGCATCTAATAACAATCATTATCATTAATCTGACTATCATCATATTCCTTGCTAACAACACAAGCAATCTAGTAGCATAAGCAACCTTGACATCATGAATATGTCTAGTAACATAACATGGCTATCAATATTGGAATCTCAAATAAATGGAACAAATATATATCATACGTAGAACTTACATCATAGCACAATTAATAGCATAAGCATGATTAGCAATTTAAGCATTTCTAATTACATAGGCATGGCTATAAATATTCAACATACCTAGTAGCAGCATCTTAACCATCAATGTCAGTATATTTGAAAACATAAGCATGTTTACAACACAAGCATAACAACAACATAAGCATATCTATTATCTCTTATTTTACTATACATGATCTCAGTGAAAAGAAAGCAAACAAGGGTTATCATCAAATATGAAGCATTGTGTATAACCCTAAATAGATATGCTACACGACTGTCTTACATCTTTTATTATGCCCTGAGGAATTTGAGGATACCACTCAAAATCCAACTGACCACTACTAAGTCGAAATCAGTGCAATACAAGATCTAGGAAGATCTAGACTCCTAAGATCTTCTCTTCCCCCGGTCAGTACGGGTCTGGCACAACGACACATAAGGTCAAGCTGCTAACAACCTAGTCCATCCTTGGTATAGGTCACGATACTAGTGAAAGGATGTGGGTACGCATACCCTACCATCCGAGGTACAACCGCAGCTGTCCCCCAATCTCGTCACATATATAATCACTGAGACACGAATGCAACCGTTCTCAAACTAAGGGCTAGGTATGACCGCAGTCATCCTCCCTAAACACTTGAATTCAGGATGACAAGCACCCTGCATACTCATCAGTATGCACTCCGAGTTTCCCTTGGGAATACTCATTTCACCATCTGGAAAGTTCTGACACTCAGATGGATCTATGGCACATGGCACTACATGATTAGAGTTTCACTTGATTAGTTATGCCAATTGGGTGAATTAAGGTTGCATCAAACAAGTGGACATACAAACCCTAATTCACTTCTAGCAAGCATATAAATATCTGAACTTTAAAAGATATTAAATGTGTGAAACATAATTTCTCATCTCATCATCACATGGTACTATTCACTTACCATTCATGAGGCTACACTAGTCATCATACTATCATAAGATATAAATCCTTTTTACAATATCACAAGTTATCAACCCTTATCAACACAAGAGGATTACACCTCATTTAGGGCTCAACCATGCCTAAAGGTCATTAATATCGACATACTATTACAAGATATAAAATCCTTTTCACAATATCATAGGGTATCGACCCTTATCAACACAATAGGATTACACATCATTTAGGGCTCAACCATGCCCAAAGGTCATTAAGACCATCATACTATTCCCTGCAAGAACGTCATTATCTTTGCATGACTTATAATAAGGCTAAAAAACATCACTTACATATAATACACCAAATCAACACAACATTACATTAATGAGCTAATCGATATTCATAAACAATCATAGCAGGGTTATATTAATATTAAGAACATTCCTTCATTACATAAACATGCAAGGAATCTAGATATGATTAACCCTCATCATATTCATAATGCACATGTTTATCATAAGAAAGTATCAACCATGTAGATATGATAACCACCAATTAACATATCAAGGTTATGATCATATTAAGGTGGTTATTTCACCATCATTCCATCATATAAGAATGTTAAACATGAATACTCATCTTTATCTATTTGCATTAGAGTAAGGTTCATAAGATAAATTATATTAATGTTACTAATCAACACTCATACCCAAACCCTAACTCACGACATCCCCATTGGATCATGGATGCATAAGATGAAGCATCACCATCACATTCCATACCATTCTTAAGTATGAACCCACACATAAATAAAGGTGTAACCATCGGGTTATAGCATACTAGGGTTTCAACAACGGTAATAGAGTACTCCATGATTGTATTAGTCATTCAAGGACTATTCATACCCAATTACCATCATTTAGTTATATTAAAGCTAGGTATAACAAGATATACCTCATTAGGGTTACATATCAACACAATATGGTTATCATACCTTCTATTCATATGAGTGAATAGGTAAGACTACCTTATTAAGGGTAACCCTCCATTAGTTCCATCATCATTCAACCCATATCACCATACCACAATGTCACCCAGAACCATTGGATGTTTAAAAGGTAAGACCATTGGCTGTTTACATAAGTAAACACCTTGAATGAATCATATATGATGTTATTGAGTTGTGATCTATAAAATTCACCATTTACCCTAGACATACTGTGGTTAACAACAATAAGGGTTCTGTTGAGAGTAGGGTAAAACCCACAATCGATTGTTCATTCAAAACAAGCCATCCATTGTCAACAAGTAAGCTCCTTAAGTTGATCATATAAAGGAAACCATCTAAATCACATTATTAGGACCAACATATTACATTAGACATAATTCCACTTTATTGGAGGAATAAACATTAGATCTTGACCATTGGGTCAAGTTCTTATGTTAAAACCATCAATTACAGTATATGTCCGACCATTGCATCAAGTGACCCAAGAAACCATCGGTCTAAGGCTTAATTGATGCTACCACTACAATTCTTAACTCAACATAGGTTTTAGAGACCTCTTCCACCATAATTAGTGACCATTAAATCACCATAGGTTGTTAGATCAACACTATATTCATTAATTAGCATCAAATATTAATCTCATGTCATCAATGATTGATAACATCAGTAGGGTACTTAATGGTTGATCATTAAACTTCTAATTGATTCAAAACCTGACATAAGGGGGTGACCATAGGTTGTCACCATCATCTGACACATTTGATCTCGACCATCATTTATAATGAAGACAACACCATAGGTTTGTTGCAATGGTACCATCATCGGATCATGGGTTTATAGAAGAAATCAACTTTAAACCCAAAAATTGACCATTGGTTGATAGGTGCTTAGCACCATAGGTTGTCAAACCAACCTGATACAAGTCATATTATACCTTAGGAATAACTTACACATGATCAAAGGTTCATCTAGAACTGAAATCATAACATGGAACATTATAAAATCGAAATCCAAGTCAAGCATAGCCTTTTAGTGCATGAATCATCGTTTTCAAGAAAGAACATGAGCTAGCAAGCTTATGGTAAGCAATAAACGTGGAGAAAGTTATAAAATTTGACTCTAATGATAAGATAAACTCCCACACATAAGAAAAAACTAGCAGGTAGGGTAGAAAATCCAATCATAAGCTGTGAACTCGTCCATCTAGCACCTCTCTTCATCAAATGAGCAAACCCTAAGCATAAGGAGCAAGAAAGGTAGGGTTTTAGAGCTTTAGATCAATTTCTACCATGGAACAACAAGGTTACAACCTGTATAAAGGTAGGAGGAAGTATAAAAAATAAATAAATGGATGAAATAAGGGGATTCTTACTCTTTTAGGTCAAGATCACTAGAAGGAAGCTTTTTTAAACCAAAAAAGAAGTCAATTGCAACCCTAGATTCTTTTTCCAAGAAGCTCCCCTCTTTCTTCTTACTTGGATAGAAAATTCATAGAAGAACAGAGGGAGGATGAGGTTTGTAGAATGAGGGAAGTGTTGGAGATAAAATGTCTCGTTTTGGTGCTTAGGGATAAGTATATGAAACTTTAAGATAAAGAAAAAGTTGAAGTTCTAGTATCTTTCCAAGTGTCCATGGCCTTAAACCATTACTAATATACAAGAACACACATAAGAATATCCCCCAACGTCCATATATACATGCTTATCCCTCGTTTCTTGAATTTCCAAGAAAAACAAATAACACATTTGTTGATAGCTACTAAAGGTTGCTCATCCATGAAGGGGTAAACCCTACAAAAACCCTTGGAGAAAACACCTTCAAACCAAGGTTTAAATGGGCAACCCATGGATCAAAAAGCTCAATAATGATGAGATAATATAAAAGGAACATAATTCAAGTGATAAATTGCAAATAAACCTCTCAATTGGTTAAATTGCATAAAAGTCCAAAATGTGCATAAAATTGCATAACTTGCTCAAATAGTGTCCAAATTGGACCAAATTTGAAAGTTAAGCTTTTATTATGATTTCAAAGCATATAACAAGGTTATATTATAGTTTTAAGAATTAAATTATGATAATTAATCTTATTCAACTCATTAAGCAAGTTTAGGGGTCTTACAACTATAAACCCCTAATAGGGATTTTGCCCCCGAAATCCAAGGTAAACAAAGATGGGTACTTCCTTTGCACATCATCCTACTTCCTTCACATGGTTACTTGAATATCATGGTGATGTAACATCATTCATACATATCTCATCTTGGGTTAGCACAAAAACCCCCCACATAAGAAGACAATTGCAAATATGGAACATAGAAACTTGTTGTGTCATCTGTACAACTCTAGTAGTAATGCTCAACTTCAAATTCTAGCTATCATCCAAAAATTATATATATTATATCAACACATTACTCAAAATTCATACTTTCTATCTTTTTGCCAATCATGGCATGTGTACCATACCATTCCTTGAAGCATAAAAAAAGGTGATGTATCCATCCTTTTTTTTCTAGATACACTAACACTGGAACACTTGTCAGTTCTTTTTCAGCATCAAAAGAAATGTTGACGCTGGCACCTGTCATTCCATACAAGAAAACATCATTCCTAGTCAACCTTGTTAGGGGTGAAACAATAACACTATCTTCACCTTACTAGGATTTACACAACCTACTTAGAATATATATCATGATCCCATAAAGACATTTAATCAACCCCATCTCACTCTTGTTCAACTTGTCTCATATCTATTGCTACTTTAGAAACCCTAAGCTTTTGAAGAAATATTGATCATATTTTTGACCATATTTGAAATACTTTGACATGTCATCATTCAAAGCTTGATATAACTTGTATTACATGATCGGAACACTCTGTTCCTCCTATTCATAAACTCTATTTGTACATTGGTTAGTCTAAAGGACATAACTCTAAACTCATCATGGTCATAGAACTTATGTCATACATTCTAACTCTTATGTCTAAAGGATATTTTATCTTAAAGAAGCACAATAGCACATGTCTACTGATCAACAAACTATCTATCCTTGATAGTGGTCTTGCCCAACTATCACTGAACCATACACAATATTATAGAATCACTTTTGTTTTTCCTTCCAAACAATATTTAGAGGGTCATCATCAACCCTCTCTCTCTCTCTATAAGGGAGAGGAACACTAGGAATGTTCATGTAATAAACATCTCCAACCTTCACATACTTCACATACTGTTGATACATCTTGGATACTAGGATTCATTACCTTGGTATCCACCACATGTGCTATAAGGAACTCCCATCCTTATATCATCTACTTTTACCAACATAATCAAATATCAAGACATATAAGAGGAGTCTTCCTAATTATTTGAAGGCTCAAAACCAAACTCATCACAAAATTTATGATCTTGGAACCATAGTCCAAACAACCTTATGCTATAATAAGCTATCCACCCTCATGTTTACACAAATCCATGCATACAAAGTGGAAATGATCCACTTGAAAGTTGTACCCTAGAAAGGAAAGACACAAAGGGAACCAAACTTCCCACATCATCGCAACATTATTCAAGGGTCACTAGTAAAAAGGTAACCAATTCTATTTTCATTATGCAAGATACATCTTCTTATGTATCATTTTACCCTTTTCATTGAGATATTCACACCATGATTTCTTATTTGTTATGTTCTTTAGATTGTCTCAAAATGACTACTTGATCAGAGTAATTAGAAAGATAACAATCTAAGAGTTCCATACTTACCTTTTCTTCAATAATTGAATACTTGGCCAGGGCATCCAAGTACTGAGATTAGGCAGTATGCACCATATTTTTATGTCATATTCCTAATTTTGACATCATCCTAGTCCTAAGTCCTAGTGTCCCTATAGACTCAGTGAACCTAAAGATTTGATACCAACTTGTGAGAACTCATTACACTAAATGAGATTACTCAAAACATAAAGCACAATCGATCACTAACTAATCACATACCCAAAAATGTGGGTAAATTAAAACCGATTTCAACATCAACACCAGCTCAGAAACATTTGCATAAGAGCCCAACATCTTGCTTATATTCATACTATGCCAGGAATTTGATACAAACTATTCTATCGCCATAGCCACAACATATATACATAGGAGAACCATATATTTGTATATGCCACACAACAAACATTAACATGCTAATAAAATTTTGATTTGTTTGAAACACCATCTACAAACTTTTCTTACCCAGACCTGAGAGTATAGGGATGACTCTAGGGCACACTAGACATCTAATCAACTTTCTCAAAGATTCATTACTATAGCTCCTATTTGCTGCCACATATTTGTTTTCGTCACTTTCGATTACCTAAAAAAATGTGGTGAACCACAAGGGTGAGACCCATGTCCCAGTAAGAGATATAACCTCCAACAATGCTTATTGATTACAATATTTTAAATAGTAGATAACTAAGTAGTTGGAGTATTTAATAATCAATTGAATAGATTGAACAGTCCAAGTATGCTAAACAGATTAAGCAATTAATCTTAGCAACAAGTGTGATCATCAATGCATATATAGATAACAAATAAATCCATTTCTTTGGATAAATATCTACTCAAATATCATCAAATTGCATTTAATAACAATAATTATCATCAATCTGACTATCATCATATTCCTTGCTAACATCACAAGCAATCTAGCCGCATAAGAAACCCTGAAATGAATATGTCTAGTAACATAACATGGCTATCAAAATTGGCATCTCAAATAAAGGGAACAGATATATATCATATGTAGAACTAACATCATAACACAATTAACTGCATAAGCATGACGAGCAGTTTAAGCATTTCTAATTACATAGGCATGGCTAGCAATATTAAACGTAGCTAGCAGCAACATCTTAACCATCAGTGTGAGTATATTTGACAACATAAGCATGTTTACAACATGAGCATAAAAACAACATAAGCATAGCTATTATCTCTTATTGTACTATACATGATCTCAGTGAAAAGAAAGAAAACAAAGGTTATCATCCAATATGAAGCATTGTGTATAACCCTAAATAGATATGCTACACGACTATCTTACATCTTTTATTATGCCCTGAGGAATTTGAGGATACCACTCAAAATCCAACTGACCAATGCTAAGTTGAAATTAGTGCCATACAAGATCTAGGAAGAGCTGGACCCCTAAGATCTTCTCCGCCCCCAGTCAGTACGGGTCCGCCATAGCGACACATAAGGTCAAGCTGCTAACAACCTAGTTTGCTTAATTTGATTTTCTTTAAATCATGAATAATTGAGAATAATAAGAGGCAAAGGAGATATACTCATAACCAAGGAAGGGAAGGGGGAAAGAGGCAAGGAAATGGAGGGGATAATCCCTACTTTCTCTCTCCTAAAATGAATTTTAAATAAAATGCATATATGCTCCTTTATCCATGAGTTGAAAGGGTAATTTAGAAACCCCTTTCACTTCTTACTTGCAAAAACGACCAAGGGAGCTTGGAGAAACAAGAGGACGACCCCCAACCTGTTGTTAAGCTTCTTGACCTTCTTTCACCATGATTTCATGGTGGAAATCGAAAATAAATGATGGATTTCTTCTTTTCTCCATGCAATCTTCTATCCTAGCCATTTCTTTTCACTCAAAAGCATGAGGACGAGTTTGTGATAGTTGAAAAAGCTTCTTCCACCATTAAAGACGTGGATCTTGGAGCTTTGAAGCTCAATTGAAGGCGGGTTATATAACTTGAACCCTTGAACTTTGTTATTGATTCCATATTTTTATCAATTGTTGATTCCTTCTTTATTCCTGAAAATTTATTTGGTTGATTGATGCAATCACCATGAAAATCACAGCAAGTTCCGTGGGTTTATAGCTTGATAATGATGACATCATCATAAGCACACACCTCCACAAATATCTATTGCAAATGGTTTTAAGACTTTGGTCCAAACGGTTTCACCAAACCGTTTGGAGACCAAACGGTTTGCAAACCGTTTGGAGGTTTGGATCCCAAACCATTTGGATGGGTTGACCGTTTGGATGGGTTGACCGTTTGTGGTCAGAAACCTAGTATATGTTGGATGATGATCTAATTGATCCAATTGATTAATTCAATATATGGACGATCCTCCAATTAGAAACCCTAATCGGGTTGAGTGCTCAAATTCTAAATTGATTAATTTAATCTTTGAGTTGACTAAAAAAAATGGTCTCAAGACCGTTTGAAGGTCACCCAAATGGTCTCAAGACCGTTTGGAGGTCAACAAAGACCGTTTGGAAGTCTATGATGAAGTATGATTGGATGGTTGAAGATCCAGTGATATCAAATTGAAATACAATTAATAGCTAAACTACTGATTGATTCAATGATGCAAACCCTAACTGATTTTCACACATTTCAATAAATTCTTGAGTCAAACGGTCTCAAGACCGTTTGGAGGTCATCCAAACGACCTCAAGACCGTTTGAGGTCAGGTCATGTCATGGTTTGATGATGATCCAATGATTCCAATTGGACTAGTTCCACAATGTCAACCATTGATGGTTCCTCGATTTCAAAACCCTAATTGATGGTTTCTTGATTATAAACCCTAGTTCAAATGGGTTCAAAACCCTAATTGAAGGTCCAATTGAAGGGTGATTCAATGGTCCAATTGAAGAATAAATCAGTGGTTCAATTGATAGATGGTTAATGATTGAAATCCTGAATTGATAAAGTGATGGAAGACCTTTTTTGGTCCATTCAGTTTTGAGAGAGTTTGGACCAAACGGTCTTAAGACCATTTGATTCCAAACGATATCAAGACCATTTGGGATCAAACGGTCTCAAGACCATTTGAGACCAAACGGTCTCAAACCGTTTGGAGACCCAAGTGGTTTCAAGTAAAAATTGTCCATACGGTTTCTTTATTGTTTGCTTAAACGGTTTCAAATTGTTTGGAGCATTAATGGTCAAGAACGTTTGGATGTTGCAATGTGATTAAGTCAATTGGAAACCTAAGGTGATGAAAGATTAAATGACCCTATGGTTGTTACTAATTTATCTCAAAGATAATCACTAGGGTTGTACCTTTAAGGTACTAAGTAATTGGTAACCCTAGATGAGTTAATCCCTGAAGCTTAAGTAAGTAATATTTTAATACACTATGTCAACCCTAATTGAATGTATTTAATTAAAGGGTTGGTTGACCTAATTTATCCAAGTTTGACATAGTCAACATCCTAGAGAGGATGAGAGAGAGAGAGGAATCCGTCAATGTAGGGTAATCATGTAATGGATAAGCCTCAAATACCTTCAATATGAATAAATTCAGATTCTAAAGTATGATCTTTGATGAAGTGATCATGAAACCCTAATCAAGAAGTTTGTTGAACCCTGACCCTAATTTAGGGCAATATTAGATGTAACCCTAATTGAGGTTGATTCCATGAGAAACCCTAATTGAGGTTGATTCCATGAGAAACCCTAATTGAGGATGATTCCATGAGAAACTCTAATTAAGGGTGATTCTATGAGAAACTCTAATTGAGGGTGATGCCATGAGAAACCCTAGTTGGGATGAATAGTAAACCCTAATTATGGGTAATGTGATGTGAACACCTAATGAAAGGTGATCGTATATGAAATCCTAACCCTAATGAAGTATGATAGTATGTGAAACCCTAAACCCTAATAAAGGGTGATGATATGGGAGACCTAATCCTAATAATGGAATAGTAACTATTACACTGATAAGGGAAATACCTACAGTGATTGATTATAGGTAACCTTATAGAAAGCAATGCCTTAATCTGAGATGAGTCCATATCATTGAAGATAGTTGGACAATTCTAATGTGCGTTCTATAACCTATGCACTTTATGATAAAGGTGATAGGTTAGTGGATAAAAGTATTAAGATGGGAAATACCTTAATACAATACAAGTTGATAAACTTAAGTAAGTTAAAAGTAATAAGGAAAGTAACGCTTCAAGACATCATAGATATCACATCTAGCTCTTTAAGAAAGACATTAATGGTTACCTAGTGAGAGGTAACAAGATGTGTTATGGGTCTTGTGAGCCATGATGTTAATTGTTACCTAGTGAGAGGTGACAAGATATTAAATGTGCTCTATGAGCCCTGAGAATGGTTATTGCCTAGTGTGAGGTGACAAGATGTGGTAATCTGTGATAAGATGCACATGATTGGTATAATCCAATACATGGAATAGATACACAAGATTGGCATAGTTCAATACTTGGAATAATATCACAGGATTGGTTAAATCCCAATACCTAGAATAATATCACAGGATTGGTTAAATCCCAATACCTAGAATAATATCACAGGATTGGTTAAATCCCAATACCTGGAATAATATCACAGGATTGGTTAAAACCCAATACCTGGAATAATATCACAAGATTGGTTAAATCCCAATACCTGGAATAATATCACAGGATTGGTTAAATCCCAATACCTGGAATAATATCACAGGATTGGTTAAATCCCAATACCTGAAATAATATCACAGGATTGGTTAAATCCCAATACTTGGAATAATATCACAGGATTGGTTAAATCCCAATACCTCGAATAATATCATAGGATTGGTTAAATCCCAATACCTAGAATAATATCACAGGATTGGTTAAATCCCAATACCTGGAATAACTGCATAGGATTGGACACAACCCAATACCTAGAATAATGTCACATGATCGATATAGTTCAATACTTAGAATAACTTCACAGGATTGGTATTAACCCAATACCTGGAATAACTGCACAGGATTGATCACAATCCAATACCTAGAATAATGTCACAGGATTGACACTGTTCAATACCTGCTGACACAGTTCAATACCTGGAATAATGTCACAGGATTGACACAGTTCAATACCTGGAATAGTTGCACATGATTGACATAGTTCAATACCTGGAATAATGTCACAGGATTGACACAGTTCAATACTTGGAATAGTTGCACAGGATTTACATAGTTCAATACATGGAATAATGTCACATGATTGACATAGTTCAATACATGGAATAGTTGCACAGGATTGGCATAGTCCAATACCTAGAATAGTTGGGATTGGCATAGTCCAATACTTGGAATGGATACACATGAACAATATAAGTCCAATATTCGTACTAGTTGCACAAGATTGGTATAATCCAATGCCTGGAATATTTATGCAGGATTGGTATGGACCAATGCCTAAATAAGACATGATGAAGTACACTCTCATGTCTAGTATAAACCAATACCTGTTTAGTAGATTGGCTAAGGCCATCAGATAGAAACAAGAAAGAGTCATGGGTGACATATCAGAGTAATAAGTATCATGAGAAAAGTATGAGCTGTTGAGTTAATATAATAGATAAATGATATACATGTTCTTCTTATTCCTTATAAAGAGAATAGATGTTTTAATGCTCTATCATAGATAATTGTGATTTTTTTTAAGATGAGAATGATATAAACTGCTTATCCTCTATTCTGATTCATATTATAAATTGAAATAATAATGTTTCTGGCGGAGAGTTATATCTCTCGCTGGGGCAATTTTCAATTGTCTCACCCCTGTGGGATCCAACATTTTTAGGTGGACGAGCATAGAGGAGATTGAGAACAATCTTGTAGAGGAAGAACTTCAGCAACAGCAGGGACAACAGTGACAACTTAGGTTGAGTGTACTGTCTGTCGTGTCTTATAGATAGATGTCCCATATGTCGTCTCTATACTCTCAGGTCCTCGAAGTTAATAGTTAGTGCTTTTAATGAATCATTTTGAGTTTCTGGCTTGATGCCTCGAGGTTCTTATGTTGTCTGTGTTTAGCTTTCAACAAGGCAGTTGATATTGTATGCCTCAAGAAGAGATGGTACAAGATATGTACTTATGAACCAGGATGTAAATGTAATACATTGGTTCTTGTTGAAAGAGCTTTCCTATGAATGGATCTCTTTGAAAAAGGTTTTAATTTTTAGTGATTTTTGTTAATCTGCTGCAAATGATACGCTTTCGCATTGGTTAATCTTATTTTTGTGAGTTGGATGCCACAAGTGTTATAGCAATGTATTATAGTTTTTCATTTTTTAAACAAAATTAATCTATGTACCCTAACAAATAGCCAAAGGATGCAAATGTTTATATAATATTAACATATATTCTTTTACTTATAAATTTCCCTTTGTGATATATATAATTATAGTATATGAAAGATAGTGTGAAGTGCTTGATTTAATATTTACATGTAACGTTTCAAATTACAAGTTGTCATTGTGTAATATTTGGGTTGTACATGGACATGATATTACCTATTTACGTACCACCCATACCCTATAATGTAAGGCAAGGGCTAGGGGTGTAAAATGTGGGTGCCTGACCATACTTATATCGATACATATTTAATTTAGCAGGTACGATTCCAATTTTAGACTTGCATAATAAAAATATAAACCCACACCATACCCATATCCACAATAACAACAAGTATGGGGTGGAAGTATGCAAGTAAGTGGTTCTATATAAAACATCATATGATTTATGTTAGAAAATTATGACTTTATTCTATATATAATATAATGAGATATTGCTATTACATATGATATTAACATGCAATAGTTGTATTAAATAATACAATACTTCATGATTGAATATTAGTTGTATTAACTATTTACATATTTTTACTCATTGTCATAAAGTTTTAGTTGTACAGAATATCATGTAACTATTTTAGTTTTACATTTACATATATTGCACTTATTGTAATTAGAATAGCTAATCAATTAAATGACTAGTCTCAACCTTATTATAATTAAATTAGGATATAATGTTAAGTATTATACTAGCTATACTAGTAAATTATGACATAAATAACATATTATATAAGTAGTTACTTATGTATAGCGGGTATACAGGTCTGGAGGGTCTGGGTCCAAGCTTACCCATTAGTGGATCCAATGATATATGGGTCCAAGGGTGAGCGGGTCAAAAGGTATGCAGGTATAAAATTGTGGATTTGTGACAAATTTTTAGAATATCTAGATTTGTGAGTCCACGAGTCTGACATTACCAATTTACATCTCTAGTAAGGATAGACATATTTTTTACCGACCACTAGTTTACTCTTTACTAGTTTTACCCACATCTAAAGAGTGTAGGATAAAGGAAGAAAATTTACCCTACCGTCTTCACTCATTTACCCATCAACATAAGGTTAAACTAATATTTTTAGATTCTAATATATCCATTTATGCCTATATAAACCCCGACAAGTCTCATACTACTTTCTTAATTTGTACTATTATTTGATTTTATAAACTTCATTAAACAGTTGATGACATGTCACTTTTTTTATAATCGTATATTACACAAAAAATAATTCTTCAATGAGAAGTAATATTCTAAAGAAGTTACACCTAGTTTGTATAAAGATAATCTCAATTTTAATATTAGTATTTTTGTGTATATTTCCTAAAACTTAATTACTACTACCTAAAATTATTTTTTAGAGTTTCTTGTCTTTTATGTAGGGAATATCATATGAAATTATTCCTCCTAATATCATATGTCTACCTTCTTGTTTCTTCCTTATTGTGGCATCCTGACATTTTTGCCCTCATTCTATGTACACCTTCTCCATATATAAGTGAACATCTCACTCAAATTGGTTTCAATTTTATGGGTTGAGTGATTTGATGCTTAATTGTAGTCATGTTTCTCTCATGTTCTAAAATGTGACATCAATATCAATATTGAACTAAGTTCCACTATTTAAAAGAATCACCTCCATTTAAAATTGAACATCACCTTGGTTCCCAACTTGTCTTATGAAGTATATTATGTTGTAGAGCATTCAATTACGGATATAACAATGCAAAACTCTCTTCAATCAAAGTTATGAATCACAAATTATGGCCTTTTTAATGTCCTTTTTTTAATCATTTTTTTACCTAGTTGGGCCCAATTAGGGCGCTTGGTCCAGTCTAGGTGGGTGCCTACCATTTCAATGACTTGTTGGCCCTTACCTCATCTAATTTTCTCTTCCCTCTTTTGATCGATTTTGGCCCTCAGATTCTTGTCCACCGATTGAGCCGTAAGATCTAACGACTCTGACTTCATCTTCAACCTCCATCTGTACACTATATTAGGGGGAATGTACCCTACACTAAGTACTCCATACACACCCCTTTATTGCAATCAATACATCCTTGTATTTTCTTTTTCCTTCCTCTCTCTCTTTTCCCTCAATTGACATGTGAAATCACACACAGGAGCACCCTCACCCACTCATCCTTCTTCCTGCATAGCCATGGCAGTCATTGCAACTATGTTTTTTTTTGCTTTTAAACCCTAGATGACCTCTTCCCCAAACGAGACCACCACACACCTCACAACCTCCAAACAAAGTCAATCAACCAATCCCTCAGCTCCTGTAAGCCTCCCTCCACCTTATATTCTTCCCTACTTGATCGACCTTTTTCTCGCATCCGGAAACGAACACAGGACAAAGGAAGGAATCAAGCTATTAAATTTATAACCTGAATCCTTCTAGGCCCCCACAACTTTTATTACAGGGTCGAAGTAGATATATGGGGTCGAACACAAGGATGTGGGGACATTTAAGACGCCATAGATCTCGTTCTTGGGTCAGATAAGCCAAAAGTGATAGTCGATAAAAGTATATGCTAGAACTAGTCAAGCGGGTTGTCACGAATTAAAACAAAACAAAGAAAAGAAAAGAAAACAGAACAGAGCTCCTGGTTCTACTAATCAGAGAGAAGGAGTTCCTGGCTATGTAACCACAAGTTGGGTAGTGTATACACCCATTCTCAGGTGTAGACAACCCTCGAACACTTGAGCAAGGAATCAATATCCAAACATAGTGCGTATTGTCGTGTTTGTTCCTGTGGGGTCATCCCACTTGCTCTAGCACAGCGTGACTAAAACCATAAATGATATGTCATCGAGCCTCTCTCAAGGATGATGAATCAACACCTCGAAATATGCTAAGTTCCCTTTTGGGTCTTAGGATATTCCTGTATGTTAGGAACAGAGCACCTTGGATCTTCCTCCTCTCGGGTTCAGATTCAAACTATCGTCTCTTAGCCATTCCTACACGGGTCTCTCGATACAGGAAGAAATAGTAGTTCAAGCAAGAAAGAGATCAACCAAACTAGCTATCATAACAAAAAATGGAAGATAGAACAAGAAACATACTAGATCTAAAATAAATCTACTTGCTTAAGGCAAAAGTACATAAACATGCCCAAAACAGGCTACATAGCCAAGAAGGAGCTCAACTAGCCATGGACAAGCATAGTTGGCACCGAACAAAGATGGAAGAACATCATTGTACAAGAAACCAAGAAATATAATAGAAGAAAGGGGAAGAAGAAGAGATTTAGCCCATGGAGGAGAGGTGGATCTCGCTCCTTTGCCTTTGTATAAGCTGTCTCTCGTCTTTTGGTCCTCCTCCTTGATCAGATCTGGGCTCCTTGGTCCTCTTTCTCTCTAGATTTGCCCCGAACAACAACTTGGTGGGTGAACGGAGGTGGAGGACGATGGAGGTTGGTCTAGATCTGGGTTTCCACCTCATATTTGGGCAGAAATGGATGGATGGGTGGAGAAAGGATGGAAGCTTGTTGAAGAGGAGAGCATAGGATGAGAGCCTTGGTCCTCTTGGACCTTGGTATGCTCCCACGCGGCTCTGGGAACCTTCAGATCTCAGAGCAGCAGCCTCTCGACGTCCTTGGTCATGGTCCCCCTTTCAAATGAGTGAGGGGACACCTATTTATAGAGGCCGACTGCAGACTATGGTCAGTAGATCGTGGGGTCGGCCACGGTCGTGGCCTATGACCACAGTCGTGGCCAACACCGCGGTCATGATTCATAGAGTGGAAATCATGATCGCAGTGATGAAGATCACGGTCATGGTTATTGGCCACGGTTGTGGTGGAGGAATCACATTCGTGGTTATTAGCCACGACCGTGGCGAGGAATCGCAGTCACAGTTATTTACCACGGTTACGGTTATTGGCCATGGTCGTGGCGAGGGATCGTGGTCGCGGTGTTGAAGACCACAGTCGCGGTTATTGACCATGGTCGTGGCAGACGACCATGGTCGTGGTAGACGACCATGGTCGTGGTGAAGGTGGATGGCCACGGTCATGGCAAGGAATCGTGGTTGTGGTGTTGAAGACGGCGTTCACAATTATTTGCCATGGTCGTGGTTATTGGCTACGATTGTGGCGGACGGCCACAGTCATGGCGAAGGTGGATGGCCACGGTCGTGGCGAGGACCGCAGTCATGGTTTTGAAGGTCGTGGTCACGATGGGCACCACAGTCATGTCTAACTTCCACGATCATGGTCAGGGTGGATTGCCACGATTGTGGTGGGTCCATAGCTGCCGCAAAAACCATGTGTCGGGGAGAAATCTTTAGAGAATACATGTCTTGTCTGGTTCGGTGCCTGCAAGTCCCAAAATTGGCTAAATTGGCTACATTATTGGCTATTCTAACTACATTATCTAATGAGAGGAAGAAAGAATAAAACATGAGCATTATTGGGCATATTAAGACTAAAGTGACATGAAACCATAGATGAAATGCATAGAGAATATGCATAGATTTGGGTGTTATCAACCACCCCAAGCTTAAAACTTGCTTGTCCTCAAGCAATACTGTGCTCAAAGAACAAAAAGATAACATCCAAATTAAGCTTGGCAATAAATGCTAAGGCTAAGAAAAATAGTTTAAAGCATATATTCTTCTTATCCATGTCATTTCAGAACAAACCCCCATCAATCATGCATAATCCTTCCAAAGCAAGATCAAAGAGTGTCCATGCAAGATTAAGTGAATTCACTATAGCCTGCCGATACTCATGAGGGTTTGAATCATAATTATTAAACATGAAAGAATTGACACATAGGTGATCATGCGGGTGATGAGCAATGAGCCATTACCATGAATCCATGCATACCAATCAGGAATACCACGCCTCTCACTTATTCATGTCCTAAGAAATAAAGCAAAAAGACTCTAATGACTTCTGAGGATCCCGATATGTGTCAGGTTGATCCATGTAGCGAGCAACAGTCCATGCAGTCCGAACTAGTTGGTCCAAAGCAGTGAGATGAACTCCTCGTAGTGGTGCCCAAACCAACGCTGCTACTAGGATGATCCCATAGGTCTCCTAGGAGTTCCTAGTGACTCTCTAATGAGCATTTGGAGTGATACTACCAGGCGTGACATACCCGCATTCATGAGCACAACCATACACCACCAAGGCACCATCCTCAACTCTGCTAAAAGAGAAAACAATGCTCATTTATTGTTCACACTCAAGCTTTTATCATCTGCATTGTATTTGTAGGCTTGGGTGAGAACTATACTGATATTTTGGGATTTTTGTGGGTGGCCAAACCTCTTTTGCACATTTTTATATTTTTCATATTTTGACTCAATCTAATGTGAGGAGGCACGTAGTCCATCAAGGAAAACACTTCATCATGATCATAGCTCAAATCTCATCATGATCCGCTTGATACCTGTGTGAGAAATTGCAATTATGATTCAAGAATCCTTAGAATAGAGGCAAGCTTGTGAATCCGCAACTAGGATTCTTTGATCATGTCTTAGCTCATTCCATTGGTACTTTACCATAGATTTGCCATTCACAACATAGATCAAGGGAATTTAGCTTTAAGCTCTGAAAAAGGGACATAACCTTAGATTTAATACCAAACTCAAGGAAAGAGTCAAAGAGAAAGTCAAGCAAAAGGTCAAGCAATTTTTAAGATAAAAGTTGTGCATTTAGGCATAAAGTCAAGCATTTCTCTATTAGATTCACACCATATAGCCATAATTGCAAAGCTAAAAAGTTGATTTTTTTGAAAATTTAAAATTAAATACAGGAAATAAACATGCATGCAAGAGGGGTGAAGAGAAAGAAGGGCGAAGCCCACCACCCCAAGCTTAAAAATTTTCTCATCCTCGAGCAAGACTTAAACTTGAAATAGTGAGACAGGAATGCATGATTTCAACGGTAGTTATTGAAGTTCTAAAGATGATGCATGAAGAAAGAAACTAACTAAGAAGAACATGAAAAGCAAAATTTATTGTAATAAAAGGGCGGGAGGGTGGGTAAGAGAAAAAAGGGGGTGGTTGCCCCACGATACCGACACTGGGATCCCAAATCCTAAGTTTTGGGACCAGTGTCACCTGTGTCTTGCTGACGGGTTTCACCACATAATCGGAGTAGAATAGGCAGATGTGTTGGCCCTGCCGAGTCTGAAGAAGCAAAGCGAAATCTGAAAACTCGGTGAAGTCATCTTTGTGCTAAAAGTAGCTTGAACTGCACTGGGATGAATTCTTCGACATATCATCCTCAGGGTACCTTTCATTATATGAATCTGAATATGAGGGTCCTAGGATGTCGACACAGGATGAGATGGAGGGGATAGGTTGAATGACTTAGGTATGATCCATTTCTCCTCCCTCCATCTCTAAACTTGAGGTTGTATGCTTAGATAAACTACTATATAAAGTCCGAGTCATTCAATCATCTTCTGAACATGAAGTATCCCCAGAAGAGTATGATTGATGTTCTTCCACCCCAAGCTTGTCACCTTCTATGGGGTTTGAGGTTTCGTAATACTCATCAGCCATGTTGTAGTGAACTGTCCATCTACCTCCCTTGAGTTCCACCAAGCCTAGAGGAGGGATGGTGGTGATTGTAAGTTCGTGTTGTTCCAGCTCATCATCGTCGGTGTATTCGCTCCACTGAGATGAATAGTCGTTGTCATCCTCACCATATAGATTGTTCCAAACCATGATCGGCATACTGCTCGAAGCTAAGTGACAAGTCTCAATGTGAGGGTCATCACTCTGGTCTGGTTTACTATCTGAATCAAATTCGTCAGAACAAGCTTCACTTTATAATAGTCAGTTTGTTTGAATTTCCCAGTGAGGATAGGAGTCATCATCTCCATAGACCCATTCTTGTTCCTCCATTGGTTCATCAGCTGGCTCATCTGGATAGAATGAAGAACTTCCCCGTGTAGGTTGGTCTTCACAGAAAAACCCCAGTGCATCCAGTTGATGATCTGAATCGGATGGTGAAGCATACTCCTCCTCAGACCTAATGGAATGGTCTTGATGACTGGTTTCTTCATTGCTAGGTGGTAGAGCTTGTAACTGCATGGTAACCCAATTGACAAGCTCTTGAAGCCTACTGCATTGTTCAACATCTTCACGAAGTTGTCGGGCTTGTACAGCAACACCTTCAAGGTCCATCAATTCTGCCTCGCAATGTCACGTAAACTTGCTATATCAAACTGGTGTGCTTGGACGAATCCTTACTCAACAGCTTGAAGTAGGCTTCTACTGTGGTCTGCAGCTTCAGTGGCTACTTTGAGATGACGATCTTGTTCTTCTAGAAGTTATTGCATTGGATCGACATCTTCTTAGAGATGAGGGGCTAAGGAGGTGAGTGCGTGAATACTTTCCCTAGCTAACTCCATTGCCTTAATTAGTTCTTAATCTCATGATAGCACCGGAGTCAAGGGCTGACTGGCAGTCTTCGTATTTGGGGCATCTTCATATGATGACAGTGGGGGCAAATATAACTCGACTAGCTGTAGAGCACAACCTTCAATTATTTTCCAGTAGTCAGAACTACTGAAAAACTCGGGAGGACAGGTGGACAAGATGACTTGTCTCACCGAAGCAAGATCCATGGCTGAAAAAGATATAAGAAAAAAAAGGAAAACTATTCAGTAAATATGGACAAGTATGTGTAAATCAAGAGGAAAACTATGCATATATATACATGCTTATAGTGACAGAACAAAATCTTTTAGGCGTGTAAACGTGGAAAACCACGTCCCCAGCAACGGCACCAAAAAGTTGATCGACCTTTTTCTCGCGTCTGGAAATGAACGCGAGACAAAGGAAGGAATCAAGCTTTTAAATTTATAACCTGAA
Source organism: Alisma plantago-aquatica (assembly GCA_963693085.1). Taxonomy (NCBI): domain Eukaryota; kingdom Viridiplantae; phylum Streptophyta; class Magnoliopsida; order Alismatales; family Alismataceae; genus Alisma; species Alisma plantago-aquatica. The sequence continues at coordinate 282,548,367 of OY856412.1, read as the reverse complement.
TCCTTCTAGGCCCCCACAACTTTTATTACGGAGTCAAAGTAGATATACGGGGTCAAACACAGAGATGTGGGGACGTTTAGGATGCCACAGATCTCATTCTTGGGTCAGATAAGCCAAAAGTGATAGTCGATAAAAGTATATGTTAGAACTAGTCTAGCGGATTGTCACGAATTAAAACAAAACAAAGAAAAGAAAACAAAACAGAACAAAGCTCTTGGTTCTACTAATCAGAGAGAAGGAGTTCCTGTCTATGTAACCACAAGTTGGGTAGTCTACTATCGTTCTCAAGCGTAGACAACCCTCGAACACTTGAGCAAGGAATCTATATCCAAACATAGTATGTATTGTCATGTTTGTTCCTGTGGGGTCATCCCACTCGCTCTCGCACAGTGTGACTAAAACCATCAATGATATATCATCGAGCCTCTCTCAAGGATGATGAATCAACACCTCAAAATATGCTAACTTCCCTTTCGAATCTTAGGATATTCCAGGATGTTAGGAATAGAGCACCTTGGATCTTCCTCCTCTCGGGTTCAGATCCAAACTATCGTCTCTTAGCCATTCCTACACGGGTCTCTCGATACAGGCAGAAATAATAGTTCAAGCAAGAAAGAGATCAACCAAACTAGCTATCATAACAAAAAATGGAAGATAGAACAAGAAACACACTAGATCTGAAATAAATCTACTTGCTTAAGGAAAAAGTACATAAACATGCCCAAAACGGGCTACATAGCTAAGAAGGAGATCAACTAGCCATGGAAAAGCATAGTTGGCACCGAACAAAGATGGAAGAACATAATTGTATAAGAAACCAAGAAACACAACAGAAGAAAGGGGAATAAGAAGAGATTTAGCCCATGGAGGAGAGGTGGCTCTCACTCCTTTTCCTCCGTATAGACTGGATCTCATCTTTTGGTCCTCCTCCTTGATCAGATCTGGGCTCCTTGGTCATCATTCTCTCTAGATCCACCCCGAACAATAGCTTGGTGGGTGAACGGAGGTGGAGGATGATGGAGGTTGGTCTAGATCTGGGTTTCCACCTCAGATCTGGGTGGAAATGGATGGATGGGTAGAGAAAGGATGGAAGCTTGTTGAAGAGGAGAGCGTAGAATGAGCGCCTTGGTCCTCTCAAACCTTGGGATGCTCCCACGGGGCTCTGGGAACCTTCAGATCTCGGAGCAGTAGCCTCTCGGCGTCCTTGGTCGAGGTCCCCCTTTCAAATGAGTGAGGGGACACCTATTTATAGAGGCCAACTGCAAACATCGACCAGTAGATTGGGGGTCGGCCACAGTCGTGGCCAACACCACGGTCGCGATTCATAGAGTGGAAATTGCAGTCGCAGTGATGAAGATTGCGGTCGCGGTTATTGGCTACGGTCGTGGAAGAAAACCACGGTCGTGGTGGAAGGAGTTGGCCACGGTTGTGGCTAAAGGACACGGCCATGGTGAGGAATCACAGTTGTGGTTATTTGCCACAATCACGGTTATTAGCCACAGAAGTGGCGAGGGATTGCGATCGTAGTGTTGAAGACCGCAGTCATGGTTATTGACCATGGTCATGGCGGACGACCACGGTTGTGGTGAAAGTGGATGGCCATGGTTATGGAAGGTGGCCACAGTTGTGGCGAGGAATAGCAGTTGCGGTGTTGAAGACCGCAGTCGCGATTATTTACCACGGTCATGGTTATTGGCCACAGTCATGGCGAAGGTGGATGGCCACAGTCGTGGTAGGTGGCCACAGTTGTGGCGAGGACCGTAGTCATGATTTCGAAGGCCGCAGTCGTGATGGGCACCACGGTCATGTCTGATTGCCATGGTCATGGTCAGGGTGGATTGCCACGGTCATGGCGGGTCCATAGCTGCCGCAAAAACCATGTGTCGGGGAGAAATCTTTGGAGAATAGATGTCTTGTCTAGTTCGGTTCCTGTAAGTCCCAAAATTGGCTAAATTGGCTACATTATTGGCTATTCTAACTACATTATCTAATGAGAGAAAGAAAACATAAAACATGAGCATTATTGGGCATATTAAGACTAAAGTGGCACAAAACCATAGATGAAATGCATAGAGAATATGCGTAGATTTGGGTGTTTTCACTACTACACTCATGTTTGTTGTGCTTGTCGGATCTCTTTCAGCATGCCGGGCTATGGAGAGAGGAAACCTTGAGGTAGTCCTCATGAGCCGTTGAGGCATCATGATGGTGGCTTCCACCCCAACTCATCTGTCCTTATTGCAGAGCATGTGATAGATCTCACTGGAGTTTCCCCTTGTAGCGACATAAGGCAACTGAAGGAGATCTCATTCACGCTCTATTTGCAATGGACAAGGGAGGCCAACAATGGATCTTGTAGCGATCCAGACCGGATTCCAGCCCAGCTAAGGGCTAGACACAACCCAAATAACCATTGAAGATCCTATTTGGGGTAGGCCTAGGGATTTTGGGCATGCCCCACAGTGATGTGGGCCCTTCCTAGCCTTTGATTTTAGATCCAGTGATCCAAGATGCTCTGACTTGAGGTGAAACAATAAAAAATTATAACTTTATACTCCTTAGGCCAAATTTAGCATTTAATATAAGAAAATTGACCAGGGGAACAAGATCTAGATCTTAAGATGTTGTCACTCCATAAATCTAAACTAAATATCTTCATTTTCTCTTTTTGTGAAATTTGGGCATGAATGGTGCATATTTGATGCATGATCATGATAAATCTTGGTTCTTAAATGCACCTCTACCCTTCTAATCATCAAATCAATAACTTATATACATGCTTGGACTCTTTGAGGGGCCTAGTTCCCATTCTTGCACTTTGTTTACCCTCTATGCACATATATATCTAGTTTTTGGACTTTAATGACATACTTTGTCCGAATTAGCTAATATCACTTCTAAATTATATCTAATTATTAACCAACCTCAAAATCATTATCACATACCTCTCTATGACACAATATCACCCCAAGTTTCCCCTATTGCACTTGTCTTGGCCTATATGGTTTTTTATACTTGTATGCGTCCTATTTATGTGAATGAAGGGTTACACTTCAATGAAATGATGCCTCTAATTCCTTTTATGCGTTAAACTATATTAGATATTTGAAATAAGTAACTTTTTGATGGGTTATGATCTAAATGGATAGGTCCAACCCATTTGTGATCTAATCAGGTTATGTGACATCAAACCCATCTTTTCTGACTTAATGTACTCATGTGGCATTTATGCCTTGAATTATGTTCTTGTGCCATAAGCTTGATATTGATCTATTTCGTATGTATTCCCATTCCAATCATGAAGTTATCTTAATTTTATGATGTCCTTGTTGTGAATGTCCCACCTGATTGATTTGTTGTCCCCTAATGTTACAAGTGAACTATGTTGATAATTGCATGCATGTATGTTTGAGATGTTGATACCCAATGATGGTTATATGATGCTAACCTCACCAAATAAAGGAAAATGGCTCAGATAGAAAGTACATAATGAAAATGTGTGAAGTCCATGTTGTCACCAATACATACATGCAAGGCACATCAGGCCCTAGTGTTCTATTCTTCAAGAAGAATAGCCTTGAATCACCCACTAGCACACAATGAAAAACACAATGGAACTAAATTATAATAATGGTATGGATGAATGCCCCCACTTGATAGGCGCAGATGATGTGTCTATGACATCAACATTAAGGATATTGGAAATTGTGATGAAGTGATTGGAAGTATCATGCACTTGAACAAACATCCTATTAAAGCATTTTTCACTCTAGATCTTCCAATACCTTTATATCATTTGAGTTAGTAAGTAGACTAGAACTTGTATGCATGGATCCTATTCTAGATGCACAAATCCTTAATGGTAGTATTTGATGTTCTCATATCATGATCCCCTCTACTTACCTATGTATATCTGGGAAGATGTTTGTTACGACCCGCGTCGAGCTTATCCTGTAAGTATGCTGTTAAGCATGTATTTTTAGCTGCTTTGCTAAGTTGTAAGCTGGTTTTTTTGTTAATAACGTTTAAAACGGATATGATATGTGCATAGTGTAAATCCTAGCCCTTATAACGTGTAGGATCTTGCGCTTGAGGCGTTGCCAGAGAAATCGTTCGAATCCGACCTTCGAGTCAAAAGTTGTATGTTTTTTGAGCTTTGAGGGACCAGTTTGTAATTTCTGAAACCTATGGGCGAAATTGCATTTCGGCCCCCTTGCCTTTTCTTTCCCTTATCCCTTCTCTTCTTTGTTCTTTTCTTCCGTAAATCGCCTAAGCGGCTGAAACGAGCGATAGACTCGATCTTTCTTTCCCTTCCTTCTTCGCGTGAGAGAGAGAGAGAGAGCGGAGAGGGGAAGGGCGATTGGAGCCCTGGTTTTGCTCCGGCCAGCAGCCGCGGCCCTCCTTCTTCTCCCCTCCTTCCATCTTCTCCGCTGGATTGATCCAGCTAGTAGCAGGAGCTACGTAGCAGCAGGAGATGCGTTAGCTCAGAGGTGGCCAGGAGAATAGGGCGCGAAGAGAAGCCCTAGCTCGTCCTTCTTTCTCCCTTCAACCAGTTCTTGGTGGTGTGCACCAGTTGCGGGTGATTTGCAGCGCAAATCGGAGGTTTTGCCCGTCGATTCGAGTGAAATCAACATTAGCAGGTTCGTTTTTATTTCATGTCTGTGCGCTGTTCGACCGAGTTAGGATTTGATTCGGCCGAGTTTCTTTTATAGGTTGAGCAGCGTTTTGATCGGCCGAGTTTCCAGTTGATCGGCCGAGTTTCCAGCTGATCGGCCGAGTTTCCAGTTGATCGGCCGAGTTTCCAGTTGACCGACCAAGAGGCAAGCCGAGCAGTTCAAGGGTTGAATTGATCACACCAGATTGGCAAGCACAGATCTACACCAACAAGAGGTTCATGCATGAGATGTAGATCTAAGCGGTAGTAATTCCTTGTGGCTCTAAGGAATTATAGTAGTATGGGCATTACCATCGCTGATTTTTTATATTGCATGTTTATGTTGTGGGATATAGCATGTATATGGTACATAATATATATATGTGGTTATTGGGTAATGTATATGTATTTATAAACACAAACCCCTCAATAACATATTAATCTTATATTCCTTCCATAAAGAAACACACATGAAAAGCTTGATCGACTAAGTGTGGGCACCACAAGGGTGGTATGTCATCTATCTCATGGAAGTGTGATGGTAATAACTGCTAAGCGGGGTGCATTATTATCGTGTTGGCTTTTAGGTCGGGCTTAACTGAGTGTCCTTAATGAGATCAAGCACCCAAGGCATGCATATTACTATGGAAAGGAGTGGTGTGTACCATCTATCCAAGTGATGTATAAGATGCAATTGAAAACTGTTGCCTATCGTAACGATTGATTATGAATGTTGGCGTTGGTTGGGTAATAACTAAATTATTTTGTATCTTGGCTCATTAGAACTTTTTTCACTACAATCTTCTGAATTGATAATTGAGGGTTATAAATTTGGAAAAATATGAGAGTGATAATTAATTAAAAGCCTAACTAAACATCATCAAATTTTATACAAAATAAAATCAAACCAAAAAAGAGTTTTGATAAAAAAAATTGCAAATTTCTCTTATAGAATTAAATGGCAACACACAACAACACATTTTCTTTGTGCACTTTCCAGCTAGCTCAGCTGGTCAAGCCTACTACTTACGAAGCATAGGTTGCGGGATCAAATCTCAGTGAATCCCATTGGGGCACTACAAGAAGGGACTAAAATCCCTTGGCATACTCGATTGGTTGTTCTCTCTCCTAAAACCTTAGACAGGGGTGAAACTCCTCACTATCCAAAAAACAAAACAAATTTTCTCTACAATCAATCCTTGAGAAGGACAAATTGAATGGGAATAACTTCCACGATTGGTTCAAGATACTGGGAATTATTCTCACACAGGAGTACAAGCTCTATGTCCTAGAAGTACCAGAGCCAGAAGAACCTCTTCCAGTTGTACCAAAGCTAATAGGGATGCTTACAAGAAGCATATTAAAGATGTTGTTGATGTCCAATGCCTAATGATATGATCCATAAACTATTAGTTGCAAAGACAGCATGAGAACATGGATATTATTGAGATGGTCACACATCTTAAGAACATGTTCCAAGATTAGGAAACACAGGAGAGATTTGATGTCTCTAAGGTGTTGTTCAAATGTAACATGGAAGAAGGAGATATAGTACATCCTCCTGTGCTCAAGCTCGTCAGGTATGTGGAGAACCTTTCTAGACCAGGATTCCCCTTGGGTGAAGAGTTACCCATTTATTTGATTCTACAGTCTCTTCCAGAGTCATACATTCAGTTTGTCATGAACTACAACATGAATGACTTTGACAAGCCATTGATAGAGTTACTTGGCATGTTGAGTAGAAATGAGGCACAAAAGAAGAAGAACACGCCCAAGTCTGTGATGATGATCAGCAATATAAAAGGAAAGTCTAAAGGTAAAGGCAAAGGCAAAGGCAAAGCTAAGAAGAGTTATAAACCTGGGTAGAAGCCAAGGTCTTTAACACTCAAGGCAAAGGGAGGAATAAAGAAGGGAGGAAATTGCCACCACTATCACCAGACTAGACACTGGAAAAGGAATTGCCCTCTCTTCTTAGAGGAATTAAAGAAGAAGAAGAAGAAGAAGGAAGGGGTTGAGACCTCTACTTCAGGTATAAACATTATAAGATAAATCTAATTACTTCTTCATCTTGGGTATGTGATACATGATGTAGATATGACATACATTGGTGTGCATGATCTAATAAGAAGTAAAGCCTTTATTAAAGGGCAAGGATGGACTGCATAGAGCAAGAGTTGCTGCAACTTCAATCTACATTTAGAATTTATCTTAGCCCATTAGGCATGTAATAGAGTTAGTTGAACTGATATGCCAATAAATTGAAACATTTTACTTTATGCATCTTGTATGGACAAGGATGGTTATAAATAAAGAATGCTTCTATTTCAAAGATGTGGTCTTATATGGAAATGACCCTAATATCTTGTGATGTTTATATGAAGGATCAAAAGATAAATGTTTATAACATAAATACCTAAATGATTAAAATTGATAAACTCAAACAATCAATATCTATAACATTGTGTCTATAACACATGTATGAGAAATGCATTTCTAGGACATGTTGATGTTTATCTAGAGTCTTTTGGTTATTAAACCAATAAGAGACATGCAACTCTTATATATGAGCAACATGACAAACCGCCTCTCACTAGGAGTAGTGCGAGAACAAGCATTCTATTAGGACTTATACATTATGATGCACAAAGTCCTTCGGAATAAATGCTACAAATAGTTATTTGTACTTCATTACATTTATTTATGATACAGTGACATGTATTCAATAAAATAAAAATATGTTGAAGTGATCAAGAAGATTACATGTATGAAGCATAAAACCTCCTTAAAGGTATTAAGATACTTTGATATCATCAATGTTGAAATACTTTACAAGAATAGTTTTGAGGTCCTTTTGGAGAGACTGTGATAGTGGATCAAAACATGATGATGTATTATATAGAAGGAATCATAAGTCATGATATGATTATCATTTAATATAATCTTCTAATCTCCTCAAAGGCATATTCCTAACACGAAAACAATGTACCACCTAAAATGGTTTAAATGGCATCATATGAGATGTGATATGGAAATATTTCAATATGTATTTTGTAAGGATTGAATCTTATACAAGAAATACTTTCTTGAAGAATTGATCCTTAAGACCATATAAATGTTAATAGGTTGAATACTACTTATCCTAATCTAACAACAAAATGTTTGTTGGTAGGATAGATGAATTCCAAAAGAATCAACGAGAGTAAAGTAGAACCTGAAAAGTTCGAGATCAGTAGGAAAAACATTTGAACCAAAGGAGGTACAATGGAAATTTGGAGAATCACAAATTATTGTGGAAACTCAAATTCCATCTATAAAACAAAACTCACAGTTCTAGTATAACACATCTAAGGTTAAAGGATTGAGAATCCTATAACTCAGATAAGTTCTGAGTTTGTCATAACATGATGAACCAACATTCAACTAAGAACTATTGAGGGACCAGAGTCTGAGAAATGGTTTGAGGCCATTGTATCCAAAGTGGAATCCATGAACACCAACAAGGTATGACCTTGGTGGTACCACTTAGAGGGGTAAAACCCATAAGGTGCAATTGGGTTTTCATAAGGAAGACCAACATGGATGGACATAAAATGACAAATTGGTTGCAAAGGTTTATAATTAGTTCAAAACTGTTGAACATGATTGTGAGAACTTGTTACACTAATGAGATTACTCAAAACATAAAGCACAATCGATCACTAACTAATCACATACCCAAATATATGGGTAAATTAAAATCAATTTCAACATCAGCACCAGTTCAGAAACATTTGCATAAGAGCCCAACATCTTTATTATATCCATACTATGCTAAGAACTTGATACAAATTGTTCTATCGCCTTATCCACAACATATATACATAGGATAACAATATTTGTATATGCCACACAACAAACATTAACATGCTAAAATTTTTTTGATTCGTTTGAAACACCATATACAAACTTTTCCTACCTAGACCTGAGAGTACAGGGACGACTCTAGGGCACACTAGACATCTAATCAACTTTCTCAAAGATTCATTACCATAGCGCCTCTTTACTGCCATATGTTTGTTTTCGTCACTTCTAATTACCTTAAAAAAATGTGGAAAACTATAAGGGTGAGACCCATGTCCCAGCAAGAGATATAACCTCCAACAACGCTTATTGATTACAACATTTTAAATAGTAGATAACTAAGCAGTTGGAGTATTTAATAATCAATTGAACATATTGAACGATCCAAGTATGCTAAATAGATTAATAAATTAATCTTAGCAACAAGTGTGATCATCGATGCATGTATAGATAACAAATAAATCAATTTCTTTGGATAAATATCTACTTAAATATCATCAAATTGCATCTAATAACAATCATTATCATTAATCTGACTATCATCATATTCCTTTCTAACAACACAAGCAATCTAGTATCATAAGCAACCTTGACATCATGAATATGTCTAGTAAAATAACATGGCTATCAATATTGGAATCTCAAATAAATGGAACAAATATATATCATACGTAGAACTAACATCATAGCACAATTAACAGCATAAGCATGATTAGCAATTTAAGCATTTCTAATTACATAGGCATGGCTAGAAATATTAAACATACCTAGTAGCAGCATCTTAACCATCAATGTCGGTATATTTGACAACATAAGCATGTTTACAACACGAGCATAACAACAATATAAGCATATCTATTATCTCTTATTGCACTATACATGATCTCAGTGAAAAGAAAGCATACAAGAGTTATCATCAAATATGAAGCATTGTGTATAACCCTAAATAGATATGCTACACGACTGTCTTACATCTTTTATTATGCCCTGAGGAATTTGAGGATACCACTCAAAATCCAACTGACCACTACTAAGTCGAAATCAGTGCAATACAAGATCTAGGAAGATCTAGACTCCTAAGATCTTCTCTTCCCTTGGTCAGTACGAGTCTGGCACAACGACACATAAGGTCAAGCTGCCAACAACCTAGTCCATCCTTGGTACAGTTCACGACACTAGTGAAAGGATGTGGGTACGCATACCCTAACATCCGAGGTACAACTGCAGCTGTCCCCCAATCTCGTCACATATATAATCACTGAGACACGAATGCAACCGTTCTCAAACTAAGGGCTAGGTATGACCGCAGTCATCCTCCCTAAACACTTGAATTCAGGATGACAAGCACCCTGCATACTCATCAGTATGCACTCCGAGTTTCCCTTGGGAATACTCATTTCACCATCTGGAAAGTTCTGACACTCAGATGGATCTATGGCACATGGCACTACATGATTAGAGTTTCACTTGATTAGTTATGCCAATTGGGTGAATTAAGGTTGCATCAAACAAGTGGACATACAAACCCTAATTCACTTCTAGCAAGCATATAAATATCTGAACTTTAAAAGATATAAAATGTGTGAAACATAATTTCTAATCTCATCATCACATGGTACTATTCACTTACCATTCATGAGGCTACACTAGTCATCATACTATCATAAGATATAAATCCTTTTTACAATATCACAAGTTATCAACCCTTATCAACACAAGAGGATTACACCTCATTTAGGGCTCAACCATGCCTAAAGGTCATTAATATCGACATACTATTACAAGATATAAAATCCTTTTCACAATATCATAGGGTATCGACCCTTATCAACACAATAGGATTACACATCATTTAGGGCTCAACCATGCCCAAAGGTCATTAAGACCATCATACTATTCCCTGCAAGAACGTCATTATCTTTGCATGACTTATAATAAGGCTAAAAAACATCACTTACATATAATACACCAAATCAACACAACATTACATTAATGAGCTAATCGATATTCATAAACAATCATAGCAGGGTTATATTAATATTAAGAACATTCCTTCAGTACATAAACATGCAAGGAATCTAGATATGATTAACCCTCATCATATTCATAATGCACATGTTTATCATAAGAAAGTATCAACCATGTAGATATGATAACCACCAATTAACATATCAAGGTTATGATCATATTAAGGTGGTTATTCCACCATCATTCCATCATATAAGAATGTTAAACATGAATACTCATCTTTATCTATTTGCATTAGAGTAAGGTTCATAAGATAAATTATATTAATGTTACTAATCAACACTCATACCCAAACCCTAACTCACGACATCCCCATTGGATCATGGATGCATAAGATGAAGCATCATCATCACATTCCATACCATTCTTAAGTATGAACCCACACATAAATAAAGGTGTAACCATCGGGTTATAGCATACTAGGGTTTCAACAATAGTAATAGAGTACTCCATGATTGTATTAGTCATTCAAGGACTATTCATACCCAATTACCATCATTTAGTTATATTAAAGCTAGGTATAACAAGATATACCTCATTAGGGTTACATATCAACACAATATGGTTATCATCCCTTCTATTCATATGAGTGAATAGGTAAGACTACCTTATTAAGGGTAACCCTCCATTAGTTCCATCATCATTCAACCCATATCACCATACCACAATGTCACCCAGAACCATTGGATGTTTAAAAGGTAAGACCATTGGCTGTTTACATAAGTAAACACCTTGAATGAATCATATATGATGTTATTGAGTTGTGATCTATAAAATTCACCATTTACCCTAGACATACTGTGGTTAACAACAATAAGGGTTCTGTTGAGAGTAGGGTAAAACCCACAATCGATTGTTCATTCAAAACAAGCCATCCATTGTCAACAAGTAAGCTCCTTAAGTTGATCATATAAAGGAAACCATCTAAATCACATTATTAGGACCAACATATTACATTAGACATAATTCCACTTTATTGGAGGAATAAACATTAGATCTTGACCATTGGGTCAAGTTCTTATGTTAAAACCATCAATTACAGTATATGTCCGACCATTGCATCAAGTGACCCAAGAAACCATCGGTCTAAGGCTTAATTGATGCTACCACTACAATTCTTAACTCAACATAGGTTGTAGAGACCTCTTCCACCATAATTAGTGACCATTAAATCACCATAGGTTGTTAGATCAACACTATATTCATTAATTAGCATCAAATATTAATCTCATGTCATCAATGATTGATAACATCAGTAGGGTACTTAATGGTTGATCATTAAACTTCTAATTGATTCAAAACCTAACATAAGGGGGTGACCATAGGTTGTCACCATCATCTGACACATTTGATCTCGACCATCATTTATAATGAAGACAACACCATAGGTTTGTTGCAATGGTACCATCATCGGATCATGGGTTTATAGAAGAAATCAACTTTAAACCCAAAAATTGACCATTGGTTGATAGGTGCTTAGCACCATAGGTTGTCAAACCAACCTGATACAAGTCATATTATACCTTAGGAATAACTTACACATGATCAAAGGTTCATCTAGAACTGAAATCATAACATGGAACATTATAAAATCGAAATCCAAGTCAAGCATAGCCTTTTAGTGCATGAATCATCGTTTTCAAGAAAGAACATGAGCTAGCAAGCTTATGGTAAGCAATAAACGTGGAGCAAGTTATAAAATTTGACTCTAATGATAAGATAAACTCCCACACATAAGAAAAAACTAGCAGGTAGGGTAGAAAATCCAATCATAAGCTGTGAACTCGTCCATCTAGCACCTCTCTTCATCAAATGAGCAAACCCTAAGCATAAGGAGCAAGAAAGGTAGGGTTTTAGAGCTTTAGATCAATTTCTACCATGGAACAACAAGGTTACAACCTGTATAAAGGTAGGAGGAAGTATAAAAAATAAATAAATGGATGAAATAAGGGGATTCTTACTCTTTTAGGTCAAGATCACTAGAAGGAAGCTTTTTTAAACCAAAAAAGAAGTCAATTGCAACCCTAGATTCTTTTTCCAAGAAGCTCCCCTCTTTCTTCTTACTTGGATAGAAAATTCATAGAAGAACAGAGGGAGGATGAGGTTTGTAGAATGAGGGAAGTGGTGGAGATAAAATGTCTCGTTTTGGTGCTTAGGGATAAGTATATGAAACTTTAAGATAAAGAAAACGTTGAAGTTCTAGTATCTTTCCAAGTGTCCATGGCCTTAAACCATTACTAATATACAAGAACACACATAATAATATCCCCCAACGTCCATATATACATGCTTATCCCTCGTTTCTTGAATTTCCAAGCAAAACAAATAACACATTTGTTGATAGCTACTAAAGGTTGCTCATCCATGAAGGGGTAAACCCTACAAAAACCCTTGGAGAAAACACCTTCAAACCAAGGTTTAAATGGGCAACCCATGGATCAAAAAGCTCAATAATGATGATATAATATAAAAGGAACATAATTCAAGTGATAAATTGCAAATAAACCTCTCAATTGGTTAAATTGCATAAAAGTCCAAAATGTGCATAAAATTGCATAACTTGCTCAAATAGTGTCCAAATTGGACCAAATTTGAAAGTTAAGCTTTTATTATGATTTCAAAGCATATAACAAGGTTATATTATAGTTTTAAGAATTAAATTATGATAATTAATCTTATTCAACTCATTAAGCAAGTTTAGGGGTCTTACAACTATAAACCCCTAATAGGGATTTTGCCCCCGAAATCCAAGGTAAACAAAGATGGGTACTTCCTTTGCACATCATCCTACTTCCTTCACATGGTTACTTGAATATCATGGTGATGTAACATCATTCATACATATCTCATCTTGGGTTAGCACAAAAACCCCCACATAAGAAGACAATTGCAAATATGGAACATAGAAACTTGTTGTGTCATCTGTACAACTCTAGTAGTAATGCTCAACTTCAAATTCTAGCTATCATCCAAAAATTATATATATTATATCAACACATTACTCAAAAGTCATACTTTCTATCTTTTTGCCAATCATGGCATGTGTACCATACCATTCCTTGAAGCATAAAAAAAGGTGATGTATCCATCCTTTTTTTTCTAGATACACTAACACTGGAACACTTGTCAGTTCTTTTTCAGCATCAAAAGAAATGTTGACGCTGGCACCTGTCATTCCATACAAGAAAACATCATTCCTAGTCAACCTTGTTAGGGGTGAAACAATAACACTATCTTCACCTTACTAGGATTTACACAACCTACTTAGAATATATATCATGATCCCATAAAGACATTTAATCAACCCCATCTCACTCTTGTTCAACTTGTCTCATATCTATTGCTACTTTAGAAACCCTAAGCTTTTGAAGAAATATTGATCATATTTTTGACCATATTTGAAATACTTTGACATGTCATCATTCAAAGCTTGATATAACTTGTATTACATGATCGGAACACTCTGTTCCTCCTATTCATAAACTCTATTTGTACATTGGTTAGTCTAAAGGACATAACTCTAAACTCATCATGGTCATAGAACTTATGTCATCCATTCTAACTCTTATGTCTAAAGGATATTTTATCTTAAAGAAGCACGATAGCACATGTCTACTGATCAACAAACTATCTATCCTTGATAGTGGTCTTGCCCAACTATCACTGAACCATACACAATATTATAGAATCACTTTTGTTTTTCCTTCCAAACAATATTTAGAGGGTCATAATCAACCCTCTCTCTCTCTAAGGGAGAGGAACACTAGGAATGTTCATGTAATAAACATCTCCAACCTTCACATACTTCACATACTGTTGTTACATCTTGGATACTAGGATTCATTACCTTGGTATCCACCACATGTGCTATAAGGAACTCCCATCCTTATATCATCTACTTTTACCAACATAATCAAATATCAAGACATATAAGAGGAGTCTTCCTAATTATTTGAAGGCTCAAAACCAAACTCATCACAAAATTTATGATCTTGGAACCATAGTCCAAACAACCTTATGCTATAATAAGCTATCCACCCTCATGTTTACACAAATCCATGCATACAAAGTGGAAATGATCCACTTGAAAGTTGTACCCTAGAAAGGAAAGACACAAAGGGAACCAAACTTCCCACATCATCGCAACATTATTCAAGGGTCACTAGTAAAAAGGTAACCAATTCTATTTTCATTATGCAAGTTACATCTTCTTATGTATCATTTTACCCTTTTCATTTTGGGTTCCTTGCCATTATCATAGGAATAATCATGATTAACATATCTCATTACTCCTTCCTTGATGACTATTTATCACACTTGGGTATGTTCTCTTATTTTATTATATTTTTCAACCACTTATCAATAGGTAAATCATCATATTCCAAATTTTCTTCATTAAACATGGATCGCCTGCCTTAATTTCTTTCAAATGCCATGCTTATTTTACATTAACACTTTCTTACACACATAGGTTGGTCTGAGATTAACTCAGGTTCCACCTTATTCCTTTGTCATTTTTCTCATTTATCTTCTCATTTTATACTTATTAGTGGAGTTCTCTCCATCTTATGTGGATTTCATACCTTGAATCACTTTATAAGCATAGACTTATCTGTCTTTTACTTTATTATCTTCTTAAATCACATCTTCAAGAACTCCTCTTTTCCTTATTTGTATTCAGATTTAGATTTCATGGTGTTGTATCTTTCTCTTATAGTTACCACACATTCAAGTTGTGATAGATAATGATGCAATTCTCATCTTCTTTAAGGTAGGATTGAGATAGTCACACCATAATTTATTATTTGTTATTTTCTTTATATTGTCTCAAAATGACTACTTGATCAAAGTAATTAGAAAGATAAAAATCTAAGAGTTCCATACTTACCTTTTCTTCAATAATTGAATACTTGGCTAGGGCATCCAAGTACTGAGATTAGGCAGTATGCACCATATTTTTATGTCATATTCCTAATTTTGACATCATCCTAGTCCTAAATCCTAGTGTCCCTATAGACTCAGTGAACCTAAAGATTTGATACCAACTTGTGAGAACTCATTACACTAAATGAGATTACTCAAAACATAAAGCACAATCGATCACTAACTAATCGCATACCCAAAAATGTGGGTAAATTAAAACTGATTTCAACATCAACACCAACTCAGAAACATTTGAATAAGATCCCAACATCTTTCTTATATTCATACTATGCCAGGAATTTTATACAAACTATTCTATCACCATAGCCACAACATATATACATAGGAGAACCATATATTTGTATATGCCACACAACAAACATTAACATGCTAATAAAATTTTGATTTGTTTGAAACACCATCTACAAACTTTTCTTACCCAGACCTGAGAGTATAGGGATGACTCTAGGGCACACTAGACATCTAATCAACTTTCTCAAAGATTCATTACTATAGCTCCTATTTTCTGCCACATATTTGTTTTCGTCACTTTCGATTACCTAAAAAAATGTGGTGAACCACAAGGGTGAGACCCATGTCCCAGTAAGAGATATAACCTCCAACAATGCTTATTTATTACAATATTTTAAATAGTAGATAACTAAGTAGTTGGAGTATTTAATAATCAATTGAATAGATTGAACAGTCCAAGTATGCTAAACAGATTAAGCAATTAATCTTATCAACAAGTGTGATCATCAATGCATATATAGATAACAAATAAATCCATTTCTTTGGATAAATATCTACTCAAATATCATCAAATTGCATTTAATAACAATAATTATCATTAATATGACTATCATCATATTCCTTGCTAACATCACAAGCAATCTAGCCGCATAAGAAACCCTGAAATGAATATGTCTCGTAACATAACATGGCTATCAAAATTGGCATCTCAAATAAAGGGAACAAATATATATCATATGTAGAACTAACATCATAGCACAATTAACTGCATAAGCATGACTAGCAGTTTAAGCATTTCTAATTACATAGGCATGGCTAGCAATATTAAACGTAGCTAGCAGCAACATCTTAACCATCAGTGTCAGTATATTTGACAACATAAGCATGTTTACAACATGAGCATAACAACAACATAAGCATAGCTATTATCTCTTATTGTACTATACATGATCTCAGTGAAAAGAAAGCAAACAAAGGTTATCATCCAATATGAAGCATTGTGTATAACCCTAAATAGATATGCTACATGACTGTCTTACATCTTTTATTATGCCCTGAGGAATTTGAGGATACCACTCAAAATCCAACTGACCACTGCTAAGTTGAAATTAGTGCCATACAAGATCTAGGTAGAGCCGGACCCCTAAGATCTTCTCCGCCCCCAGTCAGTACGGGTCCGCCATAGCAACACATAAGGTCAAGATGCTAACAACCTAGTTTGTCCTTGGTACATGTCACGATGCTAGTGAGAGGAGGTGGGTATGCATACCCTACCATCTGAGGTACAACCATAGTTTTCCTCCAATCTCATCACATATATAATCACTGAGACAGGACCGCATCTGTTCTCAAACTAAGGGCCAGGTATGACCGCATTCATCCTTCCTAAACACTTGAATTCAGGATGACAAGCACCCCCCATAGTCATCAGTATGCGTTCTGAGTTTCCCTTAGGAATACTCGTTTCGCCATCTGGCAAGTTCTGACACTCAGATGGATCTATTGCATAGGGAACTACATGATTAGAGTTTCACTTGATTAGTTATGCCAATTGGGTGAATTAAGGCTACATCAAACAAGTGGACATACAAACCCTAATTCACTTCTAGCAAGCATATAAATATCACAACTTCAAAAGATATAAAACGTGTGAAACATAATTTCTCATCTCATCATCACATGGTACTATTCACTTACCATTCATGAGGATACACTAGTCATCATACTATCACAAGATATAAATCCTTTTCAAAATATCACAGGGTATCAACCCTTATGAACACAAGAGGATTACACCTCATTCAGGTCTAAACCATGTCCAAAGGTCATTAAGACCGTCAAACTATCACATGATATAAAATCCTTTTCACAATATCATAGGGTATCAACCCTTATCAACACAAGAGGATTACACCTCAATTAGGGATCAACCATGCCCAAAGGTCATTAAGACCATCATACTATTCCTTGAAAGATCATCATTATCTTTGCATGCCTTATAACAAGGCACAACAACATCACTTACATATAATACACCAGATCAACACAACATTGCATTAATGAGCTAGCAAATATTCATAAACAATCATAGCAGGGTTATATTAACATTAAGAACATCCCTTTATTACATCAACATGCAAAGAATCTAGATATGATTAACCCTCATCATATTCATAATGCACATGTTTAGCATAAGAAAGTATCAACCATGTGGCTATGATAACCACCAATTAACATATCAAGGTTATGATCATATTAAGGAGGTTATTCCACCATCATTCCATCATATAAGAATGTTAAACATGAATACTCATCTTTATCTATTTGCATTAGAATTAGGTTCACAAGATAAATTATATTAATGTTACTAATCAACACTCATACCCAAATCCTAACTCACGACATCCCCATTGGATCATGGATGCATATGGTGAAGCATCACCATCAAATTCCATACCATTCTCAAGTATGAACCCACACATAAATCAAGGTGTAACCATCATGTTATAGCATACTAGGGTTTCAACAATAGTAACAGAGTACTCCATGATTGTATTAGTCATTCAAGGACTAT
Organism: Alisma plantago-aquatica; assembly: GCA_963693085.1. Lineage (NCBI taxonomy): Eukaryota > Viridiplantae > Streptophyta > Magnoliopsida > Alismatales > Alismataceae > Alisma > Alisma plantago-aquatica. The sequence goes on along the minus strand of OY856412.1, from coordinate 282,530,095 downwards.
TCATACCCAATTACCATCATTTAGTTATATTCAAGCTAGGTATAACAAACTATACCTCATTAGGGTTACATATCAAAATAATATGGTTATCATCCCTTCTATTCATATGAGTGAATAGGTAAGACTACCTTATTAAGGGTAACCCTCCATTTGTTCCATCATCATTCAACCCATATCACGATACCACAATGTCACCCAAAACCATTGGATGTTTAAAAGGTAAGCCCATTGGTTGTTTACATAAGTAAACACCTTGAATGAATCATATATGATGTTATTGAGTTGTGGTCTATAGAAGTCACCATTTACCCTAGACATCCTTTGGTTAACAACAATAAGGATTCTATTGAGAGTAGGGTAAAACCCACAATCGACTGTTAATTTAAAACAAGCCGTCCATTGTCAACAAGTAAGCTCCTTAAGTTGATCATATAAAGGAAACCATCTAAATCACATTATTAGGACCAACATATTACATTAGCCATCATTCTACTTTATTGAAGGAATAAACATTAGATCTTGACCATTGGGTCAAGTTCATATGTTAAACCTATCAATTACAGTTTAGGTCTGGCCATTGCATCAAGTGACCCAAGAAACCATTGGTCTAAGGCTTAATTGATGCTAAAACTATAATTCTTAACTCAACATAGGTTGTAGAGACCTGATACACCATCATTGGTGACCATTAAATCACCATAGGTTGTTAGATCAACACTATATTCATTAATCAGCATCAAATATTAAGCTAATGTCATCATTGATTGATGATACCTATGCTAATGGCAAGGAACCCGAAATGAAAAAGGTAAAATGATACATAAGAAGTTGTAACCTGCATAATGAAAATAGAATTGATTACCTTTCTGCTAGTGACCCTTGAAAAATACTACTATGGTATGGGAAGTGTGTTTTCCTTTGTGTCTTTCCTTTCTAGGGCACAACTTTCAAGTGGATTATTGCCACTTGGTATGTATGGATTCTCTACAAGCATGAGGGTGGATAGCTTATTATATCATAAGGTTGCTTGGACTATGGTTCCAAGATCACATAGTTTGTGATGATTTTGCTTTTGAGCCTTCCAATAATTAGGAAGACTGCTCTTATATGTCTTGATATTTGTTATGTTGGTTAAAGTGGATGAGATAATGATGTGAGTTCCTTATAGCACATGAGGTGGATACCAAGGTAATGAATCCTAGTATCCGATCATAAGCTGTGAACTCGTCCATCTAGCACCTCTCTTCATCAAATGAGCAAACCCTAAGCATAAGAAGCAAGAAAGGTAGGGTTTTAGAGCTTTAGAGTAATTTCTACCATGGAACAGCAAGGTTCCGACCTGGAGAAAGGTAGGAGGAAGGATAAAAAAGAAATAAATGGAGGAAAGAAGGGAATTCTTACTCTTTTAGGTCAAGATCACTAGAAGGAAGCTTTTTAAACCCAAAAAGGAAGTCAATTGCAACCCTAGATTCTTTTTCCAAGAAGCTCCCCTCTTTCTTCTTCCTTCGATAGGAAATTCACATCATCACAGAGGGAGGATGAGGTTTTTATAAGGAGGGAAGTTATGGAGAGAAAATGGGTCGTTTTGGTGCTTAGGGATAAGTATATGAAACTTTAAGATAAAGAAAATGAAAAAGTTGAAGTTCTAGTATCTTTCCAAGTGTCCATGGACTTAAACCATTAAGAATATACAAGAACACACACAAGAATCTCCCCCAGCATCCATAGATACATGCTTATCCATCGTTTCTTGAATTTCCAATCAAAACAAATAACTCATTAGTTGATAGCTACTAAAGGTAGCTCATCCATGAAGGGGTAAACCCTAAAATACCCTTGGAGAAAACACCTTTAAACCAATGTTTAAATGGGAGCCCTATGGATAAAAAATCTCAAGAATGATGAGATAATATCCAAGGAACATAATGAAAGTGATAAATTGTAAAGAAAACCTCTCAATTGGGTAAATTGTAGAAAAGTCCAAAATGTGCATAAAATTGCATAACTTGCTCAAACAGTGTCCAAATTGGACCAAATTTGAAACTTAAGCTTGTATTATGATTTAAAAGAATATCACAAGGTTATATTAGATTTTTAATAATTCAATTATGATAATTAAGATTATTCAACTCATTAAGCAAGTTTAGGGGTCTTACAATGATGAAATCTCTTCACCAATTAATATGTAGTTTGTTAAGACTGTAAGATTTGACATATGGAGATTAAAACAACATTACTTAATAGGAATGATGGAGAGGATGTGTTCACGACACAATCTGAAGGTTTTATAACTCCATTAATGCAAATAAAGTCTATAAGCTATAATGTTCAATCTAGAGGTTGAAATAAGCATCTTAGAACTGGAAGCTTTGATTTGACAAGAAATTTAAAGAGTTTGACTTAAATCAAGATAAAAGATGAAATTTGTAGTTACAAAAGATTTAGTGGGAGCATATGAATATTCCACACATTGATGAGGAATGACATATCGATACTAAGTATTGAAACCTGGCATGGAAAGCACCTTCAATATGAAGGATTACGTGAAACATCCTATGCGATAGGAATTGAGATATATAGACATAGTTCTAGAAAGTTTCTAAACCTAAAAATGAGCACATATATTGGTCAGATGCTAAAAGAGTTCAACATGAAGGATTTCGTAAGAGATAATCTATCCATGTAGAAGGGATCCGTTTCTCAAGAATCCAATGTTCCAATCCTTGTGAAGAATGGAAGAGATTCCATATGCATTAACATTTGGATCTATTAGAAATATAGTGTAATAATCCCATTATATTGCATGTATAGGACATGACTAGATGATTTTAGTCAGATCCAATGAAGGTCATTGGAATACCATAGAAAACATTCATTAGTACTTAAAAAGAACTAAAGGATCAGTTGATGCACTATATTAATAAGGAGGAGTTGTATGTAAAGAGTTACATCAATGAGAGCTTCCGAAATGGCATAGAATGATCACAATATAAAACTATGTTTAATCTTAAGAGAAGAGTTAAAATTTTGAAAGAGTTCCAAACTATATACAATTATTATAATTCTACAATATAAGTTGTATGTCCTAGTGTTATGAAAACATGAGTGAGTATTGTATGAATCTAGAAGTTCATATAGATAAACTTGTGAGATGTTCCAACCATTGAGAACATAGTAGAAATACTATGACAATAATGGAGATACTGGTTATGCAAGGAATATCAGATAGCATACTACGACTATTCCATCTCATACGAAATGTCATGCAGTGAAGAGATGTGAAACATGCAACATACCAACCAAATGCAATATGTTGTTACCCCACTAGATTAGCACTTGCATAGCAAAAAATGATGGACATGCTAAAATCACAAAGAATGAGATTCATGGGTGATTGGTTCTAAGTGCAAGTGGAAGTCTATTGGTATGTATGCCCAAAGAATCAATCATGTGATGAGTGTGATGGCAAATTATGTAAAGGATTTGATTAATAATAAAGGCAATATTCCAATTTAATCTATTTCACTTAGTTATGAGATGATGAGGAAATATAATGAATGTCTAAAGAATGACATTACTCAATGACGTATGTCTTCAAGTTTGTGATTTGAAAAATGATATCATATGGATGTTAAGAGTATGTACATTCTTGATATGTCCATATTCAGATGTTATTGTGGAAGGCAGAAAGATAACAATAATACATAGACTAGAGTGTGGGTTAGTTGATGATAGAATCTCATTACTCATGATATGTGGTATCAAACCAAGCACATGGATACTTGTTAGAGAACAATGTATCAGACAGATGCACCTTGAGAGTGATACATGGAAACCATACTTGGTGGTCATAGTCATCTCCCATAGTTAAGGTGGTGATTGTAGTTTTTAGACATCAAATCACCACTCTTAGTACATGTCGTTCGGTGTGTTTTGACATCACCCATCATGATTCTGATTATGGGTTGCCATAAAGGTGATGATAGGATACATTATGATACATGGGGATGATTGTGAGTGATGTAGATGGGATTTGTCCCTCCTACAGGAGTTTGATATCCTGGCCACTTCATAAGTGAGACTGAGAAAAGCATGCCATGCACATGTGAATCCATATATGATATTGAGATCACATATATATCAGACAGTCTGCTCTAGTTCAAGGAACATGGATTGAATATTGAAAGGATGATGATTCCATGCCTCAAGTTCAAATCTGGATATCAGTGACAAAGGAATGATACAATCACTATAACACCTATCATAGATTGTAGGTTGAAGTTGTTCTCCAACTTTCCATTTACTTGGATAGCAATGATGTCTGACTAGACACCGCTCTTTGCTTGTGATGTCATAAATGAGTTATGGATATTTACTGCCAATGTAACTTGGAACCTATAGGGTCACACACATATGAATTCACTTGGAATAGGAGTTTAATCATGAATGATAATTAAGTTGATTACTAAAGTGTTTATGTACTCAATATAAATAATAATTAACTGATTGGACTCTGAACTGACCGATTCAAGTGTTGAACTGACTCTTTGGAGTGTTAGGTTGACTGGACATTGCATTGGCTGAATTCTGGATGAATCAAGGAACAAACCGACCAGTTCACTAAGTGAACCGATCGGCTCAAGGTCGCCAGATGACCGGTTCATGAGATGAACTGCCTGGTTCACAAGAGAAATTTGATGAATCAAGGATTAGTATTGTTGTCATGTCATGCATTAATTGGATTAGAATTGTCAATATAATTTTGATTAGGAAGCATGATGATATGATCGATTTACTAGGTGAACGATCAGCTCACATGCCAACCGATATGTCACCTGTAAACCGATCATTTCTCTTGTCACAAGTTGCAAAAATTCATGAAATTTCAGTCCCTTCTGCTCCCACTCAGACTGAGAACTCTGACCCTGACCCTCCTATAAATAGAGGGGTACTGGGGGCTTCTCAGATAATAAATCAATTGCCTTTAACAATTGTTTGGTCTCTCTCCATTATGGTAATTGAGAGAACTCAAACAAGTCCTACCTAATAAAGGGAGGGATAGCAAGGGAGAACAATTGTGGGAGAGAAAGTTGGTGACTAGTATGCCAACATGAAGGGACAACTCCTCATTCATTCTATGAGAATGACATGAGTCCTTGGTGGTCCGTGTGGACTACTCTAGAAGTGTGAATACTTTTCCTTCTAGGAGGACATTGTTAATCTACTTTCCGTGGAGATGAACTAGGAGGCCGACGCATATGTCGTGTGAGTGTGACTTCAGGAAAGGTTGTACAACCACAATGAGTGTAGTCACTGAACTTGCTCCAGGACCTGGTATGACCTCATAAACATCCTTCCTATTACATAATAATTGACGTGATTCATTGGTTCAAGAGGAATATGATGTTTAAATTTTTGTTTCTACTGCATGTTCTGTCATCATATTTCCCTACATGCTGCTCATCAGAGGCTTAGATTTATAGGTGATGGCCTACTGAGAGGTGGGTACCCTATGGATGTTGATTTGTTGTGGAAGAAGGAGTCCCTCATGGTTTGAAATCTCTAGAACATGAAACCATGGTGATATTTTGATGAAAAGAATCGGAATGGTTAAGTGTATCTACAGGGGATATTTGCTTGATCCAGGACAGACTAGAGATGGGAAGTTGAGAAGAGGTCAGCTTCACAGACTAATGGAATCCATAAGAAAAAAGAAAGTAGGTGGAGGGGAAGACCTCCCTCTTCTCGGATACCCGAGAGTCTGACTAGGACTCAAATAGGCAGCGTGACATTTCAAACCAATGAAATTCGACTTTTGGTTATAATCCAATATTAGGATATTAAGTGAGTAAGTAATTTTCTTGCTAATTCATATTGGAATACCTAGAAACATCCAAAACTAACCAATTTTGGTGTGTTACTAAATTTGACCATGACGAGTCCAAAAATCTAGTTAGTTTCCTAATTTGACTAACCTAGCTTACTATATCTCTCTTTTTAGGATAAACATTTAATTAATCATATAGGATTACTTAAAATGAATTTGGGGATAGCATCATGAGAAAATCCCGAAATTATCAAATCAATTTTATTTTTAGAATTATGAGGCCATAAAATGAATGTTGGTTGTGTTAATTTCATTTTAAACCCTAGATGTCAATCATTGGATAGTTAGGGCTATACTAGTGATATTAAGTTTCAATTGAACTGATTACATACAAAAGTTATCTAAATTAGTTGAAGTAACATAATTGAGAGCAATCATCACATTAGTCTATTTCTTAATCATCAATTTTAGAATAAAATGAAAATTAGGGTTTCAAAATTAGGGTCATTGTACATTATTCAAAATTTCTGGGTGTTACAATGACTCACCTTCATGTATCACCATGGTAAGCAAACTCATTTGTTGAATCCTTGAGCTGAGATAAGGATATCATTTATGCTTCTATATGATGTTTTGTATGGAATAGTTTTGAGCATGTCTCTTATCTTTCTTTAAATAAAGAGGTGATGTATGCCATAGTAGTTATGGGGATCATATATAGAGTTTTGATTCTTGGTTTCATAGATTTCCATATTCTAGGTCAAGTATTTTAAGTTTATAACAATGTAGCAAAAACTCCAAGACCATAATCATGTTCATCCGGAATACTTCCGTAACAAACATAATAAAGTTGATCTACCATTTATTGATTGAAACAAGAATTGTGACCATAGAATAATGGAAAAATAAGATCATAGGGTCATACATATACCAATGTTAAGTGTTCAAGCAGCGTCAATCTAGTATATCTTGTTAGTAGTTGCTTCTACCTAACAAAAAAATCATGATAACCTTAATATGTATACATTATGTAACTTAAACCTTGAAAACAAGCAAGTTAACATCGTATTATTGATAAACTTAAAAAGTAGATTTAATAGGTTCTTTCTAGTGCATATGTTTATTCACTAAAATTCCACTCTCTTCTAGACTTGTAAGATTATGTTTTATAGTATTTTCATCTTTGAGAAAACAAGTGCAACTCAATCATAGTGTATGTAGTTAAAGTAAATAAAGTGTTGTATTGCAAGAAACATAATTATGATTCTTGAAGTGTAACTATACTAAAAAAGTGTAATAATTATGCACATCATCTACTCTAGGTATGATTTACACACTTTGTCTATGTATCCAATGAAATATTTGATGTCCTCTATCAATTCCCTAGTTTTAGAATGCTAGTATCTTATGAGGTTTAAGATCTTCCACTATATTTTACCACTATAAATAGTGCTTTATAAAAAATTTAGATCATCAAGTATAAATATGCAACTAAATATTACCTTAACCATGATTTCTATTTTTGTCTTGACTTTCTCTTCTATGCTTCACACATATTTATTTGTGTGTTCCATATGTACATTATAGAGTTATACTTCTTCTTTTAACTATTTGATTGGATTTCTTCATTCGGTCATTTCATTTCATACTTTAAAATATCACTACCTTTATTTCTACATATTATTGTTTCAATATCCTTTGTTTCCTCGTGATGGTCCTTAGTTTCTTCATTTTTTCATCCTATTGATTTGAATTTTTGCATTATATATTCGTTTTCAATAATATCTTCATTAACATATTTTCATTTATGTTTCAGCATTATTTGAATATTTTGATTGTTATAACTTACAAGATTCACATCTATGTTATGTCTACCAAGATTTATCTTTGATACTTTCTTTTGTTATTCCTTAGCTTGCTTAACCTTTTCCTCATTCACCTATCTTAGATTGTTATCCAATGATTATAGGTGATGATTTGTAATCGTATATCTAGTATTCAATCCCCTTTCATCTAAGTGAATCTTATCATAGTGAACTTCTTTATCAGTTTTAATTTCTTCTAGATCAATCAAAATATCAAATGATGGTATAGGTAAATATGGCTACAGAGCAGGTAGTAGAAAAAAATTATCTACCATATTCCCCATAACCAACAGATTGTGCCAATAACTATAAGATAGAAAGGCTGGTTTTGGGGATATACCTAGTCCTGGAGCAAGTTCAATGACAATCCACTTTGTTGTCGTTGCACAACTCTAACTCCTAGTTGCATTGGGGCTCGTCTGACTATTCCTCCGTGGATAGTAGACTCGAACATCGTCTTCTACAGTAGACCCTCTCATCATAGTCTGCTGGTTGACGATGTCCTCCTTAGTGGCAAACAATGACCTCCCGCCTCTAGAAAAGTCTACACATACCACGTAGAACTCATTTCGTCCTGCTAGAACAGACAGCAAGGAGTTTTTCCTCCCGTTGGCATACTAATCACCAACTTGCTCTCCCACAACAATGATATCATATGTTCTCTCCCTTGTTATCCCTCCCTAGTCGAGTAGGACTTTCTTGGGCTCTCATGGTTATGAAAACCAGAAAGTACAAGGTTTGTCAGAGCAACTAATTCTCAATTGTCTGTATTGTACTATGGGAAACCCCCAGTACCCCTCTATTTATAGGTGGGGTTTAGGATGGGTTCCCAGTCTATGCAAGAGTGGAAGGAACAGGTAGATCTCAAACTTTTGCAACCTGCAACCACCAAAATGGTCATCTAGCATGCGAGACGATCTTCTCATACTACAAGATGACTGTTTTACAGTTTCCCAATCCACACACAAATTTAGTTATTCGATTCCAATTTATATTACATATTAATTCCTTGAACTACAAGTAATGTGCAATCGTATAAGTTCGGGAAACATCCAGAACCTTCGTTCATCCCAATTGAGCCATCTCACCCATGTGAGATGCTTGTCTCTCTCACCCAGATGCCTATCTGGCGAGTCAAGTTGAGCTAATCAGTTCAACAGATTAAACTGGATGGTTCACAAGGTAGAACTTAGCCAATTTCATTTCAAACCAGACTGACATCCCAAATACCCATCTCAACCCCTTGAGATGACCATTCGACACTCTAGACGGTAGTCTCATGCCATGATACGGGCATTTGGCAGTGCAGTCATGCTGCTTGTTGTGTGAATCAAATACCTAAACACTTTAGTACTTAATTCAACAATCCTTCAAGATTAAACTCCTCTTTTGGGTTAAGACCTATGTGTGTGACCCTATAGGTTCCATACTACGTTGGCAGTGAATGTCCATAACAACTAATGACATCACAAGAAATGAGCAGTGCCTAGTCATACATCAATGCTACCCAAGTAAATGGAAAGTTGGAGAACAACTTCAACCTACAATCTGTGTATGGTGTTGTAGTGTTTGTATAGTTCCTTTGTCATTGATGTCCAGATTGAACTTGAGGCATGGAGTAGTCATCCTCTTCATCATTCAATATTGTTTCTTGAACCAAGAGTGGACTGACTGAGATATATGTATGATCAATATCACATATTGACTCATATGTGCATGGCATGCATTTTTCAGTATCGCTAATTAAGAGGCCTAGAACATCAAACTCCTATAGGAGGGACAAATCCCATTTTTGTCATCCATAGTCTATTTCCATGTGTCAAAGTCACCCAATCATCACCTTTATAACAACCCATGTTTCAGGACTACGTTTGATGATGTCAAAGTGTACCCAATAACATGTGATGAGTGCAATAATTTCAAGTCTAAGAACCACAACCACCACCAACACTGTGAGAGCTGACTATGACTACCATGATGGCTTCCATATGTTAGTCTCATGGTGGGTCTGTCTGATACACTATTCTCTAACATGTATCTATGTGATTGGTTAGATATTTCCATATCATGACTAATGAGATTTTGTCATCAACCAACTCACACACTGATCTTATGTGTTATTGGTGTCTATCAACCTTCCACAATAACAACCGATCAGGGACATAATGAGAATATGTATATGTACTCTTACCATCTGTCTAATCTCATTTCTTCTAAGTCACATACTTGAAGACATATGTCATTGAGTAATATTAATCTCTAGACCGTTATAATATTACATAATTATATGATAACTGAATTAAGTAGAATAAATTGGAATCATGCCATTTTATTAATAATCAAATAATTTTTACAAGTTATGCCATTACAATCATCACATGATTGGCTCTTTGGGCATACATACCAATAGACTACCCATTTCACTTAGAGCCAATCACCCATGAATTGTATCCCAAGTGATTGAACATGATTGTCATGCTTCTGATGTGAAAGTGCCTTTGTCAAGGGGTCAACAACATTGTTCTCAGTTGGTACTTTGAAAATCTTTACATCTCCTCATTATATAATATTTTGTATGAGATGGAACCACCTTTGTATATGCTTTGAGCTTTGATGTGATCTGGGTTACTTAGCTTTTACAATAGCTCCATTTTTGTCACAATATAGCTTGCTTTCATCGCTGATGCTTGGAATGACCCCAAGTTCTATAATGAACATCTTGATCCATACAACATCCTTTGCTGCACTCGATGCAACAATATACTCGGCCTTTATTGTAGAATCAACAACTATTTCTTGCTTAGAACTCTTCCAGCTTACAACTCCATTGTTCAGGTAAAACACGAATCCTGATTTTGATTTGTAATCATATTTGTCAGTTTGGAAGCTTGCATTGATGTAACCTATTACCATTACCTCTTCCTCTCCACCGTAGACCAAGAATTGATCCTTAGTCCTTCTCAAGTACTTAAGGATGTTCTTCACGTCTGTCTAGTGAGCATCACCTGGATCTAATTGATATCTTCTCATCATGCTCAAGGCATACGAGATGTTTGGATGGGTACATAAAATTGCATACATGATTGATCCAATTGTTGAGGCATATGAAATAAAACTCATGTGTTCCCTTTCTTCACAAGAACTTGGACACTGACTCTTGGAGATGGTCACTCCATGCAATGTTGGTAGGTTTCCTCTCTTTGTGTTCTCCATGCTGAACCGCTTCAATACTTTGTCAATGTATGTGCTCTGACTTAGCCCTAGAAGCCTTCTGGATCCATCTCTATAGATCTTTATCCCCAAGATGTAGGATGCTTCTCCCAATTCTTTCACAGAGAATGTATTTCCAAGCCATGTCATTACCTTTTGTAAAGTAGGGGTTTCATTCCCCATCAATAGTATGTCATCTACATACAATATGAGGAATGCCACTATGATCCCACTAACCTTCTTATACACACAAGGTTCATCTTCATTTTGAATAAAGTGAAACCCTTTAACTGTCTCATCAAAATGAAGATTCCAGCTCTGAGATGCTTGATTCAATCCATAGATTGACCTTTGTATCTTACAAACTTTATTTGCATCATTTGGATTTATAAAACCCTCAGGTTGTATCATATACACATCCTCGAGAAGATTCTTGTTAAGGAATGTGGTTTTAACATCCATCTACCAAATATGATCATCATGATAAACTGTAATAGCAAGCATAATCTTGATGGAATTAACCATGGCCACTGGAGAAAAGGTTTTGTCATAGTAAACACCTTGAACTTGTCTAAAACCCTTTGCAATCGATCTACCCTTATAGGTTTTAACTTTTCCATCCATGTTGGTCTTCTTATTGAAGACCCATTTGCACCCTATGGGTTTTACCCCTTCAAGTGGATCCACCAAAGTCCATACTTTGTAGGTATACATGGATACCATCTCAGATGTAATAGCCTCAAGACATTTTTCATACTATGCTCCCTCAATAGCATCTTGATATGATATTGGCTCATCATCTATGACTAATTCATTGCCTTCCTAAGTTATAAGATATATAAATCTTTCCGTCTCACGACATGTCCTATTAGATCTACAAGGTTCCTGTATTACTTGAGGAATTGGAGATTCCAAAACACTTTGTGATTCTCTTTGTTCCTCATGTACATCTATTGGTTCAATATTTTCTTATTGGTCTCAAACCTCTTCGAGTTCCACTTGCCTCTCACTGATTCCTTTGGAAATGAATTCCTTTTCTAGGAATGCAATATCTCTGGCAATAAACACTTTGTTGTCAGATGGATCATACAAGTAGTATCCCACAGTTTCTTTGGGATATCCAAAAAAGTAACATTTATCAGATCGTGGGCCAAGCTTTTCAGGAAACATTTTCTTGATATAAGCTTCACACCCCCCAAATCCTCATAAAAGACATTTTGGAATGCTTCCCAGTCCATATCTCATATGGTGTCTTTTGAACCGACTTAAACGGTACTTGTTTTAGTGTAAACATGACAGTTTCTAGATAATACCCCAGAAGGTAGTCAGAAGTTCAGCTAAACTCATCATTGATCGCACCATATCCAATAACATGGGGTTCCTTCTTTCTAATACAACATTATGATGAGGTGTTACAAGTGGAATCCACTGGGATACAATCTCATGGGCTCTAAGAAGGTTCTCAAACTCTTGGTTTAAGTATTCTCCACCTCGACGCCTTAATACTTTTACCAAGTTGATTCTGTACTTCATTTATAAACTCCTTGAACTTTTCAAGAGCTTCTGATTTATGTTTTATGAAATAAACATAGACATACCAAATGAAGTCATTAGTGAAGGTAATGAAGTACTAATATCCACCTCTAGTGGTTGTTCTAAAAAGTCCATACACATCAGTATGTATGAGTCCTAATTGATCACTAGCCCTCTCATTGTTACCAGCGAAAGGGGTCAGCCATCTTGCCCAACAAACAAAATTCACATGTTTCTATTGATTCAAAATCAAAAGTGTCCAGATAACCATCTTTATGGAGTCTAGATATGCAATTCTCCCCTAGACGACAATGACAAAGGTATGTCTTATTTGAGTTGTTGATTCTAGTTTTTTGGCATTAACATTATATAAATCTATCTTTAGATCTAACAAATAAATACCATAAGACATTGGGGCACTGCCATAAAAGAACCCATCTTTTGAAATAGAACATCGACCATTTTTTATATGGAATTCAAATGAATCCTTGTCCATACAAGATACAAAAATGATGTTTATATTTGTTGCATGTATATAATACTAGTTCTTTAAATCTATTACGACCCCTATGGGTAGAGATAAACTATAGGTTCCAACTGTTCTAGCCACAACTCTTGCGCCATTAGCAACTCGCAGTTCCACCTCACCTTTTGCCAAAGGCCTACTTCCTTTCAGATCCTGCAGATGATAACATATGTGAGATCCACATCCAGTATCTAGTACCCATGATGATGAAGTAGATAGATTTATCTCAATAACGTATATACCTAAAGTGGAGATCCCCATCCCCATCTTATTCTTTTTGAATGCCTTCAAGTACAAAGGATGAGTTCCTCTTGTACTTTTCTTTCTTCTTATCTTGAGTTTTGAAGATTTGGATTTAGTCTTGACCTCAAATCTCTTCTCAGTCTTGCTTGGATCCTTGGACTCAGCTCTACTGATATCCATCATAGGCTTGTCCTTCTTCAATTTTTCTTCAACATGAATCAACATGGTAATCAAATCTGACATTTGTCCAGCCGAATTATTCACATGATAACATGCAACAAAACAACTATATGATTCTATCATTGTCTCTAAAATCATATTAGTGGACAATTCTGGGCTCAAGGTGAATCCTAGTTCTTCAAGATGATACACGTGTCCAATCATATTGAGCACATGTTCTTCTATTGAGGTTTTCTTTGTCAGATTTGACTCAAGTAGCACCTTCATGATATTGTCCCTTTCTTGCTTTGTAAAACCAAGTGAAACTTTCTTAAGATGTGTTACCATCTCAAGAACACTCATGTATTCACATTGATCATGCAACTCATAGTTCATGCAGCTAAGCATAAGGTACTTTATCTCTAAGGCATCATTGACATGCTTCCAGTAAGCATCCACTTGTGCCCTGGGTGCATCAGGAGCATGTATTTCTAGCACTGGTTTGTCAAGGATGTAGATATTCTACTCTTCATTGAGAACCCTTCTCAAAGTCCAAAACCAGTCATGAAAATTTCTTTCATCAAGTTTGTCCTTCTTCATGACCGATCGCAATTCCAATTTGTTCTACATTTGATTCTACAAGAGAAATTTGCAAGTGTCAAAAGCCCTTTTGGATTTGATTTACAATTATGACAATATTAATTAGGTCTTTAATTATTATTGCTCCCACTATTTTATTCAAATTGGTAGCCCTCAATATCAATTTCGAATATTGCAATGTACAATATTCTAGTGGGCCAAGATCCATATTTTATCAGGTCAAGAGTCGGCTTATGTCGATCGCCTACAACCTGACTATCTAGGTAGGCCATTATGCCAGTTGCATCATATGCAATCTTGGATAGATGATATGTGCAACTCTTTTCCATAATCATCTGCATGCATCTGGGCTTGGGCTCTCCAAGTCACCAGTTAAGCGTGACCTAATAGCCAACATGATAGATATGAACCATGCTTTGTGCAAATCTACATATCTACCATCACACTTCCATGAGATAGATGGTGCACCATGCTTTGTGCAAGTCTATGCTTGGCCGATCAAGCTTTTCATGTGTGTTTCTAATGGAAGGAATCTAAGACTTAATATTTTAATTGAGGAGTTTGTATAAATACATATAGTTTATCCAATCACCACATATATAGTATGTATCATATACATGCTATATCCGAGAAGGAAAACATGCAATAAACTGAAGTGATGGTTATGGTCAGCCTAATGTAATTCCTTGGAGCCTCAAGGAATTATGTCATCCTAGGTCTACATCACATATAGAAACTTGTTGTCGACGAAGATTCATGCTTACCAATTCGAGTTGTCCTGTTCAACCCTTGAACCAATCATCTCGCCTCCTAGCCAGTTGTTTGGTCGTCTCATCGGTTGTTTGGTTCTTCTATCCACCATCTGCTGGCTCCTCCAGCTGATCGGTTGGGTCTACAAGGAGATCCATTTGTCTCATCCTCCTAGTCCTCCATGGTCTTTCAATCGATCGGATCATCTTCAAGATGTCTTCTTCTTCATCATAATAGGAAAGTAAACTATCCTACTTTTACATGATTATATGGAAACCTCGAGTTACATTCGAAGGGAGCAAATGTAGGAAAGAATTAACTTAACAATGGGAAGATAAGATAGAGTCTCGGTACACAGATTGAGATAAAAGGATCAACCAACCACACTACCATACACAGACAATAGGGGTTATTAACCATAACCATGCTACACATCCACCATCAAAACAACTTTTATGGCGAAGCGTGTAAATTGAATATATATATATATTAGTTTGGCATTATCATGTTATTGGATTTGATAAGATATTATTTGCATCGCATGCAATAATAGAATGATAAAACCAAAATCTGATCATATTGATTATCCCATAATATAGTAAAATTGACATTGGCTCTGATACCACTATAGCATGGTATACATGGTCCTGGAGCAAGTCCAAAGATAATCCTCATCATTATTGTTGTGCAACTCTGACTCCTATTTGCACTGGGACTCGTCTAAATGCTCCTCCATGAATAGCAGACTCAAATGTCATCTTCTGCAACAACTCCTCTCATTACGTACTGTTGGTTGACAATGTCCTCCTTAGAGGAAGACAATGACCTCCCACCTCTAGAGAAGTCCACAAGGATCGCCTAGAACTCATAACGTCCTACTATAATGGATAGGAAGGAGTTGCCCCTCTCGTTGGCATATTAGTCACCAACTTTCTCTCCCACAACAATGATCTCAGTTTTTCTTTCCCTTGCTATCCCTCCGTAGTCGGGTAGGACCTGCTTGGTCTCTCATGGTTACCACAGCCAAAAAGGACAATGTTTGTTAGAGCAAATGATCGCAATTGTTTGTGTTGTACTTTGAGAATCCCCAAGTAAACCTCTATTTATAAGTAGGGTTTAGGCTAGGGATCCCAGTCTGTGTGGGTGGAAGGAACCGAAAGATCTCAAATTTTCACAAGTTGCGACCACCAAAAGAAACGTCTGGAACACCAGACGATCATATGGCATACAAGATGGTGGTCTCATACTATGAGATGGTCATTTTGCAATTTTCCAATCGCACACGAATTTGGTTATTCAATTTCAATTAATATTACATATTAATTCCTTACACCACAAGTAATGTGCAATTGAATAAGTTCAGGAAACATCCAGAATCTTCATTTTACCCAACCAAACCATCTCACCCATGCGAGATGCCCATATCACTCACCCAGATACCTGTCTGGTGAGTCGAGATGATCTAGTTAGTTCAACATATTGAACTGGTTGGTTCACAAGGCAACACTTAACCAATTTCGTTTCAAACCAGTCTAACATCCCAAACGCCCATCTCAACCCTTGAGACAACCATTTAGCACTCCAGTTGGTCATCTCATGCCATGAGATGGGTGTTTGACAGTGCAATCAGGCTACTTGTTGCATGAATCAAATACCTAAACACTTTAGTACTTAATTCAATTGCCATTAAAGATTGAACTCCTCTTCTAGGTCAAGACCTATGTGTGTGACCTTGTAGGTCTCATATTACATTGGCAGTGAATGTCCATAATAACTTATGACGTCACAAGAAATGAGCAGTGTCTAGTCGCACATCAATTGTGATAAAGTGGTTTTTCTATACTCTTTTATACTTGTTCTTTTAAAATATCTTAACCCTAAACTCTAGTTTCAAAGAATGCTAATTGACCAATCAAAGATTGGAATCTCAAGCACAAACTTTACCAACATGTAGGGTTTTCTATGATGAAGCCATGGTTCAATATTTGTATTAATCCAACATTCCTAGCTCCCTCTATGATTTTTCAAAGTAAATTCAATGTTTTCCTTTTAATTAAATCGCATTCGATGTAACCCTATAGTTGGATCAATTGTAAGGGAATTTAACATTGTCATGTAGGGGTATTACCCACCCAGCCACGGGTCACCCTCAGGGTGCCATCTCAGCTGCTCGTCTGCGATCCCATAGATTCAGGGAGGAACAAACAGATGAGGGGTCATCCCCAACCTGTGAGATCGTGGCTAAAACTACAAGATATGAAAGTCGACCATGATCACCCTCTCTAACCCATCTCATGAGAAACCAACCAAGGCAATTCCTCCACCTCGTCTCCACGAACGCGTCAACCCCTCACACGACCATCCATGATGACCAGAACTACTCCCACAAACAACTCTGAAAACTACCTTCTCCATGCGTGCCCATTTTGAATTGGGCTTCTTACGCTCTATCATCCTCCCCTTTATTTAAACACCCCACAAGCATTGTCGGGCCTCCTTTGCTTCGCCCGACCCCTCAATTTTCCCAAAGCAAGCCTTGATGGATCCACCCTCAACACCTTTTGCTCCTATCACCTCCTCCATGGCGTAGCTAATGATCACACTGCCACCACCTTCACCTCTTCAATTCAACCACTCCTCAACCTTCGAGGAACTCCTGGCAAGCTCAACAACACCTCAGTAGGCTCCCACTCCACATACCTCCCGCTCGCCTCATCTCCTCCACCGTGAGCGGTTACCTTTATGATTTCCCTCGGTGGAGTGACACTCCAAAGGGAGCCAAGCCTTGTGAGATCATCGTCCTAACCCAAGAGAGCTCCATGAAGGTGAAGCCAGTCTCAGATACACACAAGAAGCTCCCTGTTACCTCTCCAAGCTCGTCAAGAAAATGTGAATGAAGGAGAAGCGAGTGGACCCCTCACTGACTGGATCCTGCGTGGACCGGTGAGGTAAATCCACCTCATCCTCCTCTTCTTTTATTTTTGGCCATGCAATTTGACTATGAGCATTGGATCTGAGCATCTAATGGCCCATCTTTTCTCCTTTTCTTTTATTGATCCTCGATTTTCAATAATCACCAGTAAATATCTTGATCTTAGGAAAATCGTAATGAATCATAGGAATGTTATAAAAATACAAATAAATACTCCCTTTTTATTAGAAAAATATGAGGATCACGAATTTTCTATTAGTTAACCCTAAATATGACTTGTATTGATGCTCATACTCAAATGTGATTCTACCTTGTTTAATTATTCACAAAATACTTCGAGCCTGATTAAATCACAAAATTCATGTGATTATCTTCTTTTTGTGCCTAGATAATTATAGGATATTCATTTCCAATTTATGTGACTCAATTATCAACAAAGATGAAGTACTACTCTTTTTTCCTATTTGGCTTACCAAAAATGATCATAATTATCCACCATGATCCAAAGACCACCAAATTGATCTAGTAGTCCTACTCTGACATGACACCATCAATTATGAACTCAAATTTGTATCCAATGACTCATGCTCTACTCTCATGACTCCAACTAAGAAAAGGGCCTTTTATACTCTTTTAGAACTAAATGGTTATTTTGCTAATATATCTAATTAGTACCAAATCTCTTATAATTTCAAGAATACAAAGGTACCGGTGAGGAGCATCACTGGACTCCCTACTTCTATGTAGAAGGTACGCCCTTACCTCTTACTTGGCCCTACTAATTAATATGGTTGTATTATGAATGTATAAGACTTAGCATATGGTATTGCTTGAAATAGATATTTATGTATGATCATCTTCAATGATGTTTCCTCTATATGTATATTGCAAAACCTGAACATAATTTATCTTGTCCATTATATGATAGCACTAAACTATTTGGTAGTACAATGCATGGAAGTGACTTAACTCTTTGGTAGTTGGTCACATTGTACATATGATCTAAATCTTTGTTAGTCGGTCATAAAGGCCATAATCTTGATCTCCTTGAGAGTCAAGCGAATGTATCAAAACCTTTGGCGGTCAATGCATGGATATATAATGGAAAATATGCTTAAAATGTGTGTTTTTATTTGTTAATAAACATTCTTGTTCAAGTATACCAATTTTGTTATAATTTTTGTTTACTGCCAAGTTCTAGTTTTAATTTATTGCTAAGATATGAAAAGAGGTATAATTAAAGACATGTAGGCATACTCAGTACAATATATTTATATATTGTACTGATGTGTACCAATTTCAAATTCTTTTTAGGTACCTTTTACTTATGATGATGATGCAACTCAATATGTTGGCTCAAAAAAATTAGATCTTTCATGGGGATGTTGAAGTTAAATGGGACTCTTAGTTTAAGTTCATTTTCTTCTATAAGTAGTTCTCTCATGTATTAAGTTTTTCTTCTGTAGAACTCATATGCCTTCGGGCCCCTATGTAATTAACACTTGGTTTGTTTAAGGAAGCTTGTTATTTGGTGCATGTATATACTTGTGTGTTTGATCCACTCAAGGATGGACAACTTTAACCCTTTTGTACACCTTTTCCTTTTTGGGTCTAAGGTGTAGATTGGGGTTAGGTTATGAACCCATGACACATGGTATCAGAGTAGGCACATAGGCCAATATATGTGTATCAAATACCCAGTAACCTTATTTAGACCAGAGATAACCCATATTTAACTTTATGTTGTTGAGGTGTCTAGAAGGATACTTGTGGAAGGTTATGGCATAAAATCCTCAATCCATTTTCACGGTGGTTAGGGTTACCCTCTACAAGTAATCTTCCTGTCTAACACAACTATTGTTAAAGAGGGTATCATCCTTTTTCAATTAAGGACTACCCCAGCCACCTATTTAGTGAATGATACACACTAGGCTTCTCATCTACTTTCTCTCTCTCGACCATGATCAATGAAGTACTCTCTCTATTATGTGGGTAGATTAGGAGAATTGGGAACAACTAAAAGACATGAAGAATGGAAAACATATCTTTATGATTGATAAAACTGTGTTGTTTGCATTATGATCTACTTCAAATAATCTCTAAATCATCTTTTGATATACAAACTTGCAAATGCCTCCAAAAACTAGATCTAAGAGAAAGAGAACTAATTATGACTCTGTTGATGAATCTAACTCAAACCTAATAAGACCATGGCTATAGGTGAATGGCAGGAACAAAAGAAGGTGATGTTGGAATGCATGCATGACCTATCCCTAAAGGAAACCAATAATGCCACTTCTTCATCTAGGACCAACCCTGAAACTACCATTAGTGATTTCTTCAAGCTCAAACCAGAAGCCTGTCATGGGAGAGACTTAGGTGAAGTCCTACATAAAGCTGATGCATGGATCATATCTTTTGAAAATGCCTTTAGAGCCCTTAAATGTGTTGAGGAAGATAAAGTTACTTTTGCAACCTACCAACTTAGGGGTCCCTGAAGTTGTGGTGGGAAAATTATTACCATACATGAGAACTTCCAGATGCCCCTATAAGTTGAAAGGGGTTTAAGGTGATTTTTGCTACTCGCTTCATGCCCATATATGTTAGAAAGGAGAAGAAGAAGTAGTTCAATAACCTCACCCAAGGAACCTTATCTGTTTCTGACTATGTTAGGGCCTTTAGACTCCTAGAGTATCATGCTCGTCACCTTAATAAAGATGAAAACATTGAACATTTCATTGATGGCCTTAACCACGAACTGAAAGTTTATCTTTGCACCTCCAACCTAGGCTTGACTGATGCATCTGTCACCAAGGACAAAGAGAAGGAGAAGGAGAAGTATAGGAAGAAGCCTCATAGCCATGGCATGGGAAGAGGAGGAGGAAATCACCATAGAGGTAAATCATACCGAGGAGGACCAAATAGAGGAGTTCAAGGACGAGGTGGACCATACAGAAATTCAAACAAATGCAAAACTTATGGTGGGTTACATGCTAGAAAATGCAAGTTTGAGAGGCCTATCTATTTTTATTCCAAGAAGGAAGGGCATATTGAGTTTAATTGCCCAAGTATAGTTCAAGGGGAACCTCAGAATTGCCCTACCCCATTAGCTCAGCCAGGAGATCCACCTATCCAACCAGTTGCTCCCATAGCTCAGGCTCAACCAGAACACCATCAGGGTTGAATTTTTGCAATTGATGCAGAGGAAGCTAAGGCTAAGGACAACCACCTGATTAAGGGTCATAATGTTAAGTTAATTTCCTTATATGAACCCCTTTAAACCATGATGTCATATGAAAACCCTAATGTAGGTGTGATATGTCTCCAAGATCATCCTGTTATGGCCCTATATATTTCAGGATCAACACATACCTTCATCTCCAGAAATCTTGCTTCCATGATCAAGTTAGAAATAAAAGATCTAGGTTATATCTTGGATGTTACAACTTCTAGTGGTAAAATCTATACATCTCTTCAGAAAACTGAAATCTTGCCTTTTTCTTATGGTGGTCATAAATTTCATTCTGATTTCATTCTCCTTGATATAGAAGATTTTGACCTAATTTTGGGGATGGATTGGCTTTTTGTCAACTATGCCATGCTTGATTGTCGAGCCAAGAAAGTAATCATTTTTGTACCCAATTCTAAACCTTTGATAATACTCAGGAGAATGGAAAGAAACTAAAATATGATTATCTCTTCTCATAAAGTTGAAACCTTGATAGCCAAAGGTTGTAGAGCCTATTTTGCAGTTGTATTAGTGTCTGATTCTAAGGTGAGACCTTTAGAGAGCTTGGATGTGGTGAGAGATTACTCACATGTATTTCCCGAGGAGCTTCTAAGGTTGTCTCTAGTACGTGAGATTTAGTTCTCAGTTGAGTTAGCACCGGGTACCACACCAGTCTTAAATCCATCTTATAGAATGACATCTGTTGATAGCTTGTAGAGCTCAAGAAATAATTAGAAGAACTACTTAATAAGGGCTTCATCTATCCTAGTACATCTTCCTGGGGTGCTACTATCCTTTTTGTTAAAAAGAAATATGGGTCAATGTGAATTTGTATTGATTATCGCATGGTCAATCAAGCTACCATAAAAAATAAATATCCCCTCCCAAAAATTGATGACTTATATGACCAGCTTTGTACTATAACTGTGTTCTCCAAGATTGACCTTAGATTAGGCTATCATCAATTATGAGTGAAGGATTGTGATATTCCAAAAATAGCTTTCAGAACTAGACATGGACATTATGAATTTGTGGTGATGCCTTTTGGGTTGACCAATGCTCCTGGAGTATTTATGAATCTGATGAATACTATCTTCCAGCCTTTTCTTGATAGCTTTGTTG
Source organism: Alisma plantago-aquatica (assembly GCA_963693085.1). Taxonomy (NCBI): domain Eukaryota; kingdom Viridiplantae; phylum Streptophyta; class Magnoliopsida; order Alismatales; family Alismataceae; genus Alisma; species Alisma plantago-aquatica. The sequence goes on along the minus strand of OY856412.1, from coordinate 282,508,099 downwards.
TGGTCTTCATTGATGACATTCTTATGTATTCAAACTTTGTTGATCAACATCGCGGGCATCTCCAGAAAGTACTTGATGTGTTGAGAGCCCAGAAATTGTATGCTAAATTATCCAAATGTGAGTTCTAGATTACCAAGTCATGTTTTTTTTTTGGTCGGTCAAAAAGTGTGTTACTATAATACCAAAAACTTTGGGCACAAAGTACCCCATTACATCACAAGGAGCTAAAAGCTCGACCAAGGACCATAAACCCCACGCATGGGGTATTACACTAGACCAGAGGATAACAGTCTCTGAGAAGAGCATCAAACTAACAAGACTAAAGACCAGGCATTCCACCCAAGAGAATGATTTATTACGACCTACAGATACATGCCATAAGCCCACCCACAAAGAGTAACTACAGATTATAATATGGCATCCACCAAGTATCCTGCCTGGAACAGCATCACTAGCTTCAGATCTTCTCAGGTCAACAAAACCATCACATTCCACCGACAGAGAGCTGCAAGCCTAAGAAGTTCGAAATAATCCTTTCATTCTTGGCATGGAACCAACTGTCTAATAGCAACACCCACAATATGTGGTCCTATGCCAATAATTAGAGGATCAACAAACATCCGAAACCACGCAAGAAATCTGTTGATGTATTGCAATAGGAAATGCAACCAACTTCTTACGAAGAGGCTGCTCGTCAACACCTTAGGGGTGTTCCAACACCCAGCAAAGGAAGGGAAGTCAGGCTGAAGGAACTGACCCCAGTAGCTCCTTGTTGAATGCTTGACTAGGAGCATGCTCCGAAGAGCATAAGGAACGAACACGTTGAGGGTGCTCTGCCTCGCAACAACAAGAGCCTGCCACTCAAGAGCTCGAAGCCCCTGTTTGCATAAGAGCATTTCGTCAAGCAACTGAATGGTGGCCAACAAGCAGCAGGAGAAAAATCAAAGGAAGCTAGCTTGAGGAATCGATCAGCCACCCGGAAGACCCTCAAAAGAAGCATGTAGGGCGAGGAGGACTCCGCCACAGCTGGGGGACCCATCGAGCATGGAGGGCGCCGCCAGAGCCCATGAGGGAGGATCTAAATTGCCGATGAAGATGCTCTGCGGTAGGGAAGACGCAGGAGAAAACCCACACCCCCATCGATGAGCCACCCAACGTCACAGACAAAAAGGAAAAGGCCACCCTCGAGCAGTAAGAACCGACCCAGGCCGCCTGTGAGCCACCAGACTTGAGGGTGCCGCTGGTGGAGAAGACACACGCCTGAACGCCTAACAGGGCTCTACCACCATCGCCATCGCCGGGATACTTTTGGGTCGATGTCATTGTTCACCATTTCACTGGAGTAGCTCCAAGAATCAGCTCAGGGAAGGGGGTTCACAGGTATCTGATAAGTAGATCGGAGACCCCTCATCATCGCCTGAACATAGCAGCAACACAGGGAAGAACCAATGGCACAACTCCTCTCCACCCGTCACTCTTAAACGGGGTGGAGTCGACTAGGGGTCAAAAACACCGCTTCACCCTGGATCAGCCTCTGACACAGCGCAACCCATCCCCACCATACCCCAGCCGTGAGGCGACCCAAAGACGTTGACTGGGAGCACCGCGCCGCTAGTTCTCCATCTCCTAGATTACTTCTGTTCAGGCTAGGACCAAAAACCGATGGAGCCAGGGGGAGGAAAGCAGCGAGGCGCCGCTCCCTCCCCCCAGTGATGGTCGCCGAAGGGGTTCTAGAGAGAAGTGGGAGAAACCCTAGAGAGGAGTTATTTACCAGGAAAAAGTATAGTTGAGAAAAAAATGTCAGGAGTTATTGACCAAGTCATGTTTCTTGTCCATGCCATTTTGTGTGGGAAAATTTCTGTTGACCCTACTAAAGTCTTAGTCATCCTTGATTGAAAATCTCCTACCAGTGTATCTAAAATTCGTAGCTTCCTTGGTCTAGAAGGCTATTACCGTTGTTTCATCCTGAACTTTAGCAAAATAGCCCTACCCATGATCAAACTTACCAAAAAAGATGCCAAATTCATTTGGACTTTTGAATGTGAATCTAGCTTCCAACAATTGAAATCCTATTTGACTTCTTCTCTATCTTGACCTTACCTTCTAGTAATGATGGCTTTGTAATATTTTTGATGCTTCTAAAATGGGTTTGGGTTGTATCCTAATGTAAGACGGTAAAGGTATTGCTTGTGCATCTAGACAATTGAAACCTAATGAGGTCAATTACCCAACTCACAATTTGGAATTAGCTGCCATTGTCTATGCTCTCAAAATCTAGAGACATTATCTATATGGTGCTATACTTGATATATTCACAGATCACAAGAGTCTCAAATATCTCTTGACTTAGAAGGATCTCAATTTTAGACAAAGAAGATGGTTGGAATATCTTAAAGACTATGATTTCACTATTGCTTATCATCTAGGCAAGGCCAATGTTGTAGTTAATGCTCTTAGTCATAAGAAATCAATTTCTGCATCTATCTTCACTTCTGAGTCAATGAGTCTGGAACCTTCGACTTTTGGGTCACCTCAAGCAGAAGACAACACTATTATTTTGGCAAATATCAATACTATTCCTTGTCTTCTTTCTAAACTTCTGACATCTCAAAAGAACTACCCTAGCTTGGAGGAGATGACATCTCTTTTGGCTAAACCCCAGACACGTCTATCTATTGGTTTGGATGGTGGACTAAGGTGCAAGCATCAGATGTGGGTACCTGAGGAGTTAGAGACTAAGAAGTGTATTCTACAAGAGGCACATGGGTCTAAGTATTCTATACATCCTGGATCCACTAAGATGTACAAGGATCTGTAGAGACACTTTTGGTGGAGAGGTATGAAGAATGATATAGCAGAGTTCATCTCTAAGTGCCTCACATGTTAGTAGATTAAGGCCGAACATCAACATCCAGACGGCTTATTGCAACCTTTACCAATTCCTGAATGGAAATGGGAAAACATCACTATGGATTTTGTGGTGGGTTTACCCAGGACCAGGAAAGGATATGATGTGATATGGGTCGTAGTAGATCGTTTGACCAAGTGTGCACATTTCTTACCTATGCGGACTACGGCCAAGGCTCCTGAGCTTGTTGAGTTGTACATCAGGGAAATTGTACGTCTGCATGGAATTTCTATATCTATTGTTTTAGATTGGGATCCAAAGCTCACATCACATCTATAGAAGTAGGTACAGAATGAGTTGGGTATACAGTTGAATTTCAACACAACATATCATCCCCAAACAGATGGTCAGTCTGAGCGTACTATCCAAATCTTGGAGGATCTTATTAGAGCATGTGTCCTAGATTGGGGAGGATCTTGGGATTACTACCTTCCATTAGCAGAGTTCGTATACAATAATAGTTACCAATCAATTATTGATATGCCACCCTATGAAGCTCTCTATGGTAGGTGATGTAGGTCCCCCTCTCCATTGGGATGAAGTTGGAGAAAGGAAAATGCTAAAGTCTGAGGAATTACAACTCTATGCTGATAAGGTGTCTTTGATCAAGCAAAGGTTGAAACGTGCCCAGGATCGCCAGAAAATCATATGTCGATGCACACAAGATAGACAGGCAGTTCAAGGTTGATGATTATGCCTTCTTGAAGATCAAACCCATCTATTCTATAGCCAAGAACAAAGGGAAACATAGTCTGATATATGTGGGTCCCTTTGAGGTTCTGGAACGCATTGGTGAATGTGCTTATCGGCTTACTCTCCCTCCTCTATACATCATGATGCACAATATTTTTCATGTATCCAATCTAAAGCATTATGTGAAGGATGATAGTCATGTGTTGAATCATGAGCCTCTTGAGTTGCTGGAAAATCTCTCTTATCTGGATCAACCAATAAAGATTCTTGATTCCAAAGTCAAAGAACTCAGGAATAATTGGATCCATATGGTGAAGGTGCAATGGAACCATCATGGTGCAGAAGAAGCAACTTGGGTACTACATGCGGATATGGAGTAACATTTTCCTCATCTCTTTCAGCCATTTTAATTTTGAGGATAAAATTTCTTTTAAGGTGAGTAGGATGTCATAAAGTGATTTTTCTATACTCTTTTATACTTGTTCTTTTATAATATCTTAACCCTAAACCCTAGTTTTGAAGAAAGATAATTGATCAATCAACGATTAGAATCTTGATCCCAAACTTTACCAACACTTAGGGTTTGCTATGATGAAGTCTTGGTTCAATTTTTGTATCAATCCAACATTCCTAGCTCCCTATATGATTTTTAAAGTTAATTCAATGTTTTCCTTTTAATTAAATCACATTTGATGTAACCCTATAGTTGCAAGGGCATTTAACCCTGTCACGCGGTGGTATCACCCACCCATCTACAGGTCACCCTTAGGGTGCCATCTCAGCCGCTCGTTGTGATCCCATGGATTTAGAGAGGATCGGATGGCTGAGGGGTCATCCCCAACCTCCGCACAACTCGCGAGATCATGGCTACAACTGCAAGATTCAAACGTCAACTAGGTCACCCTCTCTAACCCATCTCGTGAGAAACCAGCCAAGGTAATGCCTCCATCTTGTCTCTACGAACACGTCAACCCCTCACACGACCATCCTTGACGACCAGAACTACTCCCACAAACAACTCTGGCAACTACCTTCTCCATGCACGCCCATTTTGAATTGGGCTTCTTGCACTCTGTCATCCTCCCCTATATTTAAACACCCCACAAGCATCGTCAGGCCTCCTTTGCTTTGCCTGACCCCTTAATTTTTCCAAAGCAAACCCCGATGGCTCCACCCTCAACACCTTTTGCTCCAATCACCTCCTCCATGGTGTAGCTAATGATCAAGATGTCACCACCTTCACCTCTTCAATTCAACCACTCCTCAAGCTTTGAGGAACTCCCAACAAGCTCAACAACAACTCAGTAGGCTCCCACTCCACACACAACCCACTCACCTCATCTCCTCCGCCGCAAGTGACTACCGATTTTATTTCCCTTGGCGGTGCGACGCTTCAAAGGGAGCCAAGCCTTGCGAGATCACTGTCCTGACCTAGGACAGCTTTACAAAGGTGAAGCCAGTCTCAGTTGCACATAAGAAGCTCCATGTTGCCTCCCCAAGCTCACCAGAGTTTGCAATAGATCTTGTAAGAAAACGTGAAGGAAGGAGAAGTGAGTGGACCCCTCACTGACTGGATCCTGCGTGGACCAGGAGGTAAATCCACCTCATCCGCCTCTCTCTTTTATTTGCAACCGTGTAATTTGACTCTGACCGTTGGATCTAAGCATCTAACGGCCCATGTTTTCTCCTTTTCTTTTATTGATCCTCAATTTTCAATAATCGCCAGTAATCTTGATCTTAGGAAAACCATAATAAATCATAGGAATGTCAGAAAAATACAAGTAAATACTCCTTTTTATCATAAAAATATGAGGATCATGAATTTGCCATCAGTTAACCCAAAATCTAACTCATATTTATGTTCATACTCAAATGTTATTCTACCTTGTATAATTATTCAAAAAATACTCGAGCCTAATTGAATCACCAAATTCATGTGACTATCTTCTTTTTGTACCTAGATAATTATGGGATGTTCATTTCTAATTTATGTGACTCAATTATCAACAAAGATGAAGTACTACTCTTTTTCCCTATTTTCCTTACCAAAAATGATCATAATTACCCACCATGATCTAAAGACCATCAAATTGATCTAGAAGTCCTACTCTGACATGACACTATCAATTATGAACTCAAACCCATATCCAATGACTCATGCTATACTCTCATGACTCCAACTAAGAAAATGGCCTTTTATACTCTTTTAGAACTAAATGGTGATTTTGCCAATAAATATAATTAGTACCAAATCTCTTATAATTTCAAGAACAAAGGTATCAATGAGGAGCATCTCTGGACTCCCCACTTCTAAGTAGAAGGTACACCCTTACCTCTTACTTGGCCCTACTTAATATAGTTGTATTATGAATGTAGAAGACTTGGCATATGGTATTGTTTGAAATAGATATTTATGTATGATCAACTTCAATGATGTTTACTCTATATGTATATTGCAAAACTTGAACATAAATTATCTTGTCCATTATATGATAGCACTAAACTCTTTGGTAGTACAGTGCATGGAAGTGACTTAACTCTTTGGTAGTCAGTCACATTGTACATATGATCTAAGTTTTTGGTAGTTGATCATAAAGGCCTTAATCTTGAGCTCCTTGAGAGTCAAGAGAATACATCAAAACCTTTGGCGGTCAATGCATGGATATATAATGGAAAATATGCTTAAAATGTGTGTTCTTATTTGTTAATAAACATTCTTGTTCAATTATACCAATTTTGTTATAATTGTTGTTTACTACCAAGTTCTAGTTTTATTTTATTGCCAAGATATGAAAAGAGGTATAATTAAATACACATAGGCATACTCAGTATAATATATTTATATGTTGTGCTGATGTGTACCAATTTCAAATGCTTTTTAGGTACCTTTTGCTTATGATGATGATGCAACTCAATATGCGGGCTCAACAAAATCAGATCTTTCATGGGGATGCTAAAGTTAAATGGGACTCTTAGTTTTAGTTCTTTTTCTTCTAGACATAGTTCTCTCATGTATTAAGTTTTTCTTTTGTAACACTCCTATCCCTTTGGGCCCCTATGTAATTAACACTTGGTTTATTTAATTAAGCTTGTTATTTGGTGCATGTATATACTTGTGTGAATGATCCACTCAGGGATGGGCAACTTTAACCCTTTTGTACACCTTTACCTTTTTGGGTCTAAGGTGTAGATTGGGGTTAGGTTGTTGATGAGTTTCCCACCAAGGCTACACTCTGGCCAACTAGAGGTGGCTAGATGCAACCCTAAGGGAGGACACACGTGTGGATCTTTTGAAATTTATATTAACCCTGACCAAGTCGATCATAATACCAAATAGGTCACTCGCAAGTGCACAGGTACTATTGTAGCATAGGTGAAGGGAAAGCGTAGGGGTCGATCCTCAGGGACAGAAAGGGCACTAGAGCTAGGCTAGCATTGGCTACATTCCTATTGTAGATATTAGGGTTGAAAGGCTTTAAAAGGGTTGTTTGTTTGTTAAACTATATGAATAGGGAAGTAAAGACAATTATGCAAGCTAGATTATCACAACCCTAAGTTAACCTAAACAAGCAAGTCTAATGAACTAGATTAAGAAACTAACAAATTAAGAGAAAAGGTTAAATACACTACACTAGTAGAGCAATTGACACTAAGAACTAGATTAACCACAACAAAGAGAGCAAAATCCTAAGTTAACACTAAAGAGTAAGACTGAGCAATTAACTAGGTTAAACTAAGGCAACTAAACTAGATTAACATAAACAAGCTAAGAAAGGCAAAGTGGACTTTAAGCAGTGAGATTAGGTAGGTGGTATGTTTGGGAGATGTGGTTTGATATTAGTTGGGGGGGTCTCACCATATCAATCAATTAATATAATTCTATCCAGTTTACCAAACCAAACAACAAGGCAAGTGTTATTAGAATGTACCCTACACTACTAGTTAGAGAACTAGGGTTAGGTGTAATTCTAGTAGGACTTGTCAAGTCTAGGTCTCTAGGGTAAGTGGTATTAGGACAATTGAGAGACAAGGGTAGAATTTGGAGTAGAGATGAGGGTTTTTCACCTCAGGTCACTAGCCATTCAGCCTTTAGAAAACTCTAGGAAATTGTACTAATCACACTTAAACTAGCCACTTAGATCCCACACTCACTTGTAGGAGGAGGGATGTGTATGTAGGAACAAAGGGGCTAGCTAGGGATCCACTAATTGGACCTAGGAGCCATTCCTAATATTAGCCACATACACTCCAATTCCCCCTAGAAGCTAAGTGTCATCAAACATTTAAAAGTAAGCAATCCATGTTATAAGCACAAAAACATGCAATAAAATAGGAAATGAGATAGAAGCAAGAAGCAATCATCATACATAGAAATGATGTTCATTACAATTTATTTTCCCCCAACATGGTATCAAAGTCACATTTTAACCCCAAACAACCCACCACTAGGGGCTTAGATAGACATGATAAAAGAAATGGTAAAAGAAAGGGGAAGAAGGGGGTAGAACTCCATGGAGCTTGAAGTAGAAGCCTCCTTCTTTACCTCCTAGCTGCTTGGGGACATCCTCTCTCCTCCAATGGTGTAGGTGGGCATGAGAATATGGAGAATTATGGAAGAAAACCTAAACATCTAGGTTTCCAAAGTGGAAATGGTAGATGGAGAGCAAAAATGCATAAGATGCGTTGAATGCTCAAGGAGTGGGTGGAGAGGAGTAATGGCAGCTAACCTAGTGTTGTGGTCAGCACCCATGTATATATAGGTGGTGGTGGTGGAAGCACTAGGGTAAGTACGAGTATTGTTGGAAAATCAGTGTAGAAAGTGGTAGAGTTTAGGTGGTAGCACGGCCGTGCTGGGTAGCACGACTGTGGTGGATTGTAGTGGGAACGGTCGTGGTGGTAGAGAATGGTCGTTCTAAGAAAATGGCAAAATCACAGGTTGATGTGGTGGAATGGAGGCTACTGGCATGTCCGTGCTAGGTAGCACGACTGTGGTGGGAGCTAGGTAGAACGGCTATGCTGCCATGGTGGTGAGGTTTGAGAGGAGGTCGTTCCCTTAAGCATGCCCATTCTGTTCTTTGGCTAGCACGTCTGTGCTGAGTAGCATGACCATTTTGGGGGCTTCATAGCATGGTCATGCTGGGTAGCACGACCGTGGTGGCTGAGTTGCTAAAGCTTGCAAAATTTGGCAATCAACCTACAACTTTGTGTAATTTCCAGCACAGTCGTTCCTTGGCACCACAACCGTGTTGGGGTCTTTAAAGGCAAAAATGGCTTCAAACTTCATTATCAAAGGACTTCTTTGCTTGATGCTGAATCTTGGCCATTAGGGGTAGGTTGAGGGAGCTTTGGGGACTTCTTTGGACCCCTCTATGGGTGGAAGAACCCTAGAACTCCTTCCTTCTCTCTCATCCATCCAAAGCATGGTCCAAGTACCTAAAATAATGCAAAGAATGTCCATAAGTGCATTTTACAGTAAAACTCATATTGAGAGAGTTTACTTGCAATATAACTTGTTTAGATGTGATAAAAGTACAAAATGGCACAAGATGGAGCCCTAAAATAAGGCTACATCACCACCCCAAACTTAAAACATACTTGTCCTCAAGTATGCTCCAATTCAGTCTCTCTTTTCAACTTTCCTTCAACAAACAAGAATGACAAATGCTTTGCAACATAAATTTATTGATTACATGGTCTTAGAAGTGACTTAAGTGCGTGTGCTTCACCTATCTCCTCTTGTCTTTCACAAACCAATCATGAAATGAGCACTGAGCATACAAACTGCAAATATAAAGCATAGAACACACACATTGTCCATATGTCCTTCATATCATTCCGGGTAGACCGTTTCATGTTGACGTTAATAAAAAATGACTAGGAGTGTTGTTTCACTTTCATGCATTCAATATTATGCCTCAAACCACATCAAATGGCCCACATGGCTGTGAAAAAGGGTAAAGTGAGCTAGATTTTATGTTTTCTAGCTCAATGGGTATGAAAATAGAAGAAAGGATTGCGGAAAGATTTTTTTTGGGAGTGTTATTACATAGAGCACTCATCTTTTCTTTATTTGAATGCTCTTAAATAGGAGCATCCTTTTTATTTTCTTTTTGCTTTATTTTTTTCTTTTCTTTCTTTATTTTCCCTTGGTGTAGATAGGGCATATGGTGGATAGAGTGAAGCGGGAAGATATAGATATGGCCACCCCAAACTTTTGGAGGTGGCCAAGGCTGATTATGTGCACTAGGGCATCCTTTCATGAGGTGGAGGTATGAAGATAGTGAAAGAAGGGTCAGATCAAAGAGGAGTCATTAGTGTAGTTTTCCACATAAGATTTCCTGCATGTAAGCTAATCCAACACTTCATCTTATGATATCACACCACATGATAGAACAACATGACACTCATATTTATATCAAGTGATTCTATTTTCTCTAAGCGTTTGTAGCTTGCTCACTTCATGATTCAACCAAATCATTCACAAACTTAAGAGAGGAGATGAACATGTAAAAAGTCAACAATCAAGACCATATAGCAATAAAATCTAAGAAAATGGCATGCATTTGTCAAAGGATTAAAAATTTCATTTCAAACAGTGGATATTAAATCAAAACATGCTTTTTGGGTAAGAAGATTCAAGTTTGGAAAAAATTGGCCAAATGGTGCCAATTTGCATTCAATCACATCTAAACATAACTTTAGGGAAATTAAAGCATAAAGCAACAAATCCTAGTTAAGACACACACAAAATTACACAAATCTATATGGAAAAGCAATGCATGACATGGAAGAGAAAAAAGAGAAATATTTTTGAAAAATTACACAAAAATATATGAAATTAAACTACATGTATGTATGAATGCAAACAGACCTCACTGGCCATAGTAGCCCGGGTGGTAAGAGCTCGGTAAGTCCCAATGAAGGTCCCGGGTTCAAACCTCACTGAAGGCACTTTGCGAACGGCAATTCACATTGATTAGGTGACGCAATTTTACTATGCGCTGAAACGCAAGTGAACGCATCGAAGTAATATAGGCCTTGTGAGGCCCGAGTCAAACACAGGGATACTGGGAATTGTTGGAGATTCCTACTAACTATTTGCGATCAGCTAAGCCTAATAACAAATTGAGAGTTGTTTTTGAAATTAAAAGAAAATAAAAATAAAACAAAACAAATGATCGATTAAATGTTAATTTAATCAATTCAAAAGGGTATCTTTAGGGTTGCAGTTTCACCGCGGGTTTTCATTGTACTAGATTTTATATAATGCCTCAATTTTATCTCTCTATCCAGGTAGTGGCCTGAAAACAGAATTGCCCACTGTCGTGGGGCAATTTACTACCTAGGTCTAGGTCAGTTCCACCGTCGTAATAACCTATACCCTAAACTAGGTGCATTATGAACGATCTCTCAGTATCCACCATTAATTTTACACCACCTTGGTCAAGGGATTTATCGATTAATGTAGATTTTCATCTCTTTTCAGCCGTTAATCCTTCTTTCAAAGTGATTAAGGGCATTAGGTTATTATTATGGTGATCAAGCATAACAATATATGGAGAAAATGAAACTATACCACAGATTTAAGAGATAAAATATGAATTACTATTATAAAATTGTCATACAATGAATCCCTGGGCTACTCCCAGTCCTAAAGACGAAGGGGATTAGCCCCGCATGTTCATCTCAAACAAGTACAAGATAGAGATAGGGGAAATCATGTGAAAAATGTGAATTGAGAGTTGAAACCCATGAACGGAGAAGAACTGGTTGATCCATTGCATATAACACCTGCTCTCCCGCCTTTCGGTGGTAAAATCTGTCTTCTGCGGCATCCGAATCAACTGGTATGAGCTTCTAGCCTCCGTTCTCCTCTCTACTGCTCCTCGGTACTCGTGCAATGGCTCCTCCGATCCTCTCCACGTCTGGGCGGCCGTCATTAGGTATATTTCCCTCATTAAGTCGCTAATTAACCACGGCCGTCCGATTAAGATCATCCTGAATCAAACGCATATCTTACGGTGTCGATACCATCGACGCGGGTTGATGGTATCGACCTAGTGTGGTAGCGGCAGCCCTTCTTTCCTTTCGTCCGAGTGCCTGATGTAGTCTCGATACCATCGACGCGGGTCGATGGTATCGACTACCCTGTAGCGACGGTTTTGTCATTTTGCGTCGCTGTAGCCTCTGTGCGTCGATGGTATCGACTTGGTGTCGATGGTATCGACTGCTTCTTCGCCAGAAACCTGATGATAGCTCGATACCATCGACATCCCTGTCGATAGTATCGACTTTTTGCTGATACTCGCGGCTGGCAGCCTGTGGTCCGGTCGATGGTATCGACTTCCGTCGATGGTATCGACGGAAGCAGATACTTGTTTTTCCTGAAATTCAAACACGAAACCACATAAATTCACACAAATAATAATATTTTGACAATTGATGCTCAAAACGATGAAATAATGGGGATTTGACATAAAATAGTAGCAAAGACCAAAGTGGATGAATTATGAAAAATTAACCATAAAAATGACTAATAAAAGCATAAAACACATATCAAACAGGTCTATAAATGCGACTCAAAATCATCGCATCAAACTCCCCTAAGCTTGAACCTTGCTCTCCCTCGAGCAACTAATCCTTAGAAAAGAATTGCTAATGTCAACTGAAGAACAACGCATCACAACCAACATCCAAATGACTCCCACCTAACAGTCACATACCGGCCCTCTCTAACCACAGAATGGTAATTACCCTACAGGTGACAGTAATCATCCATAATAGAAATTGACCTCAAAACTGATGAACACTATCACATAAGGCAGTTAACATAATAAAACTCGCCGGTTCAGACTTGGTGCATCTTGTGATCTCCTATACTACGTTGCTCGCCCTAACTACCATCTAAATGGAAGCAGTTCTCCTGATATACATTAGTGAGGAGAAATTCACGGTGGCCTACCAATCCGAGCAACGGGTGGATGAAGATGGGTGGTTCATGGAAGAAAATGGAAGTATGATACAGTTTCAACATGCATAAAACAAAAATGTCCTAAATTATGCAAATGCACATGAAAAATGCCCTAATGCCTAAAACTGGGTAGAATGATGCATGCACTAACCATCCACCTCAAAACGAGATGGACGTCTATGTAAGCTACATCATGTACTCAATTATCTTAAAATGTAGGTGATATTATGTTCCTTTCTCCTTCTTATTCAAATAACTTCTAAATAGCTTTTTTTTCAATATGCAGATTTTTTTTCTCACAGAGTTATTTTTTTTCTTCTCTTTTTTCTTTTTCAACCCTTCATATCCATAATTGATAATGAATATTTAATCGGGCTTATTTTTCTTCCTAATTCAGAAATTTGCACTATTTAGAAGGTATGGAACAATTTAATTCACCATTGAAGAAAAATCGAGATACATGATATACTTTATGCCTGAAAAATTATGAATGCATCTACATGACATGCACCTAAAGGTAATGTGCATGTATCACTATTCTCATTTTTTTTCTTTCTTTTTTATGCAAAACATATGGAAAAAGAATTAATGCAAGCCCTATCTACGTGCAATGCAGTCAAAGAAGTTAAAATTGTAAAGTATTTCCAATTCTTGTGGTGGATTGCAAAAAGTGAAAAGGTGGAAAGATCACAAGACTAGGTGACTGAACCTTAGATACATATTATGTGTCCCTCCTTACTGACCTGTGTAGTAGTTAAGAAGTTTCTCTCTCCTACTTCCGATTAAAGTCACATTACCATTTGGTCGGATTAGGCTCAAACAAACATGTCCATCCACTTTCATGAATCATTAGGAGTACAGTTGTGAGTTGTTGTTTTAGAGTTGACAGAACCAATCATTTTCGTAGGTTAATTGCACAAGGTTAAACACGACAAGCTTTGCACATGTACAAATTTTTTTTAAAATTTTCCTTGATTTTCCCATGCACTATTAATGAGATGACACAAACTTTATGACATCCACGATTACACTAGATAGCATGTGGATCCTAAACAAACTAAATTTGCAAGAAACAAATAACAAGAACAAAAACAATAAAGTTAAAAACTAAAAAAACAGTAAAAGATAAAGCTGTTCCAACTACCCCCTAAGCTTGAATCTGACTATGGCCTCATAGTCAAAAGCAAACTTAAGGATTGGAACAGTGATACCGAATCATTCTTGCGGTGGTGGAGGCGGGTACTGCAGCGCCGTGGGGTCCTAAGACGGGTATTGCCCCTGGAAATTCGGATCATACTGAGGCATCGGAGGAGGCTGTGGATACCCCCCAAAATAATTTTGGCTCCAGTAATGATCGAAAAATGGATGCTGCTGCTCCTCCATCCTGTGCAGCCGGTCATGGATGTTCTGTTGATTCTCGAACAAAAGACGCTCATTCTCGAAGATCGCCTACTGATTGACGAAGAGCCGGTTGGTAGTATCTTGAATACCGACAAAGGTGGTTGTGTGGCCATGCTGGGTCTACTGGATGTCTTACAGCATTGCATAAATGCCCTACATGGAATATGCATCCTCGCTTGACTACGAGGGCGGTAGTGGTGGCGGCGTAGGCTGTGATGATGAGGATGCACCCGGATGCATCCGAGGACGCTTATGTGGTGCCACTCATGCCCGAAGAGGTGTAAAGGCCTCCTCTTCCTCCTCAGCCTCGTCGTCATGTCCGTCGTCGCCGCCGTCATTGCCGCCTTCTTCATCGGAGTCGGTGATGGCTATGATTAGCCATCGAAAATGTTGTGCCCCGTCGATGTTGAAGACCGGATCGGGCAGCGCGCACTACTGGTAGGCGTGGTTGACATGGCAATGCGCAAATGCCACGCCATCTCGGAGAGGTAGGAGATTGGACCGATGTAAATGCTGCAAGTTTACCTTGCTTCTTGAAGAGAGAGGAGTCATCTGCTCGAGATTCAACCCCAAGTAGATGGCCAGCTTAGTGATAAGCCCGCCAAAGTGAATCGGGGCTTTCCTCGTACTCCTCTTCACGTCCAATACTCGCTGCAGAAAGAAGGCACCCCAATTGCATTCTTGTCTCTTCAGGAGTTTATACAGAAAGAATAGGTATGACCCCTAAAATTTGCTGAGGGCCAGATCACCCTGGGCAAAAAGCGTATAACTCAGCATCCGGTGCAGTACCCGGATGAAAGGGTGCTCGAAATCGGCTACAGCGGCATTGTGGTAGCTCACCGACTTCCCTTGCGGCACAGTCACCAGCTCGGAGAAGAGGGCGTCGTAGTCGATGCGGTTGTCTGGCCGCCGGTGGTCGTACTGCAAATGGTTCCAGTTGAAAATCCTGTTGAACTACTTGAGCGTGAGGGTGTAGTTGTGGTTGTACAGCCGGAAAGACACCCAGCCCTTGATCCACTCACGATCGGTAGTTACGATGTCGTTGGGCACGACACAGACGTCCAGCGACGCCATGAACTCTGCCACCAATTCCTTGTACGTGGGCCAGTCGCCGAAGAACGGCTAGCCATCTGCATGAAATTCCAGCTCGCCATGCCTTATTGGTGTGTGGCGGGCCTGCCCCTTCAGAACATAGGCCAAGTTGGCCTCAAATCCGAGATCTCGGATCATTCCCCGGTCCACATACCGGGTTGGCTCTATCTTCCTCCGCATGATCTCCTCGTAGATCTTCCGGACCTCCGAGGAAGGATGGACAAGTCGGGGACGTGCGATCGACGATGGCAGTGGTGGCACAAATTCCGGGATGTCCATCGGATTCACGCGTGAGGAGGAAGCTCCGGCCACATGTGCCATGTTTGCGATGAGAGATGGGGATCAAAAAGAGAGCTCGGTGAAGATTGGAGAGTTGAATCTCCGCTCGATGAAGACCTTCGCTCGGTGATGCTTTTCTTCGGGCTTGGAAGGCTTGGGGGAGTGCTCGGCACAAAGGG
Organism: Alisma plantago-aquatica; assembly: GCA_963693085.1. Lineage (NCBI taxonomy): Eukaryota > Viridiplantae > Streptophyta > Magnoliopsida > Alismatales > Alismataceae > Alisma > Alisma plantago-aquatica. The sequence continues at coordinate 282,492,576 of OY856412.1, read as the reverse complement.
AGGAGATCACTCTGAAGGTGTGACGTCAACTGACGTATTGAATCTCCTTAAATAGACTTGGCCGATGCCACTGTTGGCCCGTCGATACCATCGATGCGAGTCGATGGTATCGACACTTGTCGATGCTATCCGCCCCCTCACTGGTATTGACGGTCGTCGATGGCTGGATCTAGAAACCCGGATCGCTGACGTGTCGATACCATCGACATGGGTCGATGGTATCGACGATGCACCCGGATCGACCGTCTTGATGCCGCGATCTCCGTTGATTTGTTCACGTGAATCGGTGACGTGGATGGTCGATACCATCGACGGAAGTCGATAGTATCGACCCTCTGATTAGGGCAAATCCTCGCGAAGCCTGGCCGCCGCCTTTTTCACTTAAATGTGTCGATACCATCGACACGCCCATCGATGGTATCGACTTTCCTGAGTCGATTTCTTCTGTAAATCTTCAGAGATCTCGATGGTATCGACAGGCATCTCGATACCATCGACTTTTTCTTCACGACCTGCTTGTAGGTAGGTCGATACCATCGACGAGGCCGTCGATGGTATCGACGCAGAGCAAAATCCGCAGTCGTCAACCTGTACCATGGTCGATACCATCGACCAGTGTGTCGATGGTATCGACTCTGCCTCAGCCTGCATAAAGAACAAACCGATCACGGTATCTTTTTTACACTAAAAATTGAACCAAAACAAATCAACCTACGATTGTACATAAACTAAACTAAGGTTCCGATGGTTGGGTTGCCTCCCAACTAGCGCCCTTATTTAACGTCTTAGGCTAGACGATTTTAGGGCACCTTATTCATCCGAAAGTGAAATGAGTTTGACCTCATTCACCTTCCTCTTATAATTTTCACCAAAGTAGAGCTTCAATCTTTGTCCATTCACTAAAAACATTGTCTCACCATCACGCACTAAGATCGCGCCATGTGGTTTGACCTCTTCTACCAGGAACGGTCCACTCCACCGGGATTTGAGCTTCTCGGGATGCAACTTGAGTCGTGAATTGAACAAAAAAACACTATCTCCCTTTTTGAACGTGCGCAACTAGATGTGGCGGTCGTGGATCATCTTTGTGCGCTCCTTGTATATCCATGCGTTCTCATATGATGTCATCCGTAGCTCGTCCAACTCGTTCAATTCCAGCAGTCTCTTCCTCCCCGCTTCATTGTAACTCAGGTTTAGCCTTCTCAGCGCCCAATGCGCTTTGTGCTCTAACTCAACCGGCAGGTGACAAGCCTGACCATACACCAACCTAAAAGGCGTTGTGCCTATAGGTGTTTTGTAAGCTGTCTTGTACGCCCACAGAGCATCCGGCAGTAGGGAACTCCAGTTCTTCCTCGTGGATGCCACCGTATGCTCTAAAATCTTCTTAATTTCATGGTTGGAGACCTCCACCTGGCCTTGCGTTTGCGGATGATATGGGGTACCTATGTTATGCTTAACCCCATATTTCTTCAATAATGTCGAGAACTTCTGATTCCTAAAATGTGTACCCCCATCACTGATTATCATTCGGGGTACCCCAAACCTGCAGAAAATATTTTCTTTCACGAATCTGCACACTACGGTGGAATCATTAATCCTTGTGGGTATTGCTTCCACCCACTTCGACACATAATCAACTGCTAATAAAATATATAAATTGGAGTTTGAGGATACAAAGGGTCCCATGAAATCTATGCCCCACAAATCAAATACCTCCACTTCCTGAAACACATTCAGGGGCATCCCCTGTCGCTTTGAGATATTACATGCTCATTGGCAGGAATCACATTGCCTCACAAACTCGTAGGCATCTCGAAACAAAGTTGGCCAATAAAGGCCGCTTTCCGAAACTTTAGCTGCCGTACGAGAGCTTGCATGGTGTCCTCCCGTAGGTAGTGCATGGCAATGATGTAAAACGCTCTCGTACTCCACTTCAGGCACACACCTGTGCAAGATACCATCCTTGCATTGCTTAAGAAGAATTGGGTCATCCCAAAAATAATATCGTATTGAATGGAAAAATCTTTTCTTCTCCTGATAAGACCAATCTTCCGGGATGATCCTGCAAGCCAAATAGTTTACAATCTCAGCGAACCAAGGATCCTTAGAGTTAATTTTCAAAATCTGTTCATCCAGAAACGTCTCGGTTATGGGTATATGTAAATCTTTTTCATCCACCCTTTCTAACCTAGACAAATGATCAGCAACAACGTTTTCAATCCCAGATTTATCCTTGATTTCGATGTCAAATTCCTGTAAGAGCAAAATCCACCTAATGAGTCTAGTCTTTGCGTCTTTTTTCTCCATTAAGTATTTGATTGCGGCATGGTCAGTCCATACAACTACTTTAGATCCCACTAAATATTTCCAGAATTTTTCAAAAGCAAAAACAACGGCGAGTAATTCTTTCTCAGTAGTCGTCATTCAAAGTCTTTGAAGCATAAGAAATCACGGTGGGTTTATTTTCCACCCGCTTCCCCAACACAGCTCCTACCGCAAAGTCTGAGGCGTCACACATTAGTTCGAACGGTTTCGTCCAATCCGGCGTTTGAACAACTGGTGCAGAAATCAGTTTTTATTTTAAAACGTCGAACGCATGTAGACACTTATCATTCAAATCAAATACATCGTCTTTCTCTAAAAGCTCGGATAGAGGTTTCACGATTTTAGAAAAATCTTTTATAAATCGGCGATAGAACCCAGCGTGTCCCAAGAAACTTCTTACCCCTTTAATAGAATTTGGTGGGGGCAACTTGGAAATGACCTCAATTTTGACCGGATCTACCTCTAAACCTTTGCTAGACACCTTGTGTCCTAGCACTATCCCCTCAGTCACCATCATGTGACATTTCTCCCAGTTGAGGACCAAATGTGTGTCCTCACAGCGCTGTAAAACTTTGTCCAAATTATAGAGACATTCATCAAACAATTCACCATACACCGAAAAGTCATCCATAAAAACCTCGAGACAGCGCTCTACCATGTCAGAAAATATGGCGAGCATACAACGCTGAAACGTCGCAAGTGCATTGCATAAACCAAAAGGCATTCGGCGGTACGTGAAAGTCCCATAGGGACAAGTGAAGGTAGATTTCTCTTGATCCAAAGGATCAATCGAGATCTGGTTGTACCCCGAGTACCCATCTAGAAAACAGAAGTGCGGTCGGCCGACAAGACGCTCTAGGATTTGATCAATGAAAGGTAAAGGAAAGTGATCCTTTAGCGTGGCGGCATTCAAACGGCGGTAATCAATACAAACTCGCCACCCGGTTACCAATCGGGTGGTGACAGGTTCATTTAACATATTTTGGGTGACACTAATTCCCCCCTTCTTAGGGACTACCTGTGTGGGACTCACCCATGTCGAGTCTGATATGGCGTAAATAATACCTACAGCAAGAAGTTTAATGACCTCCTTCTTCACAACATCCATCATGCTTGGATTGAGACGTCGTTGAGGTTGGATCACGGGCTTGGCTCCCTCCTCGAGCTGAATCTTGTGCTGACATAGAGTAGGGGAAATCCCCTTGATATCTGCAACGGACCACCCAAAAGTTCCTCGGTGGTTCTTCATCACTATCAACAGTTGGTCTTCCTCTTCCGCACTTAGATAAGAAGATATGATCACTGGTAACTTGTCCTCCCCATCTAGGAAGATATATTTGAGATGCGGTGGCAACGGTTTTAATTCTAGATCTGGTGGGCTGATGAAAGATGATTGAAATGGCGGGGGAAGTTCACCTAGATCTTCATAATGCCTCGCATAGAAGCATGGAAGCATCTGGAGCATCTTGGTGCACTCCTTGAGAGATTTGCTCCTCATCCAATCATGTGTAATATTTACCAAACAAGCCTCCAATGGTAATTCTGGGTATGCATCAAAAACAGAAATAGCAATTACATCATCTTCCATGGAAGGCGGAATGCCCTCATCCTCATCATTCGGGAATCCCACAGCTTTGCACAGAGAAACTACTTTGGTCTGCTCCATGATATCCACAGCCAAAGTTCCATTGTCCACCTTGCTCATCACATGAGCCATGTCCAGAAATGGCTTCCCAAGACAGAGTGAAATATTACTATCCAGATGTTTTACCACCTTGCATTGTTCCTTTGCCTTAGATGACACAGTACTAGAAGGCATGACCATCTCAAAGCTGTCATCGGCTATGCCCAAGGTCAAGCGACCTCTCCCCATCTCTAAGATCATGCCGGCTGTAGCTTGGAAAGGACGTCCAAGTAACAGCTTGTTGCCATGTTCATCCTGCATCTCCATGACTACAAAATCTGCTGGAAAGACAAATCTATCCACCTTCACTAACACATCTTCACAGATTCCATAAGGTTTTACCACAGAGTTATCCGCCAATTGAATCGTCATATTGCTTGGCCGTGACTCCTTCAATCCCAGCTTTTTGAATGTAGAAAGGGGCATCAAGTTGATGCTTGCCCCTGAGTCACATAACGCTTCACCGAATTTAACCTTCCCAATATAACAAGAAATGTTAAAGCACCCTGGATCTTGCCTCTTTGGCGGCAAAGTGCCCATGATGAAGGCACTCACTTTCTCCTTTAGCACGACAACCTCTGTATCTGGAATTTTCCTCTTCTTCGTTATGATGTCTTTTAGAAACTTCCCGTATGAAGGAATTTGCTCAATGGCTTCCAATAAAGGGATATTGACTGAAAGCTTCCTAAAACTGTCTAAGAACTTCTTGAACTGCGCATCTGCCTTCCTTGCCTTAGCACTATTTGGATACGGGACCGGAACAGCTTGTGCCCTTTGATGAGGTGGCACATAAGGTGTCTTTTTCTGAGGTTCCTCCTTTGCAACCTGTTCTTCAGTATCATCCACGGCTGTGTCATCAACCTGCCCTGTGACTGGTGGTGGCATCTCCTCATTGGCTTCACCTTCTACTTCAGCCTGTGGTGTGCTTGTCTCCTCGGCTCTTGGATTCAACAATTTCTTGCCGCTTCTAAGCAAAACAGCCTTTGCCTGCTGGTTTCCCCCTGGAACATTGGTGTTTCCCGGAAAACCTGGATGTGCCGGTTTCTTCAAACTGGCGATCTCTGCTGCCATCTGTGCCATAGATGTCTCAATGGTCCTCATTTGAGCCCCATGGCTCCGCAATGTTTGCCCAAACTGATTCATAAACTCCCCTTGTTGTTTAATTTGCTGGCCAAACGTATTCATTAGCTCTTGATTTTGCTTTATAACCTGATTGAGCAGCTCCGTGCTCTTATCTTCTGCTATTGGCGGGGGTTTGGCATCCGGATCCTGTAGAAAATTGTTTGGATCCTTCCACGAGAACTTTTTGTCTTTTCTCCATGAATAATCATTGTTCCTATAACCTTGATGTTGTCTCATGTATTTGACTTGAGCCTCATCCTCAGACTCATTATCCTCCTTTTCCAGTAGCTTCTTTGCGAGAAGATCCATCTTCTCATTCAGTTCTTTTATTGCCTTAGATTCCCCTACTGCTCAGACCTGTTCCACGGCGCCTCTTTCGCCCCATGATTGTTTTCTGGCCATGTTCTTTAGTATCTCCCAGCATCTGGTGTCCGTATTGTTCAGAAAGAATCTTGACCCAGCTGAATCCATATTACTCCTATCGTGCTCAGAGAGAGAAAAATAGAAGATCTTTACCTGTGTTTCTTTATCAAGCCCGTGATGCGGGCACCGTCTCAGCATGACCTGAAACCTCTCCCAAGTCTCAGAATATGTCTCACATGCCTGTTGGGTAAAGTTATGGATCTTCCTGATCATGTCGTTGGTCTTCTCAGGAGGAAAGAACCTCTCAAAGAAGACCTCCACCATATGGTCCCAGGACTCCACAAACTCATCATCTAAATTGTGTAGCCATTCTCGCGTGGCTCCTGCCAATGAACTCGGAAAAAGCTTAAGATAAAGTGCATCCTGTGGAAACCTGTCGATTTTAACCATGTCACAGTTCTCAACAAACTGACTTATATGCGTGATGGGGTCCTCATTATTGAGCCCATGAAAAGCATTGGACTTCACCAGATTTATCAAAGCTGGATCAATCTTATAGGTAGGTATGTTGATTGCTTGCTTCTTTATAGGCCCTTTTGACGCAGATGTGGAAGAAGCCTTGATCTTCTCCCATATTGTTTGTGGCTCATCCATCTCTTCTTGTTCAGGTTCTGACTCTGTTTCCTCAAGATGGTCCTGATTATAACCGTCCTCGTCTTCTGGTCCCGTAAGTGAACCCTCTGGTGCGTGCCGCGTGTAGTCAGTACTACGCGTCTGCACCATGCACAGTACCTGAAAATGGAAAATTCAACTTAGTATTGTGCCTGACGATTGCAAATACTCAGAAAATAGATTATGAATTTTTGGAATGATAAAAAAATAAAAAGATAGCCTAGAGTGGCCACTCACAGCACTCGAAGTGCCAAAAAATTGCCGTATCCCCGGCAACGGCGCCAAAAACTTGACGCAATTTTACCATGCGCTGAAACGCAAGTGAACACATCGAAGTAATATAGGCCTTGTGAGGCCCGAGTCGAACACAGGGATACTGGGAATTGTTGGAGACTCCTACTAACTATATGCGATCAACTAAGCCTAATAACAAATTGAGAGTTGTTGTTGAAATTAAAAGAAAATAAAAATAAAATAAAACAAACGATCGATTAAATGTTAATTTAATCAATTCAAAAGGGTATCTTTAGGGTTGCGGTTTCACCGCGGGTTTTCATTGTACTAGATTTTATATAATGCCTCAATTTTATCTCTCTATCTGGGTAGTGGCCTGAAAATAGAATTGCCCACTGTCGTGGTGCAATTCACTACCTAGGTCTAGGTCGGTTCCACCATCGTAGTAACCTATACCCTAAACTAGGTGCATTGTGAATGATCTCTCAGTATCCACCATTAATTTTACACCACCTTGGTCAAGGGATTTATCGATTAATGTAGATTTTCATCTCTTTTTAGCCGTTAATCCTTCTTTCAAAGTGATTAAGGGCATTAGGTTATTATTATGGTGATCAATCATAACAATATATGGAGAAAACGAAACTATACCACGAATTTAAGAGATAAAATATGAATTACTATTATAAAATTGTCATACAATGAATCCTCGGGCTACTCCCGGTCCTAAAGACGAAGGGGATTAGCCCCGCATGTTCATCTCAAACAAGTACAAGGTAGAGATAGGGGAAATCATGTGAAAAACGTGAATTGAGAGGTGAAACCCCTGAACGGAGAAGAACCGGTTGATCCTTTGCATATAACACGTGCTCTCTCGCCTTTCAGTGGTGAAATCCGTCTTCTGCGGCGTCCGAATCAACTGGTATGAGCTTCTAGCCTCCATTCTCCTCTCTACTGCTCCTCGGTACTCGTGCAATGGCTCCTCCAATCCTCTCCACGTCTGGGCGGCCGTCATTAGGTATATCTCCCTCATTAAGTCGCTAATTAACCACGGCCGTCCGATTAAGATCATCCTGAATCAAACGCATATCTTACGGTGTCGATACCATCGACGCGGGTCGATGGTATCGACCCAGTGTGGTAGCGGCAGCCCTTCTTTCCTTTCGTCCGAGTGCCTGATGTAGTCTCGATACCATCGACGCGGGTCGATGGTATCGACTACCATGTAGCGACGGTTTTGTCGTTTTGCGTCGTTGTAGCCTCTGTGTGTCGATGGTATCGACTTGGTGTCGATGGTATCGACTGCTTCTTTGCCAGCAACCTGATGATAGCTCGATACCATCGACATCCCTGTCGATAGTATCGACTTTTTGCTGATACTCGCGGCTGGCAGCCTGTGGTCCGGTCGATGGTATCGACAGAAGCAGATACTTGTTTTTCCTGAAAATCAAACACGAAACCACATAAATTCACACAAATAATAATATTTTGACAATTGATGCTCAAAACGATGAAATAAAGGGGATTTGATATAAAATAGTAGCAAAGACCAAAGTGGATGAATTATGCAACATTAACCATAAAAATGACTAATAAAAGCATAAAACACATATCAAACAGGTCTATAAATGCGACTCAAAATCATCGCATCATTAGGCATGGGAGGGGGGTGACCGGACCACACCCTCTCATGCCTCAAGAGTTTACCATGTCAGCTACGCCTGGGATGGGTTCTCTCGGTCATAAAAAAGAATGCTAACAGACACACAAGGTCAAGATAGACAAGTATGAATGTTAGTCAAGTTGTTTGATCATCTTGTAAAAATTTAGCACAAGGCACATAGATAAAAATGTGGTGAAAGAAGAGCTTACCGCCCTACCACCCCAAACTTTTAAATCATGATATCCTCAGCATGAAATAGAAGTTTAGAATAGTAGAATAAGGGGTATGGGGTTGCGAAAGACAACTGCCAAGAGCTGGAGTGGTCAATATAATACTAGGTGAGTTGGATAGGACCACCATGGCCATGCTGAGCAACACGACCGTTCTGGCTTGCCAGCCACACGATCGTGTTGTGTAGCACGGTTGTTCTGAACTTCTTCATGTAGCTCCTCTATTGATTTGAAATCTTCTCTCCCACTTTGACATCCTCATTGGCTTAACCCTTTAGCATCATCTTTTCTTCCTTGTACCCATGCTAGCATGATTCACAAATAGAAATACTATCAAGTATAGTGTGTGTGTGTTTCTTGAAAACTAAAAGAAAGTATGATAAAACAAGGTTCAAGAATCTCAAATCACATGGTTTTCCTCCCACTAGCGCTAAATTTATAGCCTTCAGCCAGGCTTGTTGCTCTCTTCACGAAGTGTTGACACCCACGGTGTCCTCCTTCTGTTCCACAATGACCCTTTCCAGAGTTCTGATGACATGGGCTTCATCCCAAGGAGTGTATATTGAACGACAGTATGGACTTGATTTCCATAGCTCTAAGGGATCATAGCAGCATAGACTCTCGTCGAAGTCTTCATTACCCAACTTGTACCTATCCTCCTCAGTGAATATAAAGAGATTGAACTTTTTCCTTTTATAAGTGACCGTTAGAGTATCTGTGCACACATTGATTTCCGCACCCACGGTGGATAAGAAGAGACTCCCCAATATGAGGTATTCTTTTCCATCAATAGGTCCAGAATCCACAATCAAAAAACCAGTCACATATGCAATGTCTATCCTTTTATCCATTGCTACTACTGTGTTTTGCAATATCCCCAAGGGATTCCTCTTAGTTCCATCACCTAAGACAAGGACACAATCCACCGGTTACATTTTATTGAGGCCAAGTCATAGATACATGCTCCATGGCATGATACTTGTCCCTGCACCTAAATCAAGGAGAGCGTGCTCAATAGGTTGTGTACCAATGTAGTAGGTAATGAGAGGAACTCTTGGATCGTCCCTTTTGTCTGGAAAGCCAAGGTTGAAGATGAAATTCACTAATTTTGTAGCAACGATTTCTTTGGGCGGTAATAGCACTAGTTTCCTCTTCCCCATGCAAACATCTTTCACCAACGAAAAGAATGCTTTGATGCCTTTCATTCCTTGCTTCAAGGATCCCAGGAGATTCATGATACTGCTTTCCTTTTCTTAGAGAGATGGATCTTCTAAAGTTTCATAGAATTTCTCCCTGATTGCATCAAACATTTCCGCAGCACTTATTGGGCCTTGAGGAGGAATGATGGTGATCCTTGCCTCATGTGGAGGTTTTGGCTCCCAACAAGGTATTGCATCAAGTGCTATATGTCAATGGCATGTGGGGCAGCAAACATGACCTTATTACAAATAGACGAAAGAACCAAATATCTTACACTTTCATTACTTCCAAAAGAGGGTGGGATAGGTGAGGGCACTTCTACATTCACACCAGGAGTAGAAGAAACTTGGGTGCACTTGGCATTCTCTAGAAACACTTGAGAAGGTAATTCTTTGGAGCTTTTGCGATCTTTTCTAGATCCTTCCAGCATCGAGCCTTTGCCATCAACTTCAATCACTTTCTTTTCCCTTTTTCAATCTTTTGAGCAGCTTCTCTCCCCCATATTATAGACACCATATTCACTTGTTCATGGGAAGAAGGAGGGGCTTGTGAGGATGGTTGTGGTTATTGGGGTGGTGGTGGTCTTTGGTGAGGTGAATTTGGGTTTTGGAGGATGAATTATGGTTGTGGTTGTTGTAGTGGTTGGGGTGGTATTGCGAAGGTGGTTGTTGGTATGAGTGAGGTGGAGGCAGAGCATATTAATGTAGTGGTCCTTGGTATTGGAGGAGTGGGGGTGCTTGGCCTCACGGTGGGACATATGCACCTTGAGTAGCATTCACATAACCACCATCGTTGTTTGGGTTTGTCATTGGTTGAGATGGGAGTCTTCCTTCTTCACGGAGAGCAAAGTGAGATTGAGATTTGATCAAGCCTTTATTCAAGGCGGCTAATACTTTTCCCTTGAGAGGACACTTCTCTCTTTACCTCATCCAAATTTCTCAACCTCCCGAGCACTTTGTCTTCAAATTTTGAGTTATACCTTGGCCTTGGTTGTACTTGCCCTTAACCATTTTCATTTTGTTGTTTCCATGAGAAATTGGGATGGTTCCTCCACTCAAGAGTGTAAGTGTTGGACATGGGGCCTTGATTATTTTGATTACCAAAAGAGTGCAAGGCATGAACTTCTTCATCCATATAATCGACCACAATGGTGGATTGTCTAGAAGAACCACCCGCTTGGCTCTTCATCATTTATACCATCATCTTTATCATATCTGGGTTGGCAACAGTGCGGGATGGAGCTACAGAAGTAGGTGGAGGGAATAGTTTCAGCCGCAATACTCCCCTTTTGTAGAAACTCGATGGCGGGAATTTTCAACAAGATGCTTGAACAAAGGCCATGGCTCCTCGGGTGGCTTTGCCATGAAAATGCCTCCACATGATGAGTCAATGTTGTTTTGGCTCAACTCTTCAAGCCCAGTGTAGAAGGCTTGAACTAGTTGCCACAATGGCACTTCATGGTGAGGGAAGTCACAGAGGAGCTTTTGGAACCTCTCCCACGCCTAATGGAAGGGCTCGTTCTCTTTTTGGGTAAAGGAGGTGATGCATCTTCTCATGTAGGTTAACTTAGAAATGGGAAGAACTTTTAAGGAATTCATTCTTGACTTCATTCCAAGTTACCAACTCTGGCTTCAAAATGTACCACTCTTTAGCCTTTTCTTTTAGGGAGAATGGAAAGAGGGTTCTCCGGATGGAGTCATCGATAGCGGCGGGGGTAAGGAAAGTAGAGCACATCTCAAGGAATGCATCGATGTGATGATAAGGATTCTCAATCTCCATCCCATAGTAGGTGGGGAGGATGCCAAGGAGTGCGGGTGGAATGGAGAACTGTTGACCCAACATTTGGTCAACTAGGGTGGCAATGGGAGAATTGTAGTTCCTTGGGGTGAAATATTCGTGGAGTGGGCAGTTGGACTACGGCAGAGGTTGTTGAGAATTCGCATGAGGGTTGTTGTCTACCATCTTGGCTTCTCGGTGTTGGTTGCAATGAATTTGGTATCTCCTTCTACCTATCTCAGGGTCGTACAACACCAAGTTGATACAAGTGGAACGCGTGTGGTGCATGCACAACTGTCACCTGCACAATACACAAATAAGCAACAAGAAACCAAGTTATAATGACAATATGCAAAGTGAACAAAGAATAAAGAATAGCAATGATGAGGGAAAAAGAAAAGGCTAAGCTACACTAACTAGCTAGGCCGAGCGCCTCTATCCCTGGCAATGGTGCCAAAAAGCTTGGTGTGTTTCCCACCAAGGCTACACACTAGCCAACTAGACGTATCTAGATGCAACCCTAAGGGAGGACACACATGTGGATATTTCAAAATTTATATTAACCCTGACCAAGTCGATCGCAATACCAAATAGGTCACCCGCAAGCGCACAGGATGCTATTGTAGCATAGGTGAAGGGCAAGTTTAGGGGTCAATCTGTAGGGACAGAGGGGGCACTAGAGATAGGCAAGCATTAGCTACATTCCTACTGTGGAGATTAGGGTTGAAAGGTTTTAAAAGGGTTGGTTGTTTGTTAAACTAGATGAACAGGGAAGTAAAGACAATTATGCATGCTAGATTATCACAACCCTAAGTTAGTCTAAACAAGCAAGTCTAATGAACTAGATTAAGAAACTAACAGATCAAGAGCAAAGGTTAACTACACTACACTATCAGAGCAATTAGCATTAAGAATTAGATTAACCACAAGAAAGAGAGAAAAATCCTAAGTTAACACTAAAGAGTAAGACTAAGCAATTAACTAGGTTAAACTAAGACAACTAAACTAGATTAACATAAATAAGATAAGAAAGGCAAAGTGGATTTTAAGTAGTGAGATTAGGCAGGTTGGTCGTTTGGAGATGTGGTTTGATTTTATTTGTGGGGTCTCACCATAACAAGCAATTAACATAATTCTATCCAGTTTACCAAACCAAACAACAAGGCAAGTGTTATTAGAATGTACCATATACTACTAGTTAGAGAAATAGGGTTACGTGTAATTCTAGTAGGACTTGTCAAGTCTAGGTCTCTAGGATAAGTGGTATTAGGACAATTGAGAGCCGAGGGTAGAATTGGGAGTAGATATGAGGGTTTTTCACCTCATGCCACTAGCCATTCATCCTTTAGAAAGCTCTAGGCAATTGTACTAATCACACTTACACTAGCCACTTAGATCCCACACTCACTTGTAGGAGGAGGGATGTATATGTAGGAACAAAGGGGGCTAGTTAGGGATCCACTAATTGGACCTAGGAGCCATTCCTAAGATTAGCCACATACACTCCAATTCCCCCTAGAAGCTAAGTGTCATCAAACATCTTAAAGCAAGCAATCCATGTTATAAGCACAAACCACATGCAATAAAATAGGAAATGAGATAGAAGCAAGAAGCAATCATCATAGATAGAAATGATGTTCATTACAATTTATTTCCCCCCAACATGGTATCAAAGTCACATTTTAACCCCAAACAGCCCACCACTAGGGGCTTAGCTAGACATGATAAAAGAAATGGTAAAAGAAAGGGGAAGAAGGGGGTATAGCTCCATGGAGCTTGAACTAGAAGCCTCCTTCTTCACCTCCTAGCTTCTTGGGGACGTCCTCTCTCCTCTAATGGTGCATATGGGCATGCGAATATGGGGGGTTATGGAAGAGAACCTAGAAATCTAGGTTTCCAATGTGGAAATGAGGTGGAAATGGTAGATGGAGAGCATAAATGCAAGTAGGATGCACTGAATGCTCAAGGAGTGGGTGGAGAGGAGTGATTGCAGCTAACCTAGTGTTGTGGTTGCCACTCATGTATATATAGGTGGTGGTGGTGGAAGCACTAGGATAAGTAGGAGTATTGTTGGAAAATCAGTGTAGAAAGTGGTAGGGTTTAGGTGGTAGCACGGCCGTGTTGGGCAGCACGGTTGTGGTGGGTTGTAGTGGGAATGGCCTTGGTGGTAGAGAATGACCGTTCTAAGAAAATGGCAAAATCACAGGTTGATGTGGTGGAATGGAGGCTGGTAGCACAGCTGTGCTGGGTAGCATGGCCATGCTGGAAGTTAGGTAGAACGGTCGTGTTGGGCAGCATGGTTGTGGTGGTGGAGTTTGAGAGGAGGTCGTTCCCTTAAGCACGCCCGTTCTGTTTTTCGGCTAGCATGGCTGTGCTGGGTAGCACGGCCATTTTGAGGGCTTCATAGGACGGTTGTAGTAGCTGAGTTGCTGAAGCTTGCAAAATTTGGCAATTAACTTGTAACTTTGTGTAATTGCCAGAATGGTCGTTCCTTGGCACCACGGCCGTACTGGGGTCTTCAAAGGAAAAAATGGCTTCAAACTTCATTATCAAATGACTTCTTTGCTTGATGTCGAATCTTGGCCATTAGGGGTAGGTTGAGGGAGATTTGGGGCCTTCTTTGGACCCCTCCATGGGTGGAGAAACCCTAGAACTCCTTCCTTCTCTCTCATCCATCCAAAGCATGGTCCAAGTACCTAAAAATAATGCAAAGAATGTCCATAAGTGCATTTGACAGTAAAACACATATTGAGGGAATTAACTTACAATCTAACTTGTTTATATGTGATAAAAGTACAAAATGGCACAAGATGGATCCCTAAAATAAGGCCACATCAGTTGTTAACCTTTGACATCAATGCTACCCAAGTAAATGCAAAGTTGGAAAACAACTTCAACCTACAATCTGTGTATGGTGTTGTAGTGTTTGTATAGTTCCTTTGTCACTAATGTCCAGATTGAATCGAGGCATGGAGCAGTCATCCTCTTCATCATTCATTCTTGTTACTTGAACCTAGAGCAGACTTTCTAAGATATATGTAAGCTCAATATCACATATTGACTCACATGTGCATGGCATGTGTTTCTCAGTCTTGCTAATCAAGAGGCCTAGAACATCAAAAACATATAGGAGGGACAAATCTCATGTCTATCATTCATAGTCTATCCTCATATGTCAAATTCACCCAATCATCACCTTTATAACAACCCATGTTTTAGGAATGTGTTTGATGGTGTCAAAGTGTACCCAACGGCATGTGATTAGTGCAATGATTTCAGGTCTAAGAACCACAACCACCACCAACATTGTGAGAGTTGATATGACTATCATGATGTTGACTTCCATGTATCAGTCTCGCGGTGGGTCTGACTGATACAGTATTCTCTAACATGTATATGTGTGATTGGTTTTGGATTGCCATATCATGACTAATGAGGTTATGTCATCAACCAACTCACACTCTGATCTTATGTTTTATTGTTGTCTATCAACCTTCCATAATAACAACCGATTAGGGACATAATGAGAATATGTATATGTACTCTTAACATTCGTACGATCTCATTTCTTCTAAATCACATACTTGAAGACATACGTCATTGAGTAATATTATTCTCTAGACATTTATAATATTACATCATTATCTCATAAATAAATTAAATAGAAAAATTGGAAGCATGTCTTTTTATTAACAACAAAATCATTTTTACAAGTTATGTCATTACAATCATCACATGATTGGCTCTCTGGGCATACATACCAAGAGATGGTTCATGCCACTCTTCTTTAAAGTGCGCGGCTTTCTTTTTATGTAGTATGTTCACATTGGGATTTGATCCTTAGTTCTTGATTATATCTACATTTTGTGTTTTTTATTTTTGCAGTATCTTAATTTATTTCATGTAGATTTTTCTTTTAATCTGGTGAGCTCTCACATCATGCTTTGGCAACCCCCTTGAGTTATCATTCCATCATATCCTTTATTTGTTTCTTATAAATCATGTTTTCTTCTTAATAATCCTTAACTTGTTTCTTCTGCTTCTAATTTTCCTCTACAATTACACTTCTAGATTTATATACCTTGCTGCAGACATCCTTGTGAGTTTTCTATTCTTGTTCCAGATAGCCTATTCTAACTGTCAATCTCAAAATGGATGCATTTGATTTGCTTGATCATGCTTTAACATGTTCGTTCACCTTACAACATGAAATGTAATGAACATGAAATGTAATGAAATATTTTGGATGCTATGTGGTATGTTTTCTTTCAAATGTCTATAAAACCACCACTTGCAACCTTTTTCTTTCTTCTCAAAACAACATATTATATAAAGGATTTTTTGCTAACCATACAACATGAAACTTTTAAACATGATAATTAATAATATCTTGTAGAAAATCATATTGTATTATGTATCACACTTGATAGATATTTTTCTCTCTTAATTGGAGAGGATCACTTCTTGATTCTCGGGTTTTATTTTATGGAAGTGAGCTCTATAAATCCTATTGGTTCATGTGTGCACAACTAAAGTAAAGTACATATATCACAAGTTAGTACGAAATCTAACTCTTTGAGTAGAATAAAAATAAAATGAATGTCTCTTTTCCAAAAAAGGCACATTATACACATCTTTCATAAATGTGGTTCATGTTTTTTTATCATTTTCTCTTCCTTAGCACATGCATTTTAGACTCTATATCACTGAATATTTTTTTGTAAACCAACCAAGCTCAATTTACTTTCCATGTTGTTATGACATCATGCAAGTAGTCTAGCATGTATGAGGGTGCATAACAACTTTGGTTAGGCCGCTAAGTAGAATGTTCTTCACATTTTATAGTTTTTCTCCATATCATCCATGGCTAGATCCTGCAATATCCTTCCTAAGGTTAATTTGTGAAGTGGATTAGATTTTTTCTAAATTGTTTTCTTCACTTGTTGAGCTAATTTTTACTTTCTTATTGTCTAGATTTTATATACTTCAACAAACATATCCCTTCTTAATTGCAACTTCATATATCCTTCTTGAAATCTCTCTATTCCAATATAAATAACCCTTGAATTGTGGCAATCTCCTTCAACATTTATATCATCCATTGATTTGAAGTGTCATATTTATTTATTGGAATAATTTATATTATATAAGAAGGTAGCCCTATACCATGGCCACATCCTTCACACTTATGCGACTTCTATTCCACACAACATTAAAATCTCTGTATCAATATAATTGATATCAAAACTCTATCAATCTAATGTCTGCTGTGAAATGTGGCATGTCAAATTGAAAAATGTGATTGACTTTGTCATTTGTGATAGTGATTTATTTATTGACAAACTATGTATTATTTGAATGTATCTCTTTATTTATAAAAAATGGTAGAGAAATTCACCATTTTTATATTTAATCATATTTCAAGGTCAATTTTACTTAGAACAGTGGCATTGTCCAGTTGTGTAATGAGGTCTTATTATTCAAATCACCTTGCAACATGTCTATAATGGAAGAATCTATAACAAAACCAATGTAATTCTTTTATTAAATTGATTAATGAACATTTTATAAAAGAAGTATAACCACGTCACTTATCTACATAAATATTTTGAAAACAAAGTATTTGTATCATAGTTGTACTTAGTCTCTCTAAAGTAAAAGGAATGGTATGAATGAAAATGAGTTGCATTTGTTGCATTTGAATGTGTTCTCACCTTTTCCTCACTATTCTTTGACTTTTTATTTCATATTAAGATGCAATTAGGGTTGTGCTTGCATCTTCTCCCTTTATCCTCATGATTCTTATGAAGTTATGTGTTCATGTTTATCTTTTGCTTTATATGCGGACTCCTATTCCAAATCAT